>JAZGLO010006543.1:157500-609270 GCA_036873155.1 Biomphalaria sudanica | reverse complement strand
TACATAGAATTTTAACTTTAAATGCTAATCTTATTATTAATTAAGTTTTATTCAGTCTTGTATACAAAGAAACTTGTTTCAGTTTATTTGAAGCTGTGCATGGAACTAAAAAATTCTTGCGACTACGACCCCATCATAGAATGGCTGAAAACAAGGAGTAGAAACAAATGTCGGTAAATATCGTATTGAAACAAGCGAAGTTTCAATTCAAACAACTGTAGCAGGTCCGGTTGTAGATAAGTGTAGGCCCTAGGCGAAGTGAATTTGGTGGCACCAAATGAAACAGAAATGTATAAAAAAAAATCTACTTCATTTATTATAAACCTAGTGGCTATTTCTTCTCCCAAAAAGTGTTTAGAGCCCTGTACGACACCGCCGCAAATCGAAGGCCCTTGGCGGCTGCATAGTCTGCCTATGTTTATGTTTAATTTGGGAACATAAACTATCAACAAAGCCTTTATCTCAATTCAGAAGTTCTAGATTGTGCTTTAAGTTTCATAAATAAACGATATCCATAAATATTCAAATCTCATAAATCCAATTAGGTCCTGTCTTGGTCTAAGGGAGCAAGACCAGTTAGTAAATAGAGATGAAATTTTCATAGCGGGCTGAATGGGTGTCTGCATGGATATTTTTCTTCGTGTGTTAAAAGAAATCCATTATCACATTGTTTTAAAATAGGTGAACAAGTTCAAGAATGTGATGTATTTATGTTGACATAATTTATGACTTAATGGACAAATATAGACGTACACACATGTTCTAATATAGCTTAGTTATAAATATGCAATCAGTCAATAGTATTTGGTGACTATATACAAAACCTTCCACTGATAGATACTGATATTACAATGTCTTAGGTTCCGAAGATTTAGGATGCTTGCAGTATATCACGTGACAACAGTTGTGACCTTCATATTTTGCTACATCTAATACAGTCAAAGTGTCGAGGTCTATTTAAGTTTTATTTTCCACATCCGCAACTGTCTTCAGCAAAGGTTTTTCTATGGATTTCAAATGTGTGTTTTGAAATTTAACCAAGCACTATATTTATGAATACAAAGCACTCAGATTACACACACACACACATATATATATAAACATATATATATATAATATTATATATACAGAGAGAGAGACACACACACACATAGAAAGAGAGAGAGGAGAGAGATTAGATAGATAGATAGATAGATAGATAGATAGATAGATAGATAGATAGATAGATAGATAGATAGATAGATAGATAGATAGATAAAAACTAAAATTGAAAAATATTGAAACACAATTTTTTTGGTTTTCTTTTGTTTGTTCTGTCCCCCCCCCCCCCCCCCCCCCCCAGTATTTGTGTCTTTTCTTACATTATATTTCAGTGGACATTTTTGTTGTCATTCTCCTAACAAAATCCGACACACACACACACTTCCAAGTGAACCAGCTTACTACTGACATAACGTGACACACTGTATAAATATCTTCACTGACTGATGACACCAAGAAGCAGGGATGGCATATACACTGTTAATTCGTTTTGGTGGAAGTTACTCCGTTGATCTAGGTTTATAGGAACAAACTTATTTCAACAAAATTGTTTACGATTAGTTTCTGGAACATTAACTTCTTGCCAGTGGAAGGTGGGGGAACTTCTTTGCTGCTTGCCACGTCACGACATTAACTTTGATCAAGCTTGTGCTTGGACTGGACGCCGTAGTGATCCAAGTGTAATTGGAGATTTAATTATTCACGAACTTTTTTGTTTTTTGTTTTGAAGGGTTTGTTCATGAGCCTGTATATAAGCCAGGTTTCTGTTAGATCAAGGGAGAGAAATGCAAGTGCATCGTCTGTTCAAACTGTACAACAGGCATTTCAAGTCTTGTACATGGACATTAATAAAACATTTTGCTTGACCAAAACAAAAACAACTTGTTAAAAGTCCATATATTTAGAGTAAATCCATGTACAAACTGAGCACACTGTTGTATGTAACATTTTGTTTTCCATTTTTTTTTTTTTCAAAAACATGAATACACTATTAAAGAAACAAAAATAAAGTCAATAAATTACATTTTTTACAACTCTCTATCATTACCAAATTTGAATATATGAACACCGTGGCGTGTGGTAGGCCTACGCGCTTCATACTGGTTACATGTTTGTCCAATGTTCGATCCCTGCCTTTGTCTAGGAGGCTTTAGTTATGACGTAAAGACCTACATTTTTGCAGGTATGTCAGAGAGTGAGAAGTCAGTACAAACATTCTTTTATAGTTGTTGTTTTTTTAACAGTTCCTCTCATTAGCTTGCAAATTCTTTATCGGTGGGTGGACACGGATCTCGGAAACGGCTCTAATAATTTTTCTAGCAATTTGATATCTTTGGGGAAAATATTACTAGCTAATTGGCCATAAAGAGAAAACTCTTGTTTGACCTTTTATAATTTTTGAGCTCTAATAATCTACGAATAAAATTTGCTCTGGAGGTCTAGACAATTGATATCTTCAACACGCATACGTCAGCGGGTATTCCCGTATGAATTTATTCAAGAGTTCAATAAATAAATAGACAATTAAGAATATTTTGCGCATCTTCTTCTGTTGAATCTATAGGTCTATTACCAAACTAGAATCTTCCTCTTCCATATATCTAGATCCAGTATTCTACTCTTGACTACTGTCTGTTAAATTTTAAATATTGTGAGCGAAGTAATCACTCTTACAAAAATTCATCAGCTTCATAAAGGACTAATAATATTAAAAAAACAACAACAACATCTTCTTATACTGTTACTTCTTTTTGTTTACCCCTAAAACGCGTGGGGTAGTTGAGAATAGTAATACCATTTTGATTGCACTCATTGTTGAACAGCTCAGCACCTTAAGGGTTAACCTACTTGTACTAAACTTTACTTCTACAAATGTTTAGCAAAAACAATTCACTTCACGAAGGCGTAGATCTATAGCTCTTCAATCGCAAAGTTAGATAGAAACATTCACCTGCTCATAAAATGCTTCCAATGGCATGCGTTTCCAATAGCCTCTGGCAACCAGTCCAACTCCTGGTCTTCACGTGTAGCTCAGATACTGGGTCCGGCAAAGGTGAGTAACTGGCGCTTAAACCAATACGCTTCGAGCACGGTTTGTCTTGATGGCTTCCTACCTAGGTGGAGAGAAACCCCCGAATTGAAGCCACCGCTGTCTTGCTGCTATTCTGAAACATTGGAAAGACTTTGGGTGTTAACCCTAGGAAAAAAAAAGAGATCCTGTGATTCTTAGCCATTTTGCAGTATACCAGAGTGAAGAACCTGTGAAGAACCTGTGAAGAACCTGTGAAGAACCTGTGAAGAACCTGTGAAGAACCTGTGAAGAACCTGTGAAGAACCTGTGAAGCCTCTAATCAAAAGCTGTATCGGCACCTGCTGTTCCTTGGGACATAACATGTACACGGAGAGGGGAGAACTGCTATCTGGGTGACATCGTTCCGATCATACCCAGATATGCTAATAATAACATAATAATAATAATCTTTATTAGCCGTGTGGAAATTTGTTTTATAATTGCGCATTACAAATAACAACACATTATTAAATCAAACAATTTATAGGCTAACACACAAAAATATAAGTTTATACCCCAGTTAACATTGCATGTGGAATTTGTATGGGATGATCAATAGTCTCTTCGCGACTGAAAGAAGCCATTTAAAGAAGCTTCTCCGACATTTTGTATTCTTTAAAAAAAAAGATAAATCAAAATTGCTCTGAAAACTAAAATATCTTCAGACAGTTCACCTAGAAAAGTTGATTTATATAACGAAATAAGAACAATGGTTTAAAAATTTACACAAATATACTATAAAACATTGTTGTTTAGATGCTTCGAAAGAGAATTGTCTGACATTGATGGAAATGTAACCTTAGTTTTACCGTAGACACGACATTTAGATCTAGACTAAATCTACAAGTACTTCAATAGCGTATGCTCAATACAACATATTCTACCAAACATCTAAAGGACACTGAAGTCCATGGCAGTACTGAACCTCAATACAACATATTCTACCAAACAGCTAAAGGACACCAAAGTCCATGGCAGTCCTGAACTGACTTAAACATCTAATGAAACAAAAACAATCATCGACTCCAGAGACACGCAGACAGTCCAACTAGAACCATTGATTCGCTTCCCCCCCCCCCCCCGCCCAACACTTGTCCAGCAGTTCACCACCCATTAAACAAACGTTAACATTTCCCCTCTGTTCCAGCCCCTCCCCCCCTACTCACGTGTAGTCTAGGCGCCCTAATACTTCCCCCCTACTCACGTGTAGTCTAGGCGCCCTAATACTGCCCCCTACTCACGTGTAGTCTAGGCGCCCAATACTCCCCCCTACTCACGTGTAGTATAGGCGCCCTAATACTCCCCCCTACTCACGTGTAGTCTAGGCGCCCTAATACTCCCTCTACTCACGTGTAGTCTAGGCGCCCTAATACTCCCCCCTACTCACGTGTAGTCTAGGCGCCCTAACACTCCCCCTACTCACGTGTAGTCTAGGCGCCCTAATACTCCCCCCTACTCACGTGTAGTCTTGGCGCCCTAATACTCCCCCTACTCACGTGTAGTCTAGGCGCCCTAATACTCCCCCCTACTCACGTGTAGTCTAGGCGCCCTAATACTCCCCCCTACTCACGTGTAGTCTAGGCGCCCTAATACTCCCCCCCTCACGTGTAGTCTAGGCGCCCTAATACTACTCCCCCCTACTCACGTGTAGTCTAGGCGCCCTAATACTCCCCCCCTCACGTGTAGTCTAGGCGACTAATACTCCCCCTACTCAAGTGTAGTCTAGGCGCCCTAATACTCCCCCCCTCACGTGTAGTCTAGGCGCCCTAATACTACTCCCCCCTACTCACGTGTAGTCTAGGCGCCCTAATACTCCCCCCCTCACGTGTAGTCTAGGCGACTAATACTCCACCTACTCACGTGTAGTCTTTGCGCCCTAATACTCCCCCTACTCACGTGTAGTCTAGGCGCCCTAATACTCCCCCCTACTCACGTGTAGTCTAGGCGCCCTAATACTCCCCCCTCACGTGTAGTCTAGGCGCCCTAATACTACACCCCCTACTCACGTGTAGTCTAGGCGCCCTAATACTCCCCCCTACTCACCTGTAGTCTAGGCGCACTAATACTCCCCCCCTCACGTGTAGTCTAGGCGCCATAATACTCCCCCTACTCACGCGTAGTCTAGGCGCCCTAATACTTCCCCATACTCACGTGTAGTCTTGGCGCCCTAATACTCCCCCCTAGTCACGTGTAGTCTAGGCGCCCTAATACTCCCCCCTACTCACGTGTAGTCTAGGCGCCCTAATACTCCCCCCTCACGTGTAGTATAGGCACCCTAATACTCCCACCTACTCACGTGTAGTCTAGGCGCCCTAATACTGCCCCCTACTCACGTGTAGTCTAGGCGCCCTAATACTCCCCCCCCTCACGTGTAGTCTAGGCGCCCTAATTATCCCCCTACTCACGTGTAGTCTAATACTCCCTCCCCCCTCACGTGTAGTCTAGGCGCCCTAATACTCCCCCCTACTCACGTGTAGTCTAGGCGCCCTAATACTCCCCCTACTCACGTGTAGTCTAGGCGCCCTAATACTCCCCCCTCACGTGTAGTCTAGGCGCCCTAATACTCCCCCTACTCACGTGTAGTCTAGGCGCCCTAATACTCCCCCTACTCACGTGTAGTCTAGGCGCCCTAATACTCCCCCCTACTCACGTGTAGTCTAGGCGCCCTAATACTCCCCCCTACTCACGTGTAGTCTAGGCGCCCTAATACCCCCCCCTTACGTGTAGTCTAGGCGCCCTAATACTCCCCCTACTCACGTGTAGTCTAGGCGCCCTAATACTCTCCCCTACTCACGTGTAGTCTAGGCGCCCTAATACTCCCCCCTACTTACGTGTAGTCTAGGCGCCCTAATACTCCCCCCTACTCACGTGTAGTCTAGGCGCCCTAACACTCCCCCTACTCACGTGTAGTCTAGGCGCCCTAATACTCCCCCCTACTCACGTGTAGTCTAGGCGCCCTAATACTCCCCCCTACTCACGTGTAGTCTAGGCGCCCTAATACTCCCCCCCTCACGTGTAGTCTAGGCGCCCTAATACTACTCCCCCCTACTCACGTGTAGTCTAGGCGCCCTAATACTCCCCCCTACTCACGTGTAGTCTAGGCGCCCTAATACCCCCCCCTTACGTGTAGTCTAGGCGCCCTAATACTCCCCCTACTCACGTGTAGTCTAGGCGCCCTAATACTCTCCCCTACTCACGTGTAGTCTAGGCGCCCTAATACTCCCCCCTACTCACGTGTAGTCTAGGCGCCCTAATACTCCCCCCTACTTACGTGTAGTCTAGGCGCCCTAATACTCCCCCCTACTCACGTGTAGTCTAGGCGCCCTAACACTCCCCCTACTCACGTGTAGTCTAGGCGCCCTAATACTCCCCCCTACTCACGTGTAGTCTAGGCGCCCTAATACTCCCCCCTACTCACGTGTAGTCTAGGCGCCCTAATACTCCCCCCCTCACGTGTAGTCTAGGCGCCCTAATACTACTCCCCCCTACTCACGTGTAGTCTAGGCGCCCTAATACTCCCCCCTCACGTGTAGTCTAGGCGACTAATACTCCCCCTACTCACGTGTAGTCTAGGCGCCCTAATACTCCCCCCCTCACGTGTAGTCTAGGCGCCCTAATACTACTCCCCCCTACTCACGTGTAGTCTAGGCGCCCTAATACTCCCCCCCTCACGTGTAGTCTAGGCGACTAATACTCCCCCTACTCACGTGTAGTCTTTGCGCCCTAATACTCCCCCTACTCACGTGTAGTCTAGGCGCCCTAATACTCCCCCCTACTCACGTGTAGTCTAGGCGCCCTAATACTCCCCCCTCACGTGTAGTCTAGGCGCCCTAATACTACACCCCCTACTCACGTGTAGTCTAGGCGCCCTAATACTCCCCCCTACTCACCTGTAGTCTAGGCGCACTAATACTCCCCCCCTCACGTGTAGTCTAGGCGCCATAATACTCCCCCTACTCACGCGTAGTCTAGGCGCCCTAATACTTCCCCATACTCACGTGTAGTCTTGGCGCCCTAATACTCCCCCCTAGTCACGTGTAGTCTAGGCGCCCTAATACTCCCCCCTACTCACGTGTAGTCTAGGCGCCCTAATACTCCCCCCTTACGTGTAGTATAGGCACCCTAATACTCCCACCTACTCACGTGTAGTCTAGGCGCCCTAATACTGCCCCCTACTCACGTGTAGTCTAGGCGCCCTAATACTCCCCCCCCTCACGTGTAGTCTAGGCGCCCTAATTATCCCCCTACTCACGTGTAGTCTAATACTCCCTCCCCCCTCACGTGTAGTCTAGGCGCCCTAATACTCCCCCCTACTCACGTGTAGTCTAGGCGCCCTAATACTCCCCCTACTCACGTGTAGTCTAGGCGCCCTAATACTCCCCCCTCACGTGTAGTCTAGGCGCCCTAATACTCCCCCTACTCACGTGTAGTCTAGGCGCCCTAATACTCCCCCTACTCACGTGTAGTCTAGGCGCCCTAATACTCCCCCCTACTCACGTGTAGTCTAGGCGCCCTAAATACTCACGTGTAGTCTAGGCGCCCTAATACCCCCCCCTTACGTGTAGTCTAGGCGCCCTAATACTCCCCCTACTCACGTGTAGTCTAGGCGCCCTAATACTCTCCCCTACTCACGTGTAGTCTAGGCGCCCTAATACTCCCCCCTACTCACGTGTAGTCTAGGCGCCCTAATACTCCCCCCTACTTACGTGTAGTCTAGGCGCCCTAATACTCCCCCCCTCACGTGTAGTCTAGGCGACTAATACTTCCCCCTACTTACGTGTAGTCTAGGCGCCCTAATACTCCCCCCCTCACGTGTAGTCTAGGCGACTAATACTCCCCCTACTCACGTGTAGTCTTGGCGCCCTAATACTCCCCCTACTCACGTGTAGTCTAGGCGCCCTAATACTCCCCCCTACTCACGTGTAGTCTAGGCGCCCTAATACTCCCCCCTACTCACGTGTAGTCTAGGCGCCCTTATACTCCCCCCTACTCACGTGTAGTCTAGGCGCCCTAATACTTCCCCCCCTACAACTTTTTCTAGCAAACTTTTTTTTGTTGTTGTCACTTTCTCTCCTCCTGCTCCTCCTAGGGACTAATTACTGCGCAGTAGGGGAAACAACCCTCCTCTTTAATGGAATAATAGAGCTACTGATAGAGGTTCTTTCCCCTACTTGACATTTTCTCATCCACGAACGAAAGCTGATAAAAAAATCAATTATATATGTTTACAACCATCACCACAATTGTATTATTTTAAAATACTTTGTTATTCAATGATTACGTGTAGACGACTGGTGTAGTAGTATGAAAGTCTAAGGCCATGCTAATCTAAATTAGGCCTATAAAAAAAGAAGTTCCCATTCAGACATTGCTATTTATAAGGCAGATGATAGTGGTCATCTCTTACTGTGGCCTACGATCAATGAGGTTGTCATGTGGCCAGCACAACAACCAACTGCCTTTACTTTTCCCAGGTACCCATTAGAGCTGGGCGGATTCAGAGGCGCTCATAGAACCAGAAATACAAAATCCCAGTCCTCACTAGTATTTGAGCACGGGACCTCCCAGTCGGAAAGTCAAGCGCATTACTACTCAACCACTGCGCCTCCTGACCTAGTGTATATATATTCTATATCTTTTTTGGTGCGTTTGAGATATCTGTTTCGACGCCCCTGAAAATAAATAATGGCTACGAACTATGTTAAAATGTTTTTAATGCTGACTGATGTTAGGCTGAACAGAATGGGTGATTCGAAACGCCCGAGGACTGGAGAGGGTGTGGGGGGGGGAGCAATGTGTATTTGAACATATCATAGACTGCAGTCAAAGAGACGTGTACTCGTCCAATGAGATTGTTTCATTGTGACTGCATGCACACAAAGAGACATACATTCTGTCGATAAAAACAGACATGCTACAAAAGGGAGAGTATTCAAAGAACCTGAGAGTAGCAATGAAACGTCTATAGGACATTTGCAGTTTAAACGCCTGAATTATAACATCTGTTGTTTGTACAGTGTAAACAGTTTGGGCATTGTTTGTCAGTCATAGTGACATCTGATAGGTCAGTGTAGAACTGAGACATCTGATAGGTCAGTGTGGAGCTGAGACATCTGATAAGTCAGTGTGGAGCTGAGACATTAATAATTAGTTAGTGTAGACTGAACCATCTGATAGGTCAGTGTAGAGCTGAGATATTTTTATGGAGTGTATGTCGTGTTTCTGATGTAGATTTTCGAATGTGATTTTATTGTGTAATCTGAAAAGATTCTGATGAAATCCCAAGGTGGTCTGTCGTAGTTCAAGTTATTTAATCCTGGTGTGAAAGTTGAGACTACGCGACAGACGTGAGACGTACGGACGTGTATTGTAAGTGAGTCTAAACTTTAAACTTGAAACTTGTGTCCATTCTTTGACCTTGTCCATCCTGGACGATCCTTTCTTCGTGCTCCTTCGACTGAATATTTTCCTACATCTATATTCGGTTTGAAAGCTGTGTATATTTCTAAATAAACGTTTTATTCAGTTTTGTTTTAGAAGACACATTTTCATGTTTGTATGAAGTTTGACATTAACATTTAAATTCACATACACATCGTTTTTTTTTTATACTTTTTTTTTTGGAGCTACAACGCCCGAGTATCAAACATCTAAGCGCACCATTCAGTTCACTTGAGGCCTGATTTGTGTACACTGCACATGTTTTCATCTCGACTGATTCTCTACTAATTCTCTACTGATTTTCGACTGATTCTCTACTGATTCTCGACTGATTCTCGACTAATTCTCGACTGATTCTCGACTGATTCTCGACTGATTCTCGACTGATTCTCGACTGATTCCCGACTGATTCTCGACTGATTCTCGACTGATTCTCGACGGATTCTCGACTGATTCTCGACTGATTCTCGACTGATTCTCTACTAATTCTGAACTGATTCTCGACTGATTCTCGACTGATTCTCGACTGATTCTCTACTGATTCTCTACTGTATCTCTACTGATTCTCTACTGATTCTCGACTGATTCTCGACTGATTCTCGACTGATTCTCGACTGATTCCCGACTGATTCCCGACTGATTCTCGACTGATTCTTGATTGATTCTCGACTGATTCTCGACTGATTCTCGACTGATTCTCGACTGATTCTCGATTGATTCTCTACAGATTCTCTACTGATTCTCGACTGATTCTCTACTGATTCTCGACTGATTCTCGACTGATTCTCGACTGATTCTCGACTGATTCTCTACTGATTCTCTACTGATTCTCTACTGATTCTCTACAGATTCTCTACTGATTCTCGACTGATTCTCGACTGATTCTCGACTGATTCACTACTGATTCTCGACTGATTCTCGATTGATTCTCGATTGATTATCTACTGATTCTCTACTGATTCTCGACTGATTCTCTACTAATTCTGAACTGAATCTCGACTGATTCACTACTGATTCTCAACTTATTCTCTACTGATTCTCGACTGATTCTCTAATGATTTTCGACTGATTCTCTACTGATTCTCGACTGATTCTCTACTGATTCTCGACTGATTCTCGACTGATTCTCGACTGATTCTCGACTGATTCTCGACTGATTCTCGACTGATTCTCGACTGATTCTGGTCTTTTCAAAGTACTTTCGTTAATATCGTCATCCTTTTTTTTTTTGGCATTCCTGCATCTCTTGTAGCCATTTGTTTTTGATGGTTATTGACTTAAAGCACCAAACTTCTGGTAGACAACTAAACGGCTGTAGGCATTATATATTTTAACTTCTAAAGCTTAAATAACTTGAAAAAAATTCTTTTTTAATAAATCTAAGTAGAACTTTTATTAGAATATAAAGAAATTCAACTTGAGATAAAATGAAATAAATGTAGTAGACTTTAGTAATAATGTAATAATATAAAATGGTATTTTGAGCAGATTCTAACTCACAACAATAACACAACTTTACACTCTGGCATCCTGGAGTCATCTGGCGTACTCAAACACAGATTACGGCAGTGCAGCTTATCTTGCATCATTCTGCAAGACTAACATCAAATTGATGCTCTCTCTACAGATAGCAATAAATACTCCCTTTCCATATAAACTAGAATACACACATTCCATAACACCTCTATGCCGCTAAAAGGTAACTAATTAGATCAGTCTATGGCTGTTATATCTCGTATCAACTAAGATCGACCACATTATTTTAGTGCCATGAAATCACTTTTTTGGATGGGGGATAGGGGGTTGGGGCTATATCCTTGTCCTGGTCATGGTACATCATAATACTTTTAGTCCACGTCACGACTCTACGAAATGTTATTCAACAAGACCTCCTTATTCCCTCTCATCTCTGTCTGTCTGTCTCTCTCTCTCTCTGTTTATCTCTCATTCTGTGTATCATTCTCTCCCTGTCTTTCTCTTTCTCTGTATCTCTCTATCTCTCTCTAACATTGTCTCTCTACGTGTAGCACAGATATTGTTTGTAGGATCCCACAGACTTTTTATAGAATTCAAATCTCCCGTGGTTTGGAGTTAAAAGTAATAAACGCCATCATTATTTCGCTTTAATAAATTAGAAATATAAATTTTGTTCTCTATTGTCAGTGACTGTTTTTAAAAAAAGTAGAAATGGCTTAATGATAAATGATACCTTCTCCCGATGGTAAAGTGAACTTTAAGAAATAAATGATACCTTCTCCCGACGGTAAAGTGACCTTAAAGAAATAACTTCCCAAACATTAGTATGTGTAAGGAATTTTGTTCTTTTATTTATTCTATCTGTCAGGTCAATGGTCTCTACATTTTAGGTCTGATGACTGCTGTCATTCAGGTCAATAATCTCTAAATGTTAGGTCAGATGACTGCTGTCAATCAGGTCAATGGTCTCTACATTTTAGGTCTGATGACTGCTGTCATTCAGGTCAATAATCTCTAAATGTTAGGTCAGATGACTGCTGTCAATCAGGTCAATGGTCTCTAAATGTTAGGTCAGATGACTGCTGTCATTTAGGTCAATGGTCTCTAAATGTTAGGTCAGAGGACTGCTGTCATTTAGGTCAATGGTCTCTAAATGTTAGGTCAGATGACTGCTGTCATTCAGAGATGCATGATGTCATTCAGGTCAATGGTCTCTAAATGTTAGGTCAGATGACTGCTGTCAGTCAGGTCAATGGTCTCTAAATGTTAGGTCAGGTGCATGCTGTCATTTAGGCCAATGGTCTCTAAATGTTAGGTCAGATGACTGCTGTCATTCAGGTCAATGGTCTCTAAATGTTAGGTCAGATGACTGCTGTCATTCAGGTCAATGGTCTCTAAATGTTAGGTCAGGTGCATGCTGTCATTAAGGTAAATGGTCTTTAAATGTTAGGTCAGATGACTGCTGTCATTCAGGTAAATGGTCTCTTAATGTTAGGTCAGATGACTGCTGTCATTCAGGTCAATGGTCTCTAAATGTTAGGTCAGATGACTGCTGTCATTCAGGTCAATGGTCTCTTAATGTTAGGTCAGATGACTGCTGTCATTCAGGTCAATGGTCTCTAAATGTTAGGTCATATGACTGCTGTCAGTCAGGTCAATGGTCTCTAACTGTTAGGTCAGATGACTGCTGCTATTCAGGTCAATGGTCTCTAAATGTTAGGTCAGATGACTGCTGTCATGCAGGTCAATGGTCTCTAAATGTTAGGTCAGATGACTGCTGTCATTCAGGTCAATGGTCACTAAATGTTAGGTCAGATGACTGCTGTCATTCAGGTCAATGGTCTCTAAATGTTAGGTCAGATGACTGCTGTCATTCAGGTAAATGGTCTCTAAATGTTAGGTCATATGACTGCTGTCAGTCAGGTCGGTGGTCTCTAAATGTTAGGTCAGGTGCATGCTGTCATTGAGGTCAATGGTCTCTAAATGTTAGGTCAGGTGCATGCTGTCATTCAGGTCAATGGTCTCTAAATGTAAGGTCAGGTGCATGCTGTCATTCAGGTCAATAGTCTGTAAATGTTAGGTCAGATGACTGCTGTCAGTCAGGTTAATGGTCTCTAACAGTAGGTCAAATGACTGCTATCAGGTTGGTGTAGTGATGATTACATGATGTCATGCCAGTAGACTTGAGGTATTAAAAAATATTGTTTTTGCTTACTGACGTGGTATAGAGGCTAAGTACTCTTGGTTTGGTAAGTACTCTTGGTTTGGTAAGTACTCTTGGTTTGGCTACCTATGAAGGGGGCTCGAGGTTTGACAGAGTTGTGTTAACTGAGCGTCTAAAGGCAGCACGGTAAACCTCCTCCCAGATACCCCCTCCTCCCACTGGTCCACAAATGAGATTGGACCAAAGCGCTCTGAGCATGCTATATAAGCATGAAAGAAACACTAATATCAAAGCTATAATTTTTTATTTTAATTATTTATAATTTAAAAAACGTGTTTACTTTGTTCGTATGCTTCAAGAGGTATTTGTGTTTAACCCTATCCACCTCATTCCAATTTAAAAAAAAAAAATAAATAGATAAACAGAAGTTGTCAAGTTCTATATAATGTTGATGCATAAGAAAAAATATATAATTATATACGGTAAAACAATATTAAATTAAAGAAAAAAGAAATTTTAAAAATGATTAATTAGCAATAAAATTTGCCATTTAAATAAGAATCATTAAATTAAAATTAAATTCAATTAAACAAAGACCCAGACGTCTAATCAGAAGTGGACTCAACTTTGAGTTTCCAGAGGCTAATCAATGAGTGCACCGTTGTCTACTAATTATTAATCTGCAAAAAAACGTAATCTAGCTCTCGGGTCTGTTACTCAAATTAAAAAAATGTGTTTCATTTATATGTGTAAAAAAAGAAAAAAAAAGAATATCTGTTTCTTCAGTCTGCCGATTTTTATCTAGTTTGGGTTTGTAAAAAGCTTAATTGTTGGTAAAGATTATCAAGGACATTTTGATAACATTTTTTGTTTATTGCTTGTGCATGTACTTTGGTATGAAAGTCAAATTAGTTGTGCAAAGGACTCAAGAGCAAGTCTTCCTCAGCATCAACGTAGCTCCAGCTTGGAGGTGGTCGATACAGTAGACGATTAGGCCTATAGGGAGGCCAAACAGAACCCCATTTGCACTTGTGGGCCTGGAAGAGTCTCCCTACAGTTATGCTACCACCCAGTGGCATAGCAATGTACCCGTGGGCCCGGGTTTAATAACATGTTGATGGCCCCCCCTCCCCCAAATTGACAAATATTTTGTGTGACAAAGAAATCCAGCAGTTTGTATGTATCGGTACATTGACTAAAAGACATTTCAATGCAAGTTCACGAGCACAGCTTACAGAATCATTTCAGACCAGGTTTACGTACTATTTAGCACATTTAACAGAATGGCAAGTGGCTGCTTTTTGTTGAAACAATACCTGAAGGCTATTGTACTGTCCGCTCAAATTGAAAAAAACACCATTGCCCTGACATTGTAAGTAATTTAAAAAAGATGGTGATATTTTATTACTTAGAGTATTTGTTCAGTCCTGCAGATTTGTGGTTCTCACAAATATGAAAACCTATCTGACTGCGATTTTTTTTTTTGGTAGTTTGTCATCGGAGTTCACAAAACAATTCAGAAAATAATGCAAATTTAATACATTTGTACTTCTTTTTGGGTGCTGTCAACCATGATAGAGAAAAATGGCGCAGATTGGATCTCCTTTAGCATTTTTGCTAAAAATAGCATCGACCAACATGCCCATTATCTCGTTTTGAATCTGTAGGTCGAGGAAAAGGCTTATATCTTTTGTTTTCTTAAGAATTTATGTACTGCTAAGAAATTTTCATTGTTACTGGTGTCACCTAAACGCTAACCTCTCAATGACCACTAAATGAAAGGTTGTTGCATGCTAAAGTTAAAACTAACATTCACTAGGCGATGAATTACTTTCAATTTCTTCAATGTGCTCCTTGTTTACACCATCCACAGTTCTCAGTCTTTCATGTTGTCTGTCGGGCAAGTTCAATGGTGAAGTGAAGTCATTATATCAGTTGGAAAACAAACAACATTGATGCTGTCTCAGGGTATAAACCCGAGACCATTGAAGTGAATATACAATTTGAGATGACGTTCAGGAGATTTAAAGAAACATTTTAATTTTTAACCATTTGTTACAAAATTGCAGTGTAGGAAAAGCCACTATTGGTCATTATTCATTAGTCATGGGACCAGGCGATATGAAACCCCTACGCGCCATGCAGTGTTGTATTTAGAGTTGATACACCATCGTGTGTGGGCCCCTAAATGGTCGTGGGCTCGGGTTTATTGAACCCTTTCGCGCCACGGACGCTGCGCCACTGCTACCACATAAAGACCATTCCTGAAGATGGGATTTTACGGCGGACAGCAGCTCGGCCAAAGTGATAAAGAAAGAAAATGATGGACAGTTTCCCGATGTCTCAAACCCAAGCGTATTGGGATAGGAGCCTTTGGTAATAGGAATGTAACAAATTTAAATGTGCTTTGATATTCCCAAGAGTGTTGACTTTGTAGATTGCAAAGTAGTTTCAATGGGCCTAGGGTTCCAAGATACTACACGACTCAACTCACATGACAAAAACAAAGAAGATGTAGAAGATGTGCAAAAGTCAAACAACAGTAAAAAAAAATAAGAAGAAGAAGCGATGCAAAGAGATGTGAAGAGATGTGAAGAGATGTGAAGAGATGAGAAGAGATGTGAAGAGATGTGAAGAGATGTGAAGAGATGTGAAGAGATGTGAAGAGATGTGAAGAGATGAGAAGAGATGTGAAGAGATGTGAAGAGATGTAAAGAGATGTGAAGAGATGTGAAGAGATGTGAAGAGATGAGAAGAGATGTGAAGAGATGAGAAGAGATGTGAAGAGATGTGAAGAGATGTGAAGAGATGTGAAGAGATATGAAGAGATGTGAAGAGATATGAAGAGATGAGAAGAGATGTGAAGAGATGTAAGGTATTGGATCAATTAAGTCATGCAAAGGACGCCTAATTAAACTTGACTGTTGCCAACTAGATAAATAGATAACTGAACTCTAAGTTGTACACTATCTCAATGCGTGACAGTTGTAAATTATCTCAATGCGTGGCAGTTGTACATTATCTCAATGCGTGGCAGTTGTACACTATCTCAATGCGTGGTAGTTGAGCTTCTTATTAAACCTCATTCAGTACCTCAAGTTTAAGTTGCCCATTTGTTTTTTAATAGAAGTTTTACGTCCCAGGGTGAAAGTCTTAGTGCTAAGTTCTGTACTAAAAAGACTTTGTCCAACAAACGGAAGAGCTCTGAACATGTTTTTCAGATGTATTAACAACTGCACAAAATATAGGGCAACACTTCATTGGTTGTGTACACCGGATACATCAAAAAAAGTATCTATTTATAGTTTTTCAGCCATATTAAAATCTCCAATAGAAAAACTACTCGTATTCTTGGAAATCTGAAAAAACAACAACAAGAAAATACTTTCTTAAAATCAAACTCTGGTATAACAGCGATGACAATCCGTGACAAATCAGTCTGAGAGAATCTTCGTTCTCTGTCAGTTACCTGACCTGTTCCAAATCCCCACCATTAACCTTTCTCTGACCTAATTTGTAACAAAATATGGGAGACCACTGAGGTTATAAACACAAGCCTTCACGAAAGTAATAACACAAGTTACTGTTGTCTAAACGATGACTTCAAAGTAAAATCTGGTTTAAGATTTTTTTTATATAATAATCTTCCTAATTGCCTCCCCCTTTAGACCGGAAATCTGTGCGTGCCTTGCTGACTATATAATGCCAACCAGTATCACCCCCTTGCCGATATGCAAATTCGATACCAACGGGGCAAACGTGAAAGTAAAATTATGCTTGGACATGAAACAATGTAATGGACTCGAGTATCAAACCGATAATGGGGGTAATCGAATACACATTTCTATCAATGTCGTCTGATACTTAAAGAGGGAATTAGTTTTTCTTCCTCGCGACAGCATCTGTCTTCTGTCTAGGAAAATGAATAATTAAAAAAAAAAGATGTTTCTAAGCACGTGTGTTTTGACTTGTTTACGATAGTATGTCATCACCCTGTCAACAGCATGATGTCTCAGTAAATAACCGTAGTCGATGTATGTATCATTCTATCAACATCATGATGTCTCAATAATATGTTTCCCAGCATAAGGCCTAAGAAAAGAACTATATTCAATAAATCATTCTATAAACATAATGTTTTCTCTGTAAGAAGAAAGTCTCATTAAATTGCAATTTATAAACTACCTGACCTGGCGATCTATATTTGTTTATATAGCCGAGAGTTAACTAGGGTATCATGTGGCCAATACTATTCGCCTTTACTTTGAGATCGAATGTATGTCATTATCTTATCTTTTCTTCTTCTTATATAATACAGACGTTACTTCAAAAAAGAAGATGATTACGTCCTACGCGTCATGTGTTTGGTGTTGTTTTTATTGTTCTATATATTATGTAACCGTCTGGAAATAATCTGACTTTTGTTCCTGAAGTAATGCAATTTGGTAAATCATTTATGTAAATTAAAAATAGTAGTGGACCCAAGACTGTCCCTTGAGGTACACCTGAGTTTACTGTTATCAGTGTTGATTTAGAGCCATTTATTATTACAGTTTGTTCTCTCCCTATCAGAAAATCTTTAATCCACTGATGCAGTGGACCATTAATGCCAAAATATTTTAATTTTTTAAGAAAACTATGGTGGTGAACTTTGTCAAAAGCCTTAGAAAAATCTAGTAAGATAGCATCTTTTTGTTCACTATTATCTAAACCATTAGAAAAATCATCAATTAGTCCTATTAGTTGTGTTTCACATGATCTATATTTCCTAAAGCCATGTTGGTATGGTGTGAGGACATTACGTTTGCCTAAGTGGTTTATGATATTGCTACATATTATGTGTTCTAGGATTTTACATGTAATGCTGGTAAGTGATACTGGTCTGTAGTTTCCTGGGTCAGATTTTTCTCCTTTTTTAAAAAGGGGGGTGACATTAGCTTCTTTATATAATACAGACGGTACTTCAAAAAAGAAGATGATTACGTCCTACGCGTCATGCATTTAGTCATGCATATTAACCAATGACTTAAATTCTGCCAAGTCACTGGTTTTTCTGGCTAGCTCAGGCAACCCATTCCATGCTCTAATAGCACTAGGGAAGAAGGAGTATTTGTACAAATTTGTCCTAGCATATGGGACGAGGAATGTGCCTTTATTTTTGTGTCTTTCAGAGTATTTTATTAAATTTTGTTTTTGTATTTGAAGTTTATGGTTCAGTGTTTTATGTATAATTGCTACTTTACTTTTGAGTCTTCTGTCCTGAAGGCTTTCTAAATTTAGTGATTTTACTATAGGTGTTACTCTAGTCAAATGTGAATATTCGTTTGTTATGAATCTCACTGCTCTATTTTGTGTCTGTTCCAGTTTCTTAATGTTTTCTAGAGTTGAGGGGTCCCACACGGTGGATGCATATTCTATTATTGGCCTAACCAAGGTTAAATAACATTTTAGTTTTATGTTCTTATTTGATTTATAGAAATTTCTTTTAATAAACCCTAATGCTTTGTTTGATTTTTGTATAGTTTCATCAATATGTGGATTCCATGACAGTTTTTCATTTATTATAACACCTAGGTATTTTGCGTTTTTAGTCTGTGTTACTGGTTTGCCATGAATAAGATAAGTGGAATTAATTTGTTTTAGTTTTTTTGTTACTCTTAGCAACTGACATTTTTCTGGGTGGAAAGACATGCTCCAATTTGATTCCCATTTCTGTAAAGTTCTTTCCAGTCCTTTGGTACTCTGCCCTGGTTAAGCGAAGCCTGAAAGAGTATTTTGAACTCTGGGGCTAGCTCATTGCTAAGTTCTTTGAGTAATCTAGCTGGAATACCATCAGGTCCAGACGCTTTATTTGGTTTGGTGTTGGCTAATAGTTTTTGAATTCCATTTTCTTGTACTACTATATCTTCTATGTTGTCTACTTGGTTCAAATTCAGTAATATGTCTTTGTCTCCTGGGGCTGAGAATGCTGATGCAAAGTATTTGCTTAGGATGTTTGCTTTAGTTTCATTATTATTATGTATTATGTTATGTTCATCTTTTAGTTGGGTGGACTCAGGATGTCAACAAATCCCGAAGTTCAAAATAGTATTCCCTACAAAGGTTCGAACTTAAGACCTCCAGCTTTTACAAAGTCATCAGCTTGACCAGTCAGACTCCACAGTTTAAAACAAAGTCAACTAGAAGTCACAAAGTTAAATTCTTTCTTTATAATGTTTGCTTTAATTTTTAAAGTCAGATCAGGAAAATACAATTTAGCAACCATGGTAAATGTTCTGTTTAGTGACCCAAAAATATTGTTTTGTTTTTTTTCTGGAGTTCCTATGTTGCGAGTGAAGCAGTCTTTGTGAATGTTGGTTTCGTGAAGATTAATTCGTAGGGCAGGTAGTTGTTTAATTTCTCATTTTGGCACTATATCTCAAACGTCCATTTATGCAGGCAACCACCCTGTCTGACAGTGTCACATACATTCAGTTTGTCTTGTTTGACAGTGTCACATGATATTCGTTGTCTGACAGTGTCGCATACAACCATCTTGTCTGAAATTGTCACACACAGCCATCTTGTCTGACAGTGTCCCACACATCTATCTTAAATGACAGCTGGACACACTCTAATTAGTTCTCTCGGACATGACATTTAAATCTTAAGCTGAGAAGAAAAGAAAATAATACTCAGATGTTTTTTGTGTCTTGTTCTTGTCAAAGGTCAAGTTTTAGCCCTGAAATCCAGAGTCAAACTTTGGACTGCATGAAAAAGTTGTCATGCCACTAAAAGCAGAGCCCAGAGCCTGACTCTAGGTGTTGGAGTATTGAACGCTTTCCGAAGTAGCGATCCATTATTTATGTTGTCTAAAAGGTCAAGGGTTGATTACATTACATGATGCCAAGAGGACATCATTGACTCAACACGTCTGCTTGGGTTACCTCTGATATCTCTAGTTTAACATTTTGTTAACAGGTAACATCAAGAGACAGGAGTTGTTACTCCTGTTTCCAGTTGCTGGCCTCTTCTGCGTTGTGTACAATTTAAAATGCTTGGGCCCATTTAGACTTTACGAGATTTTAAAATAAAAATTTGAGACAATTTAGAAATTTAATATGTTATAGCCTTTTAAACTGCAGGCACTTTATTTTTTTTATAACTTTATCAAACGTTGGAATTGACTGGTTTTGAATATCTCACCATGAAAACAAATATTTATGCTGTTTTATTGTGTGGCGAACATTTCCACCATGTTTAATGTAGTTATGTTTCTTTTAATTTAAATGGGCTACAAATAAGTCTTTCGAAAACTATTTGCTTATCTTATAAATGAAAAAGCTAAATATGTACTACAAATAAACTAAAATATATTCTATATTCTTTATATCCAGAAAGGGAAAGAGAACAGACGATGTTTTGTCTTACAGTGTCGCTGTATTGAACTATTGAACTATTAAACTACTAAACTATTGAACTATTGAACTACTGAACTATTGAATTATTCCTAGGACGTTTAAGTTACTTCATCTTTTTGTTGAACTTTATCCCGAAAAGTAAAAAAATTAAATGATTGTTTTCGTAGTTTGATGGGGCTATGTTGGATAGTATCCTATTATGACGTCAAATATTACAAATAAAAGGCGGGCGGGACTTTTTACAACATTTGCAGTTAAGCAGCATATGGGATCAGTGTTTCTCAAAGTTTTGGAGGTAGAGATTTGTCCTCAGATATTTTCATTTATAAAGCAAGCAATAAAAATGGATGCATTCAACAGAAAGCGAAGAGGACTTTTGTTTTCATTGAGATCCCAATGAGTCTATGAGTCATTGCCAGAGTAGGAAGTTAAACTTTTTTCTTTGAGTCATTGCCAGAGTAGATAGTTAAACTTTTGTCTTTGAGTCATTGCCAGAGTAGATAGTTAAACTTTTGCCTATGAGTCATTGCCAGAGTAGGAAGTTAAACTTTTTTCTTTGAGTCATTGCCAGAGTAGATAGTTAAACTTTTGTCTTTGAGTCATTGCCAGAGTAGATAGTTAAACTTTTGCCTATGAGTCATTGCCAGATTAGATAGTTAAACTTTTTTCTTTGAGTCATTGCCAGAGTAGATAGTTAAACTTTTTTCTTTGAGTCATTGCCAGAGTAGATAGTTAAACTTTTTTCTTTGAGTCATTGCCAGAGTAGATAGTTAAACTTTTGTCTTTGAGTCATTGCCAGATTAGATAGTTAAACTTTTGTCTTTGAGTCATTGCCAGAGTAGATAGTTAAACTTTGAATGTAAAAAAAAATAAATGACTTATTTTTTACATGCTAAGAATTGTCTATCAATGCAATTTTTCTGAGTTACGTACTCTGATATTAGTCTCATGTTTATGGAAATGCTTTAATAGTGTAATGAGCTCTTATAATTTTATTCTTTACAGGCGTATGCACCTTTTTATAATACGAATTTCAATAATCTTGACTTGTTTTTACAAAACTTACATCTACTCAATCTGTCTGTCTGGGTGTCTGTCTGGGTGTATTGTATTTTTTTAAAAAACGTTTCTCCTACTTCCCATTTTCAGATGAAGTTGAAATTTGCATAAATTATTCCTAGTCGAAGATAATACTAATACATGAATCAATCCAAATAAATAAATTAGTTAATCAATTAGTAGTAATTAATTTATTTCAGAAAAAGGCAGATAAACTTGCAGTATATAGATACGCCGGTAATTTGCGGTACCTTCCTTATATATTAAAAAGTATTTTTCTATATTCTGCTTCTTAGTTTTTAAATTTCGAAACAGACACAAAAATATGAAAATTGTAAAATATCCTTTCGTTTGGCACATCTGGTTCAATGTCTATGTGAAGATGTCAACATTCATCATATCACACACATAGACAAAACTCACTAACACACACACACACACACTGCTGTTGCTGAATACGCTTGTCTCTACATCCAAATAATTCTGCTTTCAGAATTAGTTGGATGATAGCCAAGTCCTGTACCTCCTGATGATTAGACCAAACTCCGTAGTTGTAGACTTTGAACAATAAAAATAATGAAAAGAAATATTTTGGTCAAGTTGAATTATATTTTAAAATCTTGTTTGTCTGCCCCTGTCTCGTTGAATTGTGATCCTACTAAAAATGTCGATCCAAAAAGAGATGTTTATTTGGGCCAGTGCCTCGGGAGTTTGTTTTCTCCTAATCCACGAGGCTTGTGAGCAACCAAGTTGTGCTCCACCCTTCACTTTCAAAGACCTTAAACTTTCAATGGAGATCTTCTAGCTAATGTGAAGCACACAGTAATCTGTTGTTTGTTTTTAAAGCACCAAAACAAGATGAGAAAGAGAAAAAAAAAGGGAAAGCGATACGAAGAAATGATAGTGTCCTATATTGAACTTGAAGAAAAACGTAAACAAATGAGAAGAGGAAGTTTGGCAGCAGATTTGGAAAGGAATCAATGAAACAATGTGCAGGATGAGAGATCTAAAGATTAAGTTGCCAACTAAATATTAAAACTAAAAAAAAATTGAAGTTAATCAATTCAACAGAGCTAAAAAATGCACTGAAATGATCAAAGACTTTTTAAAAATTCATAGCTAATAAATACATTAGGGTTTTGTACACCAGATACACCAAGGTCCAATTTCTACAAATCTATCCTGTAATAATGTAATTATCCTTTCTCATCAAATCCTCATTTTCACGTAATAAAATATTTCCTGTTTCCAGTCATAGGATTATATAGATCTAGTTCAAATTCCATTTTAAAAAATGTAGTCTGAAAATTTGAACAAAAATGAACAGGTTTCAGTTGATTAGCGTTTTAATGAGTGGAAGGCAATTGATTGCTCTGTCCTATAATGTACGTAATTCACATAAGTATTTCTCTGTGTCTAGTCTCACTATACTGACTTTCACGTCCATGTACGCTAGCTCATGCGCATGCTGTGGGAGACGCTATTGGGGAACTGTCTTTGGGGAGGAAGGGCAGGGGAATAGAAGTCAAATTGACGCCATTGTGTCAAGGGTAAATTGTCCTGACTTTGACAGAAATCCCTTCCGCCATCGGAAAGATATTGACATGGGAGTCGCTTAGTGATTTCTACTTCTTGGGGGGCTCAGGTTTTGTTTTTTAAAACCATTTTGGTTGTCATTTGTGACGCATCCGCGTTTTTCTTGTGTGTGTGTGTATGTGTGTGTGGCTGTTCACGTGTGTTTCAATTCTTGTGTCTTTTTCTTTTCTTTAAGACTGAAGAGTCTGTATAAACTTTACTTCCGGCCATAAAAAGAAGGAGAAATAGAGGTTCTAAAATTATACATAAAATGTTCTATTTATTATTTTTTTTTTTAATAATGTGATCCGTTTCTGATGTGCTGAGAACTAGTTTGAGATTTTCCCGCAATAGTATTTTAATGACCTATGTATGTAATGAAAGACTTAATTAGTCACAGGTGAACCACTTTTAGTTTGCGTTGTTAAGTGCAGGTGTTTCTCTCATTAGTTGTACTTTGTTCACTACTCCACTACCTCACCTTTACTCACCTTTACTCACCTTTACTCACCTTTACTCACCTTTACTCACCTTTACTCACCTTTACCCACCTTTACTCACCTTTACTCACCTTTACTCACTAACTTGAAATCAACGTTTGAAAAAAATATGACAGACACTCATGATAATATATACACCAAAATAAAGCGAGGTGGTCGAATGTTAAAGTGCTTGGCTTCCTTACTGAGATTTGTGATTTCAAATCCCTGTGAAGAGCCCTTCCAATTGAATAGAGCACGTGACATTAATTAGGGAAGCTAAAGGCGGGAGATAATTTCGCCTGCCATATGATGCCTGCTGTAACAGTCGATTATACAAATAGTTGAATTTAATACACATATTTATACTATATTATTACAAATCGTTGAATTTAATTTTGTATGAAAGGGGAACTTTATCAAATAAAAATCATATTTAGTTAAGGAAATGTTTTGTTTATATTTTTTCCTGAACGGAACAATTCGCACATTCTGAGTATTTAGTGGAACACTTTGCTTATTTTTGAGAGAGAGTATTCCAGTCCTTGCCAACTAATTAACTATTTCAGTAATTCGTGGGACACATATTGAAGCCTCGCGGAACACAGTTTGGGAATTACTGAGTTCAGCAATTAATAGCGTTTATTAGCGTTCACTTTACAAACATGTTTTAAAATTAATTTTTATCAGCTTGTAGCTTCAGAGAAATTACGACATTTATTTAGAAACTACGACACTCTGTTGACACTGTCTGCATGTAGAAAGTGGCGTGTAACACTGGACAGTATCAATACAAGTCTAAAGTTTTTTGTTTGTACAGAAAGAGATCATCCTCCTAGAAATCTAGAGCCCATTTTGTTTTTTCTATTCCGCATCCTTCATTGACAACCGCACTATCTTTCCACTGTTGCCAAGGGCTCACGTTTATGTTTTTTTAAAATGTTAATCCCTTTTGTTGTTTTCATACTGTTATAAAGTTGTTATAGTGTGGTTATAATGTTGTTATAGAGATGTTGTAATTGCAACCTTCCTCACCACCCCTAACCCTACAAATAGTTATCAATTTATCAGCCAGACAGCGGACCTGATTTATGTTGCTGTTTTCTTAGTGATCAACTTTCAAAGTGAGCCTTGATCTAGATGCAATCTCTCTCTCTCTATATATATAGGCCTTTACTTCTGTCTCCAGTACATGAACGACAACTAATAATGTCAAGATCTTTGAACGAATGTTAAGTCTAGGTGCATAAATCAGGCTGTTACATCAGAAGCTATGACGATGCACGCGTGTCCAGTAAAAAGTCAAAGTTTACAAAGGTGAAGGACGTCGCCATGAGGATCAAAGAATGTCTACACAGGATGTGTTGGATTTAGGCTAGGGAAGAGAAACATTTGTTCTGATTGGCTTTGGTTCTCGTGGAGCTTTCACGTCTGTACACCCCGGGGCTTGTGTTCCTACAGAGTGAGAGTCAGACAGAGAGACAGAGAAAGAGAAAGAGTGAGGAAAAAGACATGCAAATAGAGCGGAGAGATATAGAGAGAGGAGAGACAAAGAGAAAAAGAAAGAGAGGAGAGAGAGAGACTGAGGAGAGAGAAGATAGAAACGGAGATAGAAAATGAAAGAGGGAGGAAACAGAGAGAGAGAGAGAGAGAGAGTGAGAGAGAGAGAGAGAGTGAGAGAGAGAGACTGAGGAGAGAGAAGATAGAAACGGAGATAGAAAATGAAAGAGGGAGGAAACAGAGAGAGAGTGAGAGAGAAAGAGAGAGTGAGAGAGAGAGAGAGGACAAAGAGAGAAAGACAGACACATGACAGTAAGGTGACACACTAATATAGAAAGAGTGAGAGACATTGATAGATAGATAGGAGAATGAGAATTTGTGTGTTTGTGTGTGTGTGTTGGAGAGAAAGAGAGAAAAACTAAAAAGAAAGGTCCAGTTGACATATTTCGATAGTTAGACACACTGAGAGGCTCTATCTGGATCAACAAGAGGATCATTGTGACATTTTGTTAGCATCAAATAGAAGGACACAGTTTGAAGTAAATCTAATCTAAGTAAACATCGACACATTCACGCAGCTGTGGATTTGAGTGTTAGCCAGTCAGTTCTGCCTACAGAGGCGGCCTTAGGGGGTTGAGAGTGAGGCAACCGTCCCCGGCCCCATGCCTTATGGGGGCCCCATGATAAAACGAATCATCTCATTGTGCAAATATTCGTGGCCCTGATATAACTGTAATGTGGGCCCAACGCGCTGCTAAGGCCACTTCTGCAGTGCCAAAATGGGGGTACATTTCAGAATCAGAGTGATGAACTGCATTAAGTCTTTAGGAGATATCTTAGGAAGATGATGGCAGAGCAGGTCGTGATTGTATAGCGCTTCTTTAACTGAGGTTCGCTTCCCCAAGATGGAAGGCGTGTCGAGCTGAAATGTTTTTTTTTTAAGAGCAACTAACAACTGTTCCATTTACATTACAGTTGTAAATTGATATCAGGGAATTAATGTTCCAAATAAAGTTACTTAGTAAGACATTTCGTAATTTTTTTGGTGTTTGCGCGAAGCTTCTACAACAAGATTGAATTAAGAAGGTCTTTTATTGATTAAAGAATAGTTTTTTATAAGTCTTAGCGAATGTGAAAATAAAATATATATTTTTTGTATTACGCCAGAACGACCTAATTTCTTCGGAGTGTCATACCATTATTCTGCTCAAGTTATTTTTTACATAAATAAAAAAAAAAAGACCTACTACCAGACACCTTTCTGAACACGAGAAAGATCTTTGGACGACTAAGCTTATTCCAGACATACTTGCTCTACTATCAGGACGTCTGTCTGTCTGTCTGTCTGTCTGTCCCACTTCAGAATTGGTCCGTCCACTCTTTCCTTTTTTTTTTTAACTGTAAGAAGAGTTGATGATAAGGGCAATGACTAGTCATAGAATAGTAAGGACACATACATTCAAGCTCTGATGGTAGGGATACGATGGTATTACATTTTAAAGACTGATAGTAGGGATATAATGGTAACGACATACATATTAAAACTCTGATGGTAGGACACATTAAAGCTGTGATGGTAGGGATATAATGATAGGACACACATTTTAAATCTTTGAAATAGGTAGGGATATGATGGTAAAGACATATAAAAGATCTGATGAATGAGAAAAGATGGTAAGGATATAATACATATATATAACAGTTTTGATGATAGGGAAATGATTGTAAGGACGTATGCCAAAGGCAGTCTTTTTGGGTGAGCTAAAAGGTGGTCGACTTAACAGAGGCGCCCCACGGAAACGCTTCAAAAACCAGCTTAGGCGTAAACTTTCCTTAGCTGACATAGAAGAGAGCACCTGGTTGCATGCGGCCTCAGAACGAGTCAGCTGGAAGTCACTCACGAAGGCCGCGGGATACACATTTGAGAAAAGAAAATCTAAATCGACCACCTGCGGACAATGATTATGCTTGCCCCGGATGTGGCAAAATATATAGGTCACAGCTGGGGCTGCGCAGCCACGGGAAATACTGCATTCCTCACTAATCTTCGGACTCGAAGACAAGCCTTATTATTATTATTAATGAAAATAGCTGACAATATGCAAAACAATTTGTGCACAATGTACTTGACTTATCTTCCATACAGTCTTTGATACTTCCATCTGATAGTATTCTCTGTAAACTAAAAGAACCATGTGGGTGTAACTCATGGACTAGAACAATACGTCTGCTCCAAATATATTGCAATTTGCGTGTACAGTAAGAACATACAAATCATGAGCTAATGGTTGAGATAGTGTTGTAATATAGTGTATTTTTAGTCACCTGTCATTGTAGACTTACTGGCCTTTGTCTTAAAATAATAGAGTTTCTGGCCTTTATACTAATTTGTAGAGATACCGGGTTTTTGTATCTAGACAGTAGAATTACTGGGCTTCGTATCTGATCTGAAATGTAGTTACTTGCCTTATTTGCTAAACTAGGTGGGCAATCTATTTATGATTTTGTATTAAAAGTTAAAACAAAAACAACAACAACAACAACAACAACAAAGGACAGGCAGATCTAGATCTTAATTTTTGCAGACATCAACTATTTGGAGTTTAAAGTTGTACAAGGTTACATACCAATTAAATAACTGGTAAATCAAAAATATAAAACTCCGTGTAAATGTAATTCTAGGGACAGTACAGTATGACAAACATTTTAAAGATCTGATAGTAAGGATATAATGGTAAAATTCTGATGTCAGGACATACATATTAAAGCTTTGATGGTAGGGATATGGTGTCAGGACATACATATTAAAGCTTTGATGGTAGGGATATGGTGTCAGGACATACATAATAAAGCTTTGATGGTAGGGATATGATGTCAGGACATACATATTTAAGCTTTGATGGTAGGGATATGGTGTCAGGACATACATATTAAAGCTTTGATGGTAGGGATATGATGTTAGGACACACATATTAAAACCTGGATGGTAGGGATATGATGTTAGGACACACATATTAAAACTTTGATGGTAGGGATATGATGTTAGGACACACATATTAAAACTTTGATGGTAGGGATATGATGTTAGGACACACATATTAAAACTTTGATGGTAGGGATATGATGTTAGGACACACATATTAAAACTTTGATGGTAGGGATATGATGTTAGGACACACATATTAAAACTTTGATGCTAGGGATATGATGTTAGGACACACATATTAAAACTTTGATGGTAGGGATATGATGTTAGGACACACATATTAAAACTTTGATGGTAGGGATATGATGTTAGGACACACATATTAAAACTTTGATGGTAGGGATATGATGTCAGGACATACATATTAAAGCTTTGATGGTAGGGATATGGTGTCAGGACATACATAATAAAGCTTTGATGGTAGGGATATGATGTCAGGACATACATATTTAAGCTTTGATGGTAGGGATATGGTGTCAGGACATACATATTAAAGCTTTGATGGTAGGGATATGATGTTAGGACACACATATTAAAACCTGGATGGTAGGGATATGATGTTAGGACACACATATTAAAACTTTGATGGTAGGGATATGATGTTAGGACACACATATTAAAACTTTGATGGTAGGGATATGATGTTAGGACACACATATTAAAACTTTGATGGTAGGGATATGATGTTAGGACACACATATTAAAACTTTGATGGTAGGGATATGATGTTAGGACACATATTAAAACTTTGATGGTAGGGATATGATGTTAGGACACACATATTAAAACTTTGATGGTAGGGATATGATGTTAGGACACACATATTAAAACTTTGATGGTAGGGATATGATGTTAGGACACACATATTAAAACTTTGATGGTAGGGATATGATGTTAGGACACACATATTAAAACTTTGATGCTAGGGATATGATGTTAGGACACACATATTAAAACTTTGATGGTAGGGATATGATGTTAGGACACACATATTAAAACTTTGATGGTAGGGATATGATGTTAGGACACACATATTAAAACTTTGATGGTAGGGATATGATGTTAGGACACACATATTAAAACTTTGATGGTAGGGATATGATGTTAGGACACACATATTAAAACTTTGATGGTAGGGATATGATGTTAGGACACACATATTAAAACTTTGATGGTAGGGATATGATGTTAGGACACACATATTAAAGCTTTGATGGTAGGGATATGATGTTAGGACACACATATTAAAACTTTGATGGTAGGGATATGATGTTAGGACACACATATTAAAACTTTGATGGTAGGGATATGATGTTAGGACACACATATTAAAACTTTGATGGTAGGGATATGATGTTAGGACACACATATTAAAACTTTGATGGTAGGGATATGATGTTAGGACACACATATTAAAACTTTGATGCTAGGGATATGATGTTAGGACACACATATTAAAACTTTGATGGTAGGGATATGATGTTAGGACACACATATTAAAACTTTGATGGTAGGGATATGATGTTAGGACACACATATTAAAACTTTGATGGTAGGGATATGATGTTAGGACACACATATTAAAACTTTGATGGTAGGGATATGATGTTAGGACACACATATTAAAACTTTGATGGTAGGGATATGATGTTAGGACACACATAAGTCACGTGTCTTTTAATGCATTATTTCAAGCGTCAAATCGAAGTCCTGCAGACGTCAGGCTGAAAACAAAAAATGGCCACAGATTAATTTAATCTCAGATGACTTGATGGCTAAAATTAATTATACTGGCCGCTAATCTCTGAAATATGAGGGGATTGATTCCGTCTAAATTATTTGTCTGAATTTTGTTTTAATTCTTAAAACTTTAATCTCTAGGCAAAATTATAACTAGACATCTTCATCACTACATTTCATCACTACATTTCATCACTACCTTTCATCACTACATTTCAACACTACATTTCATCACCAAATTTCATTTCATCACTACATTTTAACATCACATTACATCACGACAATTCATCACTACATCTCATCAGTAGACATCTTCATCACTACATTTCAACACTACATTTAAACACTACATTTCATCACTACATTTCATCAGTAGGCATCTTAATCACTACCTTTCATCACTACATTTCATCACTACATCTCATCAGTAGACATCTTCATCACTACATCTCATCAGTAGACATCTTCATCACTACCTTTCATCACTACATTTCAACACTACATTTCATCAGTAGACATCTTCATCACTACATTTCAACACTACATTTCATCACTACATTTCAACTTTACATTTCATCACTACATCTGATCAGTAGACATCTTCATCACTACCTTTCATCACTACCTTTCATCACTACATTTCAACACTACATTTCATCAGTAGACATCTTCATCACTACATTTCAACACTACATTTCATCACTACATTTCATCACTACATCTCATCAGTAGACATCTTCATCACTACCTTTCATCACTACATTTCATCACTACATCTCATCAGTAGACATCTTCATCACTACCTTTCATCACTACATTTCATCACTACCTTTCATCACTACATTTCATCACTACATATCATCAGTAAACATCTTCATTACTACATTTCATCACTACATCTGATCAGTAGACATCTTCATTACTACATTTCATCACTACATTTCATCACTACATTTCATCAGTAGACATCTTCATCACTACATTTCATCACTACATTTCATCATTACATCTGATCGGTAGACATCTCCATCTCTACATTTCATTATAAAATCTCTTCGTCTCTTGAACCTCTCTATCTCTTAATTTGTTAACTCTTCAGCTTTCTCTAACTTTATCTCTACTATTTCTAGTCTCTTCTCTTTTGTTTCTCTCTATAGCTGTATGTGATTTGGTTTTAGATCCTTATTGTCTCTTTTACTCTCTTCTGTCTCTGGTTACGTTTCTTTATCTACTTCTCTACTTCTCTAATCAAACTGAGACTTAATTGACTATATGACTGCCTGGCCGTGTGATAGGCGCATTGGGCTGCTGTCCGTATGGCCCCCAGTTCGAACCCTACCCACCGCCATCCCCCCCCCCACGATCCTGCGGGAGTAATGGGCTTGGATGTAATACTATGCAGCTCTGAAGGAACATTTGAAACACAACAAAACATCTACAAATCTTCATTTCTCGAATACATACTGAAAAGTTGTTTTTATCTATGTTACATAACAAAGGTTACTATGACAATGTTAAAATAGACAATTTTTTTTTAAATTGTAACATTTCTCTAAGGGCAAATAAGTCGATTAACAAGAACCAACTTTTTGACTGGATTTGTTTTTGGTTCTGTAGGATTCAGTACTAATTAACGTCTGGTCCGATTAACCGGTGGTTCAGTTAACCTGATTCAACTGTATTCTTGTTTATTTGGTTTATGTGTACTAAAAAGTCATTGCATTGAAAACATCCTGTTTCAAGGTGCGTCTTGGAATATTTGTGCTTACCCGCCCTAACTTAGCCAACTTGAGTTTGTGAAACTTAAAGTTTATATACAGAAACACATAAAACAGAGTTTGATCCTTCAGCGACCACTCCGCCAAACAGATCAATAGAATTCTTGATAAGAACAAAATAGTGTCCCATTATATCAACGCTATCGACATGTTCATACAAGTTTTGTTTTCTATTGATAATTTGGATTTTCGTAATTACATCGTAGACCTATGGGAGTTATTACACGAAAAATGTCCATGAAGAAGAGATTAAAACAAGATCAGTGGCTAATTTTTCCAATGGGTACTATGAAATGAGTATTCATATGATAGGCAGATAGAGCACACTGTTGTCATACATTTAGCTCACCATCTGTAAACCTAGCTTCGCCTGGTGCTCGTGAATCACTCACTTTCTGGTCTGCCGCAGTTGACATCTGGTGTTATCCACACGACACAAGAACAGACATGTCAACCTGGACGTATGTGACACAGCTGTTGAGTTAAAAGGGAAGGGGGGAATATTAAAAAGTGAGTTACATAACAAAATAATAGACAGAGTGTTGAACATGATGAAGAGATTGACATAGAAATAACCGGAAGAAAAAGAAGCTAAAGGGACTGACCTCCTCACTGTCTTTCCCTGGAAATAAACCCTCTCTCAAATAAGCTTCTCCAATAGACATGAAAGAATCAAAATCTTCTATTGAAAAGATCAATGCTGATGTTTAACTCTCTTGATTATTTTTAGCTTTATTGGAAAATTACAAACGTTTCTGAAAAAGTAAACAAGCTATTTATTAGTTATACACGTCATACAACGTTAGTCTGGACTTGGTTATACACGTCATACAACTTTGTTCTGGACTTGGTTATACACGTCATACAACTTTGTTCTGGACTTGGTTATACACGTCATACAACTTTGTTCTGGACTTGGTTATACACGTCATACAACTTTGTTCTGAACTTGGTTATACACGTCATACAACTTTGTTCTTGACTTGATCACTTACTTACTGACTCACCACATCACAAGTCATACAACTTTGTTCTTGACTTGATCACTTACTTACTGACTCACCACATCACAAGTCATACAACTTTGTTCTTGACTTGATCACTTACTTACTGACTCACCACATCACAAGTCATACAACTTTGTTCTTGACTTGATCACTTACTTACTGACTCACCACATCACAAGGCATACAACTTTGTTCTTGACTTGATCACTTACTTACTTACACACAACAGCACACGTCATACAATTTGTTCTTGACTTGATCACTTACTTACTGACTCACCACAGCACAAGTCATACAACTTTGTTCTTGACTTGATCACTTACTTACTGACTCACTACAGCACAAGTCATACAACTTTGTTCTTGACTTGATCACTTACTTACTGACTCACTACAGCACAAGTCATACAACTTTGTTCTTGACTTGATCACTTACTTACTGACTCACCACAGCACAAGTCATACAACTTTGTTCTTGACTTGATCACTTACTTAATGACACACAACAGCACACGTCATACAACTTTGTTCTTGACTTGATCACTTACTTAATGACACACAACAGCACACGTCATACAACTTTGTTCTTGACTTGATCACTTACTTACTGACTAACCACAGCACAAGTCATACAACTTTGTTCTTGACTTGATCACTTACTTACTGACACACAACAGCACACGTCATACAACTTTGTTCTTGACTTGATCACTTACTTACTGACACACAACAGCACAAGTCATACAACTTTGTTCTTGACTTGATCACTTACTTACTGACTCACCACATCACAAGTCATACAACTTTGTTCTTGACTTGATCACTTACTTACTGACACACAACAGCACACGTCATACAACTTTGTTCTTGACTTGATCACTTACTTACTGACTCACCACAGCACAAGTCATACAACTTTGTTCTTGACTTGATCACTTACTTACTGACTCACCACAGCACAAGTCATACAACTTTGTTCTTGACTTGATCACTTACTTACTGACACACAACAGCACACGTCATACAACTTTGTTCTTGACTTGATCACTTACTTACTGACTCACCACAGCACAAGTCATACAACTTTGTTCTTGACTTGATCACTTACTTACTGACTCACCACAGCACAAGTCATACAACTTTGTTCTTGACTTGATCACTTACTTACTGACACACAACAGCACACGTCATACAACTTTTTTCTTGACTTGATCACTTACTTACTGACACACAACAGCACACGTCATACAACTTTGTTCTTGACTTGATCACTTACTTACTGACTAACCACAGCACAAGTCATACAACTTTGTTCTTGACTTGATCACTTACTTAATGACACACAACAGCACACGTCATACAACTTTGTTCTTGACTTGATCACTTACTTACTGACACACAACAGCACATGTCATACAACTTTGTTCTTGACTTGATCACTTACTTACTGACACACCACAGCACAAGTCATACAACTTTGTTCTTGACTTGATCACTTACTTACTGACACACAACAGAGTGGGAAATACAAAAAAAGAGTGTGTGTGTTTGTGTGTGTGAGAGAGAGAAAGAGAGAGAGAAATAATATTATTAAAGAAAACTTGAAAAAACAAAAACAAAAGCAAGAAAGAAAAGAGAGGAGCTAGAGAAGAAAAATCATAAACATAAAAACATATTTCTAAACATAATATAAAGCACAATCTCAAACATAAAAAACATATTTCTAAACATAACTTACAGCACAATCTCAATTATAAACATAAAAACATATTTCTAAACATAATATAAAGCACAATCTCAAACATAAAAAACATATTTCTAAACATAACTTACAGCACAATCTCAATCATAAACATAAAAACATATTTCTAAACATAACTTACAGCACAATCTCAATTATAAACATAAAAACATATTTCTAAACATAATATAAAGCACAATCTCAAACATAAAAACATATTTCTAAACATAACTTACAGCACAATCTCAATCATAAACATAAAAACATATTTCTAAACATAATATAAAGCACAATCTCAAACATAAACATAACCACAAGCGAAATGAATACCATAATCTAACCAAACTTTAACCATTTTTGGATTTAACTTTTCTGAAATATAGAAGTGGAGACATGTCTCCGTGACTTACGAGGTAGCATAACCTCAGACAGACTTGAAGAGTCTTGAGAATTTACCTAAAAGAACTTATGGTGTACATAATTTGTTGATGCCAAAATGTAGTGTGTTTACCTCTTTCAAGCCAAACAAGTCAACTAAGAATGTAGTGTGTTTACCTCTCTCAAGCCAAACAAGTCAACTAAAAATGTAGCCCAACTGGCCCCAATATATAGTCTTTAAGTAAACTGGGTAACATAACCATAGAAAAAAAGAATACTTTTTTAAAACCAAAGCTTATCTAAGGGGAGATAACCGCTAATCACTGCCATTTATCTAAAACTTACAGTGTTTAGCTCCCTTTCTGTTATATATAAAAAAAATTAGTACTAAATAAACTAACTGGTTAATTTTTGGATTGATTCGTGTTAGTTAACGACTATGAATAATTATGCCGAATTCAACTTGATCAATAAATGGGAAGTGGGAGTCAAAACGTAATAAGTCGGATTAATTCCATACATATATCCACATCTCTCATTAAGTAGCATTTATAGATCCAATCCAAAGATCAAACAAAGTAATGAAGCAAAGAATTATTGAATTGTTGGATTGAATCCAGTCTTGTCAGGTTCAATGTTATAATTGTGTGCAAAGTTTTAACTTGGTCCTAGAATAGCAACGGGAGAAAAAAACATGTTTAAACTTTTGACCAGACAGACAGACAGACAGACAGACAGACATAGTGATTTGATATAATCTTTGTAAAAATGAACAGATTTGATACACTACCTGGAAGAGAGACATGTTTTAACGAGGATCAAATGGTCTAATTCAGATTTCTTGTTTGATCTAGTTTTTTTTTTTTTTCTAGAAATGAATCCCTTTAGCGTCATTGACTAGAGTGTGAATTCAATGGAATGGATTTCTTAACTTTTAGGATGCCACGATACGACCATGTCTTAAACATTGTTCACTTCCTGATCAGCGTCCACATCTTGTCCACTTGTTTGACCGTAAAGTCCGTCACCTTCTTAAAGACACTTGAAAGGGCAGAATTTAATTATTCTCTAATCAAAAACTCTTCATGGTCTCCCTTCTTCAGCAGAGGCGTGACAAAGGTGTAATGTGGGAGGGGGTGCCCTCTGTCTCTAGAGATTCTGGTCCTGGAGGTGTAATATTGGGGAAATGGGGGGGGGGGGCTCTGTCTCTAGAGAGGCTGGAAATTTCGACTTCAGGTCACCGGGATGCGTCTGGCAACAATGACCTTCTTAAGAGAACTGGGCGGGGAGGGGCTACAATTCACCACAGCTAATTTCTTTTTTCGTGACATTTTCTTTCTTCCACTAAATTAGCTTTACATTGAAAAGATGGAGGAAAAATTAAAACTAAAAAAAATGTAATTTTGTTGTCGATAGAGTTAATTTCCGCCATTTTCTTGTCAGTGAGGTCTTTTTTTTAATGTAAATAAAGTAGACAAATAGACTATCTATCTATCTATCTATCTATCTGTCTGTCTATCTATCTATCTATCTATCTATCTATCTATCTATCTATCTATCTATCTATCTATCTATCTATCTATCTATATCTATCTATCTATCTATCTATCTATCTATATCTATCTATCTATCTATCTATCTATCTATCTATCTATCTATCTATCTATCTATCTATATCTATCTATCTATCTATCTATCTATCTGTCTATCTATCTATCTATCTATCTATCTATCTATCTATCTATATCTATCTATCTATCTATCTATCTATCTATCTATCTATCTATCAATCTATCTATCTATCTATCTATCTACCTATCTATATCTATCTATCTATCTATCTATCTATCTATATCTATCTATCTATCTATCTATCTATCTGTCTATCTATCTATCTATCTATCTATCTATCTATCAATCTATATCTATCTATCTATCTATCTATCTATCTATCTATCTATCTATCTATCTATCTATCTATCTATCTATCTATCTACCTATCTATATCTATCTATCTATCTATCTATCTATCTATCTATCTATCTATCTATCTATCTATCTATCTATATCTATCTATCTATCTATCTATCTATCTATCATATCTATCTATCTATCTATCTATCTATCTATCTATCTATCTATCTATCTATCTATCTATCTATCTATCTATATCTATCTATATCTATCTATCTATCTATCTATCTATCTGTCTATCTATCTATCTATCTATCTATCTATCTATCTATCTATCTATCTATCTATATCTATCTATCTATCTATCTATCTGTCTATCTATCTATCTATCTATCTATCTATCTATCTATCTATCAATCTATATCTATCTATCTATCTATCTATCTATCTATCTATCTATCTATCTATATCTATCTATCTATCTATCTATCTATCTATCTATCTATCTATCTATCTATCTATCTATCTATCTATCTATCTATCTATCTATATCTATCTATCTATCTATCTATCTATCATATCTATCTATCTATCTATCTATCTATCTATCTATCTATCTATCTGTCTGTCTGTCTGTCTGTCTGTCAGTCTGTCTGTCTTTTTGTCTGACTATCTATCTGTTTGCCTGTCTATCTATGTAGCTATCTATTTAGCTAGCTTACTGTCTATTCATCCCTCTATTCATCTGTTTCTGTATCTCTCTGCCTTTATGTCAATCTATTGGTCTTTCAAAGTGCCTGTTCGTTTGTTTTGATTACTTCAGAGTTCACTTCCTCTAATACTTAAACTTTTCAAAACAGAAGCAGAAAGATCGAATTTATAACACTGTCAACTTTCGTTTGATGCGTACTATTGGATAATTTTCCTATCAGAATAATAACAAAAAACTATGATCACTTCATTGTATAGCTCACTGAAATTCATTACACTCAACTAACTTGTACTGTTTCTGTTACTTGTTTCTCTTGTATAAATATTAGGCAGACATCGTGTACTGTTACCTGTTACCTTTTGTTTAGCTCTTTCCTTCCATCCAATCAAGACACATTCAATACAATGGGACATTTTCCTACATGGCAGAGAAACTATAAATAGCATGCTTTTTGGTGTATCCGGTGTACAGAATAAGAAGAGTGATGATAAGCTAGGTTTGTTTTTAAAGCTATATGATTATTTTTGTGCCTTTTTGGAGTGCTTTTAGAATTAAAGTTTCAAAGTTTTTTTCATTTTATTTAGTTGGCAATAAAAATTAATTACATTTCAATTAAGCGTCATTGACATTGCTTGCATTTTCTTGAAAATGTACAGCATTTGACTACACAATACTAGATATCTGTTGTTTAGGATTATGCACTGTTAATTACATAAGCGTCTCCCCCTATAGACAGAATAAAAACACTCAATTATTTAGACATTGCGAGCGCTGAGGGCTGATGAGGGCTGTGACAACACTCGGCCCCTGGCTTTGACATGGCTGCGCAATTCCCGAGTGTGTTGTTAGGGACGCTACAATTTTGTCTTAAAACTCTTCGGCCTGGCCTCGTCCGAGATAACCTAATATTATTATGGAGCTCAACTTAAAGTTCGCTCCCTTTGGAGATTGGGTTTTTAACTTCAGCTTTCTTCTATTTTTTTTTTCTTTTTTTTTTTAAATGTTTTTTTTTTTCATTATTTAAGTTTTTTTCTAAGTTGTTTTTTTTTTGTCTAGAATTTCTGTTTAAGAGTACAGTAAGTCTGTTTTCTTTTCGTTGTCGACTTTTGCTACAGTGAGTTGCGTTTATAGTAAACTTGTGTGTGTGTGTGTGTGTGCTCTTTATTATATCATTTTTCTTCATGACTAATATTTGTTTATTTGACCAATGTAGGGTGAAACAAAGTGTATCCACGAATACTTTGAAAATTGTGTAATTAGAATCATAGTATAAAAATGTTATGTTTATCTTGGGTTACAGGAAGACCAGAAGCTATGTTTATTTTTCTTTCCAATACAAACAAAAAATATCTTGTATACTGTCAAAGTGTTTTAGAATTTCTTTGTATTACGGTCTAAGACTTGACGTAACTCAAACGTACATACAAACCTAAAGAGAGACAAAGAGAGAGGGAGAGACAGAGAGAAAGAGAGAGAGACAGAGAGAGACAGAGACAGAGACAGAGAGAGACAGAGAGAGAGAGAGAGACAGAGAGAGAGAGACAGAGAAAAAGAGAGAGAGAAAGACAGAGAGAGAGAGACAGAGAAAGACAGAGAGAGAGAGACAGAGAAAAAGAGATAGAGAGAGAGAGACAGAGAGAAAGTGAGAGAGAGAGAGTATATGAAGACAAAGGAAAAAAAGACAATGTATGAGAGCGATTTTTGAAGAGTAACAAAAATGGGAGAATGAGAGAAGATGTTAGAGAGAGAGAGGAAAAGAGACAGATAAAGAGACAAAAAGAAAGAGAGAGTGAAAAAGAGACAAAAAGAGAGAGAGAGAGAAAGACAGAGACAGAGAGAGAGAGAGAGAGAGAGAGAAAGACAGAGACTGAGAGAGAGAGAGAGAGAGAGAAAGACAGAGAATGAGAGAGAGAGAGAGAGAGAGAGAGAGAGAGAGAGAAAGACAGAGACTGAGAGAGAGAGAGAAAGACAGAGACTGAGAGAGAGAGAGAGAGAAAGTTCAGAGAGGTACAGAGACAAATAGAGAGTCCTATATCAGTAATAGCACAATTAGCTAACAGATCACCTTGTACATTTCTGTGATTGTTAAAACTTTATATGTATCCAAAATGACTGAATTTTGCCAACGTGAATTGTTTTTAACTTAATCTTTTGGACATTTTTCCAATACCAACTGACGAATTAAAAAGAAACTAAATCAAAATCATTATCAGTTGCAGAAAATGACAAAACATTCATGTCAACAAAACAAAAGGGAACAAACCCTGTGAATATGTTTGCGATAAGACTAAAGACATCACTGATGTAATGTGATCCAAACACAGCCTCACTTTACATTGCTTTGTTTTGATCTACTTTCAGTTTCATCTTGACAACTCTAAGTCAACAAGCTTCAATGTCTAGGAGCTTCTTGTTATCGGGTCAAGCTACAACTTTTCTTTTGTTTATGCGTTGTTGCGTTTTACTATCAGTTGATCAGTGGTTCACAAATTGTAAGGAGCAGGACATCTAGCATATTACTGCTTCTTAAAACCTTTGTGGAGATCTAACTACATGAGAAGACCTAAAGAAATAACACGCGCACATCGGGCTCGACTCAATGTTTCAGGAACTGTGCAATAGGCAGATCAGTCCAATATTGGAAACAAAAGATTCACTTTTACAAATCCAAAACTATCGACCTAGTCCAAATTTTGGACACTGCAAAATAGGGTGAAATCGATCTATAGATATTATACCTTAACATGACAAAATTGCAGAGACACTTATAAAATCTATGACATTGTTGTGGTAATCACTCTTCATTTTATTTTTTAAAATATAAGAGAGCAGTTGTGATCGGAATATTAAACTTCATCACACATTGTGATACGACACGATACTCTACGCAATATGTACTTTCTAATAAAATAAAGTATCAATAAAAAAAACGTTCGAATTGCTTACTTTGGTTTTGTCTACGAGTTACTTATTAAGTAAGAAGCTGGTCACTAGATCCAGAACTAATGGCAATTATCGATGTCTACGATTCTAAAAATAAAGGATGAGTGCAGTGTTTCACTTGACTATGTAAACCCAGTTGAGGCCTGCGTAGTTTTAATACATCTAAGTCTATATGGCACAGGCTTACAAGACTACTATCTTTGTATTACTACCAAACAACAACAGCAACCACAACAACGAACTCTTCCAACTAATGAGTCTTCTCAACCACCTACTTTGTGATGCACCTCTATTTGTTTGTTGACATTTTTTCTTCAATAGTGACACAAAGTGCACAGAACTTTTGATGAACCTATAGTTCTTGTTGACATTTTTTCTTCAGTAGTGACACAAAGTGCATAGAACTTAATACGTTGTAAACAAAATTCCATAGTATATTAATACTTCCGTATTCTGTACACCCAAACACACATACACACACACACAGATACAAGTTTGCTATTTATGGATAAAAAAAAATAATTTATTAATTGATGAACTTTTTATATTTTGTAAGAACTCTCTTTTCCTTCAGACTTCTTTTCTAAGTCAAAGGTTATGTGCTTAATCGCTGAACTCTTGAGAACTGTTATTAAACCGGAACAACAAAGTGATAGAAAGCAGACGACCTGAGTGTTTAAGCGCCAAGAAAATTGGGATCAATGTCTGACGTCACCCAGGTAGCCATCAAGTTTACAAGTAAACTCTCTTACACTTAAGTAGCTACATGTACAGGTGTGTCCAGGGAACTGTTACATTTTATGACCAGATAAACTTTCACGAGAGCACACGAAGGACAAGAACGAAAAAAAAAAACACTTCTCTAGGACAATAAAAATACTTTGAAAGTCAAAAACCTAACTTAAGAAAAAAAATCGAGATGAGCAGAAATTGGACTACACGAAATGTTAATTGAAATAACCTATATCTAACCTACACTGATCTACATAGATCAAATGACACTAATTAAGAGTTTTCTTTAAAAGATAAATAATATACAAAACATAAAACAATACTTAAATGTCATTACTAGACGTCACATTATGGTTTGTTTTTGTACACTCCAGATACCTTTTGTACAAATGTTCTCAAACTCATTTGACCCGGGAACCCTTATGTATGCCAGCAGTCAAAACATGCCCACGGACCCCTAAGCGAAGAATGTATTTTAATTTTATACAATTTCATCTTTTTGAAAAATCCTGGAGGTCCGAGGACCAAACTTTAAGAAACACTGCTTTAATATACTGGGTTACAGAGTCAGATTCAAGCGAAAGAAAGATCTACATTGAAAAGAAATCACTAGTAATCATTTCAATACTCTTTGTGCCCAAGAAAGTCATGTGAAATCAAGTCAGAGGACAATGGTTTGTTGACACACACACACACACACACAACAACAGAAAAACTCCTTTAGTTGTTCATCTCTATTTAAAGCAATTCAGCTGCCCCAAGAAATCCCAAGCACACTTAATGTGGACATCATATCGTCTATTTGACTGTTTATATTTAGACAAAAGCACTGCCCTGTGTATCGGTCAATTAAGCGTGCAATTGGTTTCCTAGCCCTTACTCCACCTATGATACGATATTGCAAACTCTCTCAACATTTTGTATTCAATGTTCAAGGTAGAACAAAAGAACGCTGGCGCCTCAATTCATTTACCCCTCTCCCTAGTCTATTACCAGATTCTATTGACTAATTCATCCTCCAGCTCTTGTTGTTCCGTTTCACGCTTTGAATGAATGACTGGAGCGAGGGAGGTGTCTAGTAGTAACCTATCATTTACATACATTTTGACATTTCTCAATAAAATAAATAAAAGAAAATATAAATAATATTTTAAAAACTAGGTTACAAAGACAGTTTGTGTGGAAACACAAACTCGAAATCGGCCCCCGAAGTGGTCCACCCAGGCAGGTAAAAAGGCCGGTATCAATATTTTCAGAAAGAACATCAGAATTGTATTCTATCAAAGACAAATGACAGAGAAGAATGGACAAAGAAGGTTGGCAGATCTTGAATGGTGCCCCAGCGGACCAAAGGATAAGTGAAAGTGAATGTGAAGTTTGATGTGAACCTGGCCTAACTGATGTCTTACAATGAATATCTAATTGATCTAATTGTTTTTTAAAGAGGCAATCTCTTATTCAAATGCTCAAAAAAATAATAAATTTTTGTTAATAAAAAAAAAATTCCTTTAGTCCAGTGTCATCAACTGTCATCTAATGGTACAGCAGCGCTGCGGGTCACGAGTTAATATGAAAACACTTATTAATTGTTGTTTTAAATTATGCCCAACTTATAAGCATACTAAATAGCTTTTTTTCTCTTAAAAAAAAGTTAACATTATTTTTGGGTAAACTTAAATGTTAGTACGACAGAACTTACTTAACGTAGCAATACAAATGTAAAAACAATATTTTTTTAACAAAGGTCTAAAACCATTTGCATAACTGTGTTACAAAATATGTGCAATAGTTATTCCCTTACTAAATAGCATTTGTTACTATTTATAGTGAATAGTTGTAAAAGTGGTGTATTTTTATGAAAAAACTGCTTGCATAAGTGATTTAGAAAATTAAATTTTTCGCTTTTAGAAAAGAAAAAACTAGCCATTGCATCAGAACTTTGAATGGACTAAAATATTATGATGTCAGATTTTCACTATCTTTTCTAGTTTACGAGATCTAAACGGGATGGACAGACGGACAGACGGACAGACAGTTCACACAAAACTAATAGCGTCTTTTCCCCTTTCGGGGGCAGCTAAAAAAGCCAGTGTTAGGTATCAACCTCGCGTGAACTCATGACTCTAGTTTATATGTACTTTGGTTATCCGAATGTCCCTGGTAGAGTCTCTTGCAATTATGGAACATGACAAAAAAAGTGCGAAAGGGGGGGGGGAGTACTTAAGCTCTCTGGCAAGTACAGCTCCAGGCAGAGATTACATGACCATCAAAATAACCAACGGATCAATCGACACACATTGGAGAAATGAAAAACACAATTAAAATTTAATTAGGAACTAAAATAATTTAAAACTCTTATTATTTGCTTCTCTTATTTATTCGAAATCCAAGAGATAATAGGGATTATGATTGAGCAGACTGTTTAGTAGTATTCTATGGTGTGGTTGTGTCTTGTAGCTTAATATATTTGTATTACATCATGGCTGGGAATTTAAATAAACCATTTAGTCTCAATGATTGAAATGCATTAGTAGTTCCTACCTATCATGCCGAATTGAGAATGGATTATGATTGTGTTAATATAAAACAATAAACCTCATTCACCGTTCGTAAACAAACAACATTTAGCCTCGTGGTTCTCTATCTCTTCTATACAAATGACGTCATCCGCAAAGGATGTCACGTGATACATTTTTTTCATTGTTTTATCAATATTTTATCAATATTATCACGGACTTTTCAAAGCTGTTTAATTTTAATTTACGTTAATGACCTTAATAATAATCCATAATAACATTTATCTATTATATATTAAACATATATAATATGCAATATTTAAATTTAATATAAATTATATAATAGTAATATAATAATAATAATATATAATATTAATGATATAAAGATATAATATGTAAAATATAAAAATAATATATAATAATATGACAACCAGTGGCGTGTAATCGCTGTCCAGCTCTTTCTCCTAAGAAAGTAGACTTTTATGTGCCTTTAAAATAAAAGTATCGAATAATATAATACGACATTGTACATTTACGATAAGACATTCCAGTGTGCAAACTTTTAGAAGTAATTGTAGATTGTAAGATAAACTAAAAACTGCCAAGGACGCTACATTGTACTCTGCTGCTGCCAACTAAAGAAATAAATAATTCAGCTCTAAATTGTAACAGTTTCTCAATTCGAGGCAGTTGAATGCTTCATTCCAATTACTCAATGATGAACACGGGATTGTAGTAACAACAACAGCACACAATTTATAAATTTATGAAGAAAGTAACATTTATAGTTTAGATGTTAATGCATTTAGATTTAAATTTATTTAAATATTAGGTTATAAGTTTGTTAAAATTTTAATAAGTTGCGATTAATGCATCATTTAAGAGCCATTATTTATTAATACAAACGTCCCTCGATTGATCTCTAGGCCTGAGTCAAAGCTTCATTGAGACTCTAGACTGAGGATAGAACCTAGACCCATACATAGTTTCATAGTTGAATTGTAGCAGGGTCTGACTTCTTTATTTCTCTTTATAGGCTTTGTATTTTTTCCCGATCACCCTATCCATTGTTCCTATTTCAAACAGATATTGTTTATTCACACCACGAGTCCATTGTATATCTTTATAGCTCTACATATATAAATAATGATCTTTTGTTCCTTCTGAATTAATGCGTTCTGAATACTTTATTTCAATAAATTTCCCATTCTACACTTGATTGCATAGCCGCAATAAGAAACCAAATCTAACCATCAAGTTAGGGGAAGCCACTCCGCCTAGCCCAAGTTGAACTGTATGACCTTACACTACTATTATTGCTATCCAAATCGAAGTTGTCTCCTCTTTGGGAATCTCACAGTCCATTTTGTTTTATCTTTCAACTTTTTTGTTTTGTTTTTTTACTATGGCATTCTCCAGAACACATAGAGTCCCTCCTTCTTTATCTCATGCACTCTCTCTTTCTCTCTTTTATTTATCAATGCCCACTTTCTTTCACTCTCTCCCTCTCACGTGTCCAAGAAAAAAAAAAGGTTCTAGGCCCAAGTTCTGTTCTTTTCATAATCCCACCATCTTTCATGTTGAATCCGGTCTCTCTGGCCCAGGCGTCTGCCATATCGACCTGGATAACGATATTCTATTGGAGGTCATCGGATCTTTAAGACAGAAGGGTTGGTGTTAAAGAAAGGCTGGACAAAGGTCAGTGTTCTGGTTGAACCACTTAGACCTACTGGACATAATTAAACTGATCAAAGAGAAAGCGAGAGAGAAGAAGAGAGAGAGAGAGAAGCAGAGAAAGGTAAAGAGACCAATCAGGGATAGAAAAAAACAGAGAGAGAGGGTTGAAGAAATTAAAAGGGGGAGAGAGAGAGAGAGAGAGAGAGAAATCAGGGAAAAACAAACAGAAAGACGCAAAACAAAGAGAGAAAAATCAGATAGAGACACACAAAAAACAAAGAGAATTAGAAATTAGAGAATCAGAGGCAAATCAGAGAGAGAGAAAGAAAGAGACAGAGACAAAGAAATAGAAAAAGATAGAGAGACAGAAACAGAAAGAGAGTGTGAGAGAGAGAGAGAGAGAGAAAGACAACCCTTTTGTTTTGGTGCTATATGTTCAAAGATTGTGTTGTAAGAAGCTACAAATCTCAGTGATGACAATGTGAGAATCACGTTCATATGATCACGTGACGTGGATTGATTTCAATCCAGTTATTTTTCTTACCGTCATTTCCCACCGAAAATAAACTATAAAATACGTTCAATGACATTTAGACAAAAGGTGTTATACAATATAAACTATAAAATACCTTCAATGACATTTAGACAAAAGGTGTTATACAATATAAACTATAAAATACCTTCAATGACATTTAGACAAAAGGTGTTATACAATATAAACTATAAAATACCTCCAATGACATTTAGACAAAAGGTGTTATACAATATAAGCTATAAAATACCTTCAATGACATTTAGACAAAAGGTGTTATACAATATAAACTATAAAATACATCCAATGACATTTAGACAAAAGGTGTTATACAATATAAGCTATAAAATACATTCAATGACATTTAGACAAAAGGTGTTATACAATATAAGCTATAAAATACCTTCAATGACATTTAGACAAAAGGTGTTATACAATATAAGCTTTAAAATACCTTCAATGACACTTAGACAAAAGGTGTTATACAATATAAGCTATAAAATACCTTCAATGACATTTAGACAAAAGGTGTTATACAATATAAGCTATAAAATACCTTCAATGACATTTAGACAAAAGGTGTTATACAATATAAGCTTTAAAATACCTTCAATGACACTTAGACAAAAGGTGTTATACAATATAAGCTATAAAATACCTTCAATGACATTTAGACAAAAGGTGTTATACAATATAAGCTATAAAATACCTTCAATGACATTTAGACAAAAGGTGTTATACAATATAAGCTATAAAATACATCCAATGACATTTAGGCAAAAGGTTTTTATACAATATAAGCTATAAAATAACTCCAATGACATTTAGACTAAAGGTGTTATACAATATAAGCTATAAAATACCTCCAATGACATTTAGACAAAAGGTGTTATACAGTATAAGCTATAAAATACCTCCAATGACATTTAGACAAAAGGTGTTATACAATATAAGCTATAAAATACCTCCAATGACATTTAGACAAAAGGTGTTATACAATATAAGCTATAAAATACCTCCAATGACATTTTGACAAAAGGTGTTATACAATATAAGCTATAAAATACCTCCAATGACATTTAGACAAAAGGTGTTATACAATATAAACTATAAAATACCTTCAATGACATGATGAATACTCTGAAAATTTATCTAATTGTTTCTTTTTCTTTTTTTTCTTAAATGTCAATTATTTAAACAATGAAAAAAACAACTTGCTATTTCAATGCAGTAGATCTAAAGCTGTCAACGTACATCTGAACAAAGTAAGAAGCTCTAAATCCTGACAATGAATGTGGGTTTTAACAAAACAAAACTGTCTGTCTGGTAGATAGATGTTGGCCTGTTTATTTGTGTGAGCTGTGTTCTTTTTTCATTTTACATAATGGTAAGTGTATATTTTTTACAAAGTTTATATCAACTCAATCTGTTCGTCTGTCTGGTAAAACGTTTGTACATGTTATTTGTTCCACACCCACGCTCAGATCAAGTTTATGAAACCTCGCACATTTATTGATTGTCATTTATTTTTAAAAAAATATTCTCCGAAAATAAAAAAAAATCTATTAATTAAAGGTAATTACTTCATTTGATACCAACAAGGGAAAATAATCCTTCTGTATTCAAATATATGGCTAAATATGTTGGATTTGGTCCCCTTAGATAATTTTACACTTAATTTCTACCACAACCATTCTCAATTTGAAACTTTAAAGAATTTATTTTTCGGTTTAATCAATTAACCAATTAGTCAAGTAATCATGGATAATTAATTAATTTGTTTAATATTGAATATCATTATTGAGAGACATGGGCTCATGTACTTTTAATAACCTATAGTCAATGTCGTTTCTCATAAGTTTCAACTGAGTTTAAATCACGATATATATATATTAATACACAGTAAGAACTCTCTTCTTTTAATTTATATATACAACAAATATTTCTTTTCAAAATACAGGCAAATATGTTTATGAATATGTTCGCAAAAAGACAGACAGTGAGGGATGGTTAAAGAGAGTGAGAGAAAGAGGCGAGATGGTTTGCCTGGTCTAGACTGTCAAGTCTCAACAAACTTGCCTAGTCTTAACATACTCTCCAGTCTCAACATACAGTCCAGTCTCAACACACTGTCCAGTCTATACACACTGTCCAGTCTATACACACTGTCCAGTCTCAACATACTGTCCAGTCTATACACACTGTCCAGTCTCAAAAAACTACCCAGTCTCAACATACTGTCCAGTCCTAACATACTGCTTAGTCTTAACATACTGTCCAGTCCTAACATACTGCTTAGTCTCAACATACTATTTAGTCTCAACATACTGCCCAGTGTCAACATCCTGTCCAGTCTATACACACTGTCCAGTTTCAGCATACTGATCAGTCTCAACATACTGTCCAGTCTCAACATACTGATCAGTCTCAACATACTGCCCAGAGGCTCAGCTGGAGATGCTTGTCTCTTTCACCTTTAGTCTTTGACCCGATGACTTGATTTCAGCGTCATTACAGATGACCACTCTCCGACCACTCTCCGACATCTAGTTGGAAGAGAGAGGGGCTGCAGGAGACGGATCGGTTGGGTCGTGGTAGACGCCAGAGATAAGACCTCTAGTCTCAAATTACAATAAAGATGTACCGATAGGGACACTGTGTAGGGTGTTATGTCTCCAGTGTCCTATTACAAAGTATCATCCTGGGACTTAATGGTGGGACATTGATGGTAGGATATTGATGGTTCTTACAATGTACAGGCTGGAACTACTTGAAAGTTTTTTTTAAAGGTTTATGTTGATTGTAATTATCTACGTTTATCAAGGCTATGCTAATCTAGGCTTATCTGGATAGTGCTTATCTAAGGTTTTCTCGATTGTGTTTAACAAGGTCTAACTACATTGTAGTTATCTAGCTAGATTTATCTAGATTGAGCTAATTCAGGTTTATTTAAATTGCATTTATGTAGATTTATTTTGTTTTCTAGAGTAAAAAATCTTTTTTTTTTTTTTAATTTTTAGAATAGAGACATTTAAAATAATGTTAAAAAGAAATATTAAAATATAATCAACGTATGTCTGCTAGAGCTGCTATATAGACTAATACTGTCAGTTGATTTTTTTTAATTATTTTGAATAAAAAAATGTTTTAATGCTAGTGAAACAAAAGAAAAACTAAATTTATTTATTAAATATAGTTATTAGTTGTCTTACTCTTGTTAAAATCCATGAGTTAATTAATGCATCACGGCTAAAAAAAATAATAATTAAAATATTTGTATGGAACGTATCATCTGTTTAGGGTTGTAACGTGAGTTCTAGGTAAGTTCTTAATGTTTAGATAGATAATGTTTAGATAGATAATGTTTATATCATTAAAAAGGAACAATCTGATTTAAACTTTGTCACATGTAAATTATGAGTGAGTCTGGTGTGAATGTACACTTTGGTTTCTTATAGTTATAATGTTTTTTATTTGCTGTAATGCACAAATTGTAAGACCAATTTCCATAGAAATATATATTATAATACTTTTGTTTGTATATCGAGAGAAAGAAGCGTCTAGTCAATATTGTTTATTTGCTAAAGGTGTCCTTTGTTGTTGTTGTTGTTTGTACTGTTTAGTCTCGTAGTACCACGCTCTTGTCTGAAGTGTTGTCTTTCTGTGAAGGAAGAGTCCTTGTAAGCACAACACATTTCCATAAGGATCAATAAAGTTGCCTTAGCCTTAGTCTTAGTCTTAGAGGTGACTCCTACAAGAAGTATCTAGCCGAATGATGATACTAATGAATTGATCAGTTTTGACTTGGATTCTCTCTTTGGCTCTTCAGTCTCGTAAAAAATGATTTTCTACATTCTAGAGTTAGTTTTCTTTCTTAATTTTATCCAGCTATTCTAATTTGTTTAGAGCGTAACGTAAAGCAGTCATCAATGAAATATCCTACATTAAATGCTTGACGCAATCCTGAAACCTCCGACTCTTAAAGAATCCTCATTGAAATACCCGATGCTTAGTGCTTACCTCCTAAGAATATTACGTCTGCGAGTAACTGAAGAAGTTTGATTTGACGAAGTCCCCTAACAAAAAAACAAAAAAAAAAAAACAAGGAAAGGAAAGAAAATTGAAAGTCAATCACGACAGTCTGAGAACCGTCGACTAACATGATTAACTTTCACCAATGTTTAATACTGTAATATTGATCGGGCCTCTCGTCATACTCTTCGTTTCTCATTCACTCTTTTATTTCCTCTCTCTCTCTCTCTCTCTCTCAGTGAGGGTCTATCTTTCATTTAGAGGTTACTTTCTCAAGTCCAGTTTACTAGTAAGTATTTGTTTGGGGTTTCTGGCACCTTCGTTTCCCCCTCTTTCTCTCCACGTAATGCTATCTCCCCCCCCCCCCGCCCTCAACCAAAGCTACTCATGAATAACTCACGGCTGCCGCTGTTTCGCCTTAAACCCTAAATTCGATTGCCTTGTCAAGAGGACAGCACTCTAGTCACCTTTTCTTTTTGTTTTATGACGTCACCAGTCTCCAGTTTGTGTGTATGTGTGTGTGTGTGTATGTTGAGAGACATCTGGGTAATTAGACTTAAAGGTATTTGACCAGGTCACCTCTGTGTTGACGCTTTAAGATAAGCGAGTTTAAGGGCACAGTTTAGTGAGATCTTAAAAGAACATAAGACTGGAGCTCATCGACCTGGACTCGGATTATAATTGGAAATAAAATCTATAAAGGCCTTAATTACAATACAGAAAAATGGACATCTTAATTAAATAAAGTATTCGTTCACAAAAGTGGGTTTTTTTTTGTTTTGTTTAGGGCAGGCAGCCACAATGATAGTATCGGGTTCGAATCATATTTGAGGCCGGGATACAAATCTATAATGATTTTCTTATCCGAGTACACAGAGTAGTAGTAGTAGACAGTGCCATAACTACGTAAACAGAGGATAGTTGATCTTTCTGCTGGCTACACGACAGGTCAGTGACGTCTGGTTCTAAGATTGTAAGTACACATAGTTCATCAGCGCCCCCAGCACGATCTCTTATGACGTAATACACACGTGGATAGTATTTAAATTTAGTACTGGTAAATAGTAGCAGAAACATTTTTGTCTTATTACCACCTACAACCACCCACCCACACACACACACTTCACTTCCCAGCCAATTGTCTACGTATATTCCAACCCAGTTGAAGACATTCTTTGACCTCAACCTGTTTCAAATAATCTTCATTCTTGTTTTGACCTCCGATGTAAAGGAGATGCGGAGTACATTTCTGTTCTTTGCATGCTGCGACGATTTATGTTTGAGTATCAGATGACAGTAATGTCTTCATGTTTCGATGCGATAGTGTCAATAGACAATGCGTTTCTAATGTTATGATTTTGTACAGTTCTCTCTATTAAAATTTTATTTTTAGAATTTTAAAATAATATCGTGATGCCGGAGATTACTTCAAAGTACAAACTCAATAACACAAATCCTCTTTTAAACAAATACAAAGCTTTTATTCTGGAACTAGGAATCAGTTTAATAATATACACACTACATGAATTTACAGTACAATTTGATTCTGCTACTCTAGTCGTCGCTCGATATTGAATAAGCAAGCCTTTAAATACTTCCTCTTACCTCCCTTCTAGTAATATCCAAAGTATTTTTAGAACTTACAGGAAAACGTCATCGTTTTAAATAAACATGTCATTACTTGTCAACAACATACAGCCATGACTTTGTGCTAGAAAATATTTAATCTAAAAATTAACTTAACGCAATAGCTGCCTTATGCTCCATGACATGCACATTTCGAAAATTAGAAATTTTAAATTTGACTTTATTAATGTTGGTAAATTATATATCCACTAAAAGGTGACACTTGCCAATAGATACCTCTTTCGAAAAGCAGAGATCTATAAAACTTAATTGCAGTGTTTCTGAAGATGGGTAGAACTGCTTTAGCGAAGAAATATTACAAATGTCTTTTATAAGAAACGAATTAAGTGGATTGTTCAACTTTACGTAACTGTTTCTTAATGAAACAAATTAATTTCTTTAAAAAAAGGTTATAATGCTCTTTTTATTTGGTTAAACATTTAGAACGACATGGTAGATACAACTTTTGCCAAATGACAAAAAAAAAAAAAAAAAAAAAAATACGTCTTTGCGGCAAGTTCGCGCCCTCATGGTCAGAGTGGATAAAGAAATGTGAAAATCTTTATTTGTGTATTGGATATGGATTGCAATATTTTCTGTGTGAATCATTTTTATGTTGTTATTTTATGTTTTATTTCAAGTAAGCACAAATATGAATATGTTTGAATGTTTGAGCTGCTACGTTTTGTACCTTTACACCATCTAAAGTTAAGACTCCAAGCTTCAAACTAGCAAGAAAGGTAATGCCTGTATGTTTGACATGAGATTGTATTGGACATCCTTGCCGCAGTGCATGTCACTAGGTCGTGATTCTGGCAAGATCCAGGTCTGCACTGCATGCGTCACTGACTTCATTAGCTGACTACGCACTCAATAAGTATACATTTTATAACAATGCTGTCAGTGGTAGGGTGGTTTAAAGTGTACGAATTATGTATAATGTTAATAGACGAGGGTTAATAGCTGCAGGCGCCTTGCAGGCGGAGTGTTATTCTGTTGTTGTAGTAATGGAATGCTGAGTTAGGGTAATGCATGTAATTATTAATTGCTGCTATAAGAAAGGTGTGACTGTGTGATAGAGGTTGTAGAAATGTTATGTACTAGTTTAGAGAGTAGGTTAGTTTTGTTAGACAAATCTATTGTGTATTGTTTGAGCGACGGTAAAAGTAGTGACTTAGTAAGACAGACTAATGACGTAGTAAGACAGACTAATGACTTAGTAAGACAGACTAATGACGTAGTAAGACAGACTAATGACGTAGTAAGACAGACTAATGACGTAGTAAGACAGACTAATGACGTAGTAAGACAGGCTAATGACGTAGTAAGACATACTAATGACGTGGTAAGACAGACTAATGACGTAGTAAGACAGACTAATGACGTGGTAAGACAGACTAATGACGTGGTAAGACAGACTAATGACGTGGTAAGACAGACTAATGACATAGTAAGACAGACTAATGACGTAGTAAGACAGACTAATGACATAGTAAGACAGACTAATGACGTGGTAAGACAGACTAATGGCGTAGTTAGACAGACTAATGACGTAGTAAGACAGACTAATGACGTAGTAAGACAGGCTAATGACGTGGTAAGACAGACTTATGACGTTGTAAGACCGACTAATGACGTAGTAAGACCGACTAATGACGTAGTGAGACCGACTAATGACGTAGTAAGACAGACTAATGACGTAGTAAGACAGGCTAATGACGTAGTAAGACATACTAATGACGTGGTAAGACAGACTAATGACGTAGTAAGACAGACTAATGACGTGGTGAGACAGACTAATGACGTGGTAAGACAGACTAATGACGTAGTAAGACAGACTAATGACGTAGTAAGACAGACTAATGACGTAGTAAGACAGACTAATGACGTAGTAAGACAGGTTAATGACGTAGTAAGACAGACTAATGACGTAGTAAGACAGACTAATGACGTAGTAAGACAGACTAATGACGTGGTAAGACAGGCTAATGACGTGGTAAGACAGACTAATGACGTGGTAAGACAGACTAATGACGTAGTAAGACAGACTAATGACGTAGTAAGACAGACTAATGACGTAGTAAGACAGACTAATGACGTAGTGAGACAGACTAATGACGTGGTAAGACAGACTAATGACGTGGTAAAACAGACTAATGACGTGGTAAGACAGACTAATGACGTGGTAAGACAGACTAATGACGTGGTAAGAGACTAATGATGTGGTAAGACAGACTAATAACGTGGTAAGACAGACTAATGACGTAGTAAGACAGGCTAATGACGTGGTAAGACAGACTAATGACGTGGTAGACTTAGGCGAACAAGAGACCAACATGGCGTTATGTTAGAAGTAGCTAGTGTTTTGAATAGTAGTTGAATAGTATTTAGATATAGCGACGTTTTAGGAAGACTGGACGGATTTCCCAGTGGTTAATAAAGTATCATTTGATAGAACTGAATGTTGTTATCAACTATATTTAACTTGTAATGTTCTGTGGCTAATGTTAAGTAATAATTGATACATAGTCGAAGTCAGATTAGATTAGCCCACAACAGTAGATCCAGAGATATCTGAGAATAAAGTTTTTGTTTTTCTAGTTGAAAGAAACAAATATCAAGGTAAAAAAAAAAAAAAGCTACACCGTCAGTTTAAAAAAATAAAATACATTTTTGGTGGGTCCTTGGGACAAACAAAGGTTCAGAAAAAAGATCATCATGGATGAGATTTTAAAAAAAGGTAAACATTGAATGTTTCCAAAGTTTATCGCTCACTTCATCGTCATGGTTCAATTGTTGCTCACACTATTGATGAGCTGACCAACTGTTCACTTCCGTTTACTGCTGGGCCATCAAACACTTTGGGAATAGCACACACAGAAAAGGGGGGATTATAGAACATAGACATAGACATAGACATAGACGTAGACATAGACATAGTGTCACGTATTACGAATTGAATTCTACTTTTAAATGGCTTGTCTAGGGGAACGTGACAATAGAAAAGGAGTTGTGTCACTCATCTTAAGTCTGAATTTAATCAAAGACTTACAATGAATAACAAAAAAAAATGACACAAGAAATCGGAAGGTAAACTATCAACTTAAGGTTTAATCAAATATAAAATTACAAGAAAGAAAAAATAAACATTTACTCAATACAGAATTGATGTGTTGACCAAAACTCTTTTACAAAAATGGCATGTAAAAATATTACAATACAAGAGTTTGAAAATGTAATTACAAATACAAGCAAGCAAGGCCTTGTAAAAAAAAACTTACACGATCAAGTGGCATACCACGCACGGGTCGCGCAATGTCTCCGCTATTCTGTCCCACGGCTGTCTCCGTATGTCTGTCCGTCAACGTTACGCGAGCGGTCTTATATAATCTACCGCGCGTCGATATCTCGTATATTCTAGAACAGAAAGTCATCAACACCCAGATCTAGAACGCTCTTCAAAGAGACAAAAAAAAAAAAAAAAAAAAAAAACACCCTCCTTTCAACCAGAGGTACACACACAGGTCAAGGACCGGTCACTGTCTGTGTGGCTTGACGAATAAAAAAAAAACTTATTACACAAGGGGCAGACAACCTCCCCGTCTCTCGACCGCAACAGGTCAAAGAAGAAAAAAAACAATGCCTAGATACGTAACACCTCCCTCCTAAAAATAAAAAGTTTACATTTCCACGAAATGGAAATCTTTTTAGAATTACAAAAAAAATATTTACATTACAGAATGTATTTATCATGATATATATAAAAAAATATATACATCAAAATACTTTTTACAATCTAGACAAGGCATCGGCGATAACATTTTCGCTGCCTTTTATGTGTTTAAGATCTAGGTTGTACTCTTGTAAAAATAAACTCCACCTGAGAAGTCGTTGGTTCTTGCCAGACATTTTGTGGATAAATGTAAGGGGATTGTGGTCAGTAAATACAACCAGTGGCCATCTGGACCCACTGATATAAAAATCAAAGTGTTGTATAGAAAGAATCAACCCAAGACATTCTTTTTCCACAGTAGAATAATTTCTTTGATGTCTATTAAATTTCTTGGAAAAGAAACAAATAGGGTGCTCTACTTGGAAATTATCTTCTTGGTAAAGGACTGACCCAACACCTGTGTCACTGGCGTCAATAGCTAACCTAAAAGGTTTTCCGAAGTCAGGAGCCATCAAAATGGGAGAGCTAGATAATATCTGCTTGATCTGGTTAAAGGCTTTCTGACATTCATCCGTCCAAGTAAATCGGACGTTCTTTCTCAGGAGGTTTGTTAAAGGACTGGCAATGACAGAAAAATTTTCGCAAAATTTTCTATAATATCCAGACATTCCCAAAAATCTTCGGAGTTGTTTCCGATCAGCAGGGATAGGGAAAGCTTGGATAGCTTCTACTTTGGCCATTACAGGTTTCACCTGGCCTTGTCCTACAATATGGCCTAAGTATTGGATGGAAGCCTGGCAAAAATCACTCTTACTCAGGTTTACAGTAATTTTTGCATGTAACAGTTTAGTAAAAAGACAATGCAGTTGTTTACAATGGCTAGAAAAATCTTGGCTAAAAATTACTACATCGTCTATGTATGCGTGGCAATTCTCCATGTCAGCAAGCAGAGCATTTATCATTCTCTGGAAAGTGGCAGGAGCATTCTTCATGCCAAATGGCATCACTTTGTATTGGTACAGACCATCAGGGGTGACAAAGGCGGAGATTTCCTTTGCCCTATCAGTCAGGGGAACCTGCCAATAACCTGAAAGTAGGTCTATTTTGGTGATGTACTTAGCGTCACCAATACGATCTATGAGATCGTCTATCCTAGGGATAGGAAACGAATCGGTCTTTGTTACAGCATTTACCTTACGGTAGTCTGTACAAAAACGATAAGTCTTGTCCTGTTTAGGTATCAAGACACATGGGGAGCTCCAGCTACTGGAACTTGGTTCAATGAGGTCATTTTCAAGCATATACTTGATTTCTGACCTAAGTATGGCAAGTTTTTCAGGGTTGACCCTGTAAGGATGCTGCTTGACTGGAGTAGCCTCGCCAACATCTACATCATGCATTATAACATTAGTCTGTTTTGGTACATCAGAAAAAATGTCATTAAATTCATTAATGAGTTTCATGATAACTGGCCTTTCTGTCGAAGACAGATGAGACAGTTTTACATCCAAATTCTGTAATACAAAAGAATTAGGTATTTTGTATTGTCCAAATTTCTCCTTTACAATATCATCATCAATAGGAGAAACATGGCTATTTGAACAACTTTTGACTGTATTTAAAACACAATTACTCTTCTCTGAGTGATCTGGCCGAGATACATAAGGCTTCAGCATGTTTATATGACATAGCTGAGTCTTTTTCCTACGGTCAGGGGTTTTGATTGTGTAATTGAGGTCACTAATTTTGGTCTCAATTTCATAGGGACCAAAATATCTGGCTTGCAAGGGTTGACCTGGTATGGGCAAAAATACAAGCACCTTATCCCCGGGAGAAAATTCTCTAACACGGGCCTTTCTATCATACCAGCGTTTCATGCTGGATTGGGTGTTTTGTAAGTTATTTTTGGCCAGAACACAAGCATCATAAAGTCTAGTTTTAAACTTACTTACATAGTCTAAAAGTCCTTCAGTGGCTGTTGGTGACAACAAAGTCTCTTTTATACATTTCAAGGGACCGCGCACCGAATGGCCAAAGACTAAGTCAAAAGGGCTGAATCCCAACGATTCCTGGACGGATTCACGGGTTGCAAACAGCAGCATGTGGATTCCTTCGTCCCAGTCTTTTTCGTGCTCAAAGCAATAGGTTCGGATCATGTTCTTGAGAGTCTGATGGAATCGCTCAAGAGCGCCTTGCGACTCGGCATGATACGCACTCGACATGCAGTGTTTGATGCCCAACTGAGTCATGACTTGCTTGAAAAGATTGGCCGTGAAATTCGTTCCTTGGTCCGATTGGATGGACTTTGGTAGACCAAATAGAGTAAAGAACTTGATTAAGGCCTTCACAATGTTTGATGCTTTTATGTTCCTTAGAGGAATAGCTTCAGGAAAACGAGTTGAAGCACACATAAGGGTCAACAGGTATTGGTTGCCAGCTTTTGTCCTTGGGAGCGGACCAACACAGTCAATAAGTACTCTGCTGAAAGGTTCTTCAAAGGCTGGAATCGGCTTCAGAGGAGCAACAGGGATCTTTTGATTTGGCTTGCCAACCATCTGACAGGCATGACAGGATCGGCAGTACTGGATGACATCTCTCTTCAAACGTGGCCAGAAGAAGTGTGACATAATCTTGTGGTATGTCTTGTGGATGCCGAGATGACCTGACATTGGTGTGTCATGAGCCAGATTCATGATGTACGCTCGGTATCTTTCTGGTAACACGATTTGATGGCATATTCTCCATTCTTCTTCGTTGGATGCGTCTGGAGGTTTCCATTTCCTGAAGAGCATATCATCTTGGATGTAGTAGCACGTTGATGCTAGCTCTGCCTCTTGTGATGTCATTGCGGTTTCTCGGAGTTTGGCGAGCTCTGGATCCTTCTTTTGGTCCTCAATCAACTGTTTTCGAGTTGATGCCGGCTTTTCAGAATTTGGCGTTGGTTCTTCTTCAAGAGAAGCAAAGAATGTGGTGCTCAAGTCCACATCATCTTGGTTACTGTTGGCTTTGATGACGTTCTCTTCTTGAGATGCTTTCAACCTCATTGCCCTTGTTACTGCACACGCTGGATATAACTCTAGGTCTTCCTCGGGTGTGGCAGATAAGTCGGGTGTTTGAGTGACGATGGGTTCGGCTATCACCTTTCCACCTGCTAAGTCATTGCCTAACAGCAATGAGATGCCTTCCAATGGTAATGTTGGTCGGACACCTACAACAACCGGTCCAGTAATGAGATTTGACTTTATGTCGATTAGATGTAGAGGCACATCTATACATCCAAGCTCTACGCCTCGTAACAGGATGCTCTTCCCAGTCGATGATGATTTAGACAAGGGCAAGATACCCTCTAAAAGTAACGATTGTGAGGCACCTGTGTCTCTCAAAATGGTGATAGGTCGTAGACTTGTAGAATCACCGGGTAGTGATACGAATCCTTCCGAAATGAAAGGCTTAAAATCCTCTAATAAAACATCAATTTTGGTTGATGCAGACTGGACTTGGGTCGAACTCTCGCTGGAGTCATTGACATCTCTAGGAGACGCAGTGGAGAAACTCTTTCTTGAGTCAGTAGAACATCTTGTGGATGTATTTGGAGAACTCTTGATGGAGTCATTGGAACATCGGGGTGATGTCTTATGGGAACTCTTGATGGAGTCATGGGAACATCGGAATGATGTATTATGGGAACTCTGGATAGAGTCATTGGAACATCGGGGTGATGTATTATGGGAACTCTGGATAGAGTCATGGGAACATCGGGGTGATGTATTATGGGAACTCTGGATAGAGTCATGGGAACATCGATGTGATGTATTTGAAAAACTCTTATTTGAGTCATTGGAACATCGGCTTGATGTATTTGAAAAACTCTTGTTTGAGTCATTGGAACATCGTAAAGATGAATTTGAAGAACTCACTGTTGAGTCATTTGAACACCGTGGAGACATTTTCGGAGAGTCTTGTACAGTCAATACATTTGAAACAGGTGGTGTCGAGGTATTCTTGATATGACTTGAGGATGAGGGAGTAAACCTCGACGACCACTGTACTGTGCAAGCGCTGACTTTTGAAGGAGCTTTTTCGTTTCTCTTCCTCAATTTCCAACAATCGTCAATTTTATGGCCTTCTCGTTTGCAGTATGAACAAGTAGCTTTACTTGTAGTAGGTTTTCTGTCATTTGTACTGCTGTTCTTGATGGAGTTGCTAGCAATGGACTCAGGCTGTTTGACTTGTTTTGGCTTGACATCCGTCGTATACTTGGCAAATTGATGTGATATTATATAATCGTCTGCCAACACTGCAGCCTTGTGCACATCTTCCTCGCCACGATCAGCTATATGCGTACGGACGTCCAGCCGCACACAACTCTTGAACTCTTCCATCAGCATTAGGTTCTTGAATTTTGCAAAGTCGGTGCCGATTTCCCTGGAAGTGAGCCATTTCTCAAAGCGTCGCTCCTTTTCCCGCAGGAATTCTACATGGGTTTGGCCATCCGATTTGCGACAATCCCTGAACTGCTTTCGGTAAGCTTCCGGAACAAGTTCATATGCCTTAAGAATTAAGGCCTTAACAACATTATAATCTTTTTGTTGTTCAATGGTCAAAGAACAAAATACCTCTGCAGCTCTACCAGTCAAAACTGTTTGCAGCAAAGTGGGCCACAAAGTTTCAGGTACATTAAAATTTTTCACAGCAAGTTCAAATTGTGGAAAATAATTGTCAATTGTGGCTTCATTAAAGCGTGGAATTATTTTCAAAAATTTTATTGCTTCAGCAGTATGACTGGCAGGGGAAGAATCTGGTCTTACATTAGCAGCTAACTCTAATTTTTTTAACTCTATTTGTAATTTCATTTCTATTTCTTTCTGCTCTCTCTGCTCTCTAGCCGCTGCAAGCTCTAATTCTTTTTGTTTAATTTCCTTCTGGGCTTCTATTTCCATTTGTTTTAATTTTATCTGAAGTTCTAAATCTGATTTACCCTCATCGGGTCTAAGGGTTTCTAAAAGGTCTTCAGAAAACACTTCCTCGTCTACATAATGGATTACAATGTTATCTCTGATTTCTTGTTTAAGGGCATTTGATTTTATTTTTAACCCTAAATGTTTAGAAATAAGGACCAGTTCCTTCCTAGTAAAAGCATCAAGCTCTTCCACAGAGGGATTTGCAAGAAAAACCTGAATATCCATGACTAACTAACAACTATTACAAGCAAAAAAAAAAATGTATACAATGTAAATATACAGTACAAAATCAGTACAACAAAAAAACCTTAAGAGAGTTTGGTCAATACTATTGATACTTTACTTCCGACTCTTTGACACAAAAAAAAATGTTTGTTAAAGTCAACTTCGCCTTTACAAAATTACTCAAGTAAGACGAAAATAGGTTCAGAAAAATATCCGGGACGAAAGCCCTCAAACTTCTTTTGTCACGTATTACGAATTGAATTCTACTTTTAAATGGCTTGTCTAGGGGAACGTGACAATAGAAAAGGAGTTGTGTCACTCATCTTAAGTCTGAATTTAATCAAAGACTTACAATGAATAACAAAAAAAAATGACACAAGAAATCGGAAGGTAAACTATCAACTTAAGGTTTAATCAAATATAAAATTACAAGAAAGAAAAAATAAACATTTACTCAATACAGAATTGATGTGTTGACCAAAACTCTTTTACAAAAATGGCATGTAAAAATATTACAATACAAGAGTTTGAAAATGTAATTACAAATACAAGCAAGCAAGGCCTTGTAAAAAAAAACTTACACGATCAAGTGGCATACCACGCACGGGTCGCGCAATGTCTCCGCTATTCTGTCCCACGGCTGTCTCCGTATGTCTGTCCGTCAACGTTACGCGAGCGGTCTTATATAATCTACCGCGCGTCGATATCTCGTATATTCTAGAACAGAAAGTCATCAACACCCAGATCTAGAACGCTCTTCAAAGAGACAAAAAAAAAAAAAAAAAAAAAAAAAAAAACACCCTCCTTTCAACCAGAGGTACACACACAGGTCAAGGACCGGTCACTGTCTGTGTGGCTTGACGAATAAAAAAAAAACTTATTACAGAGGGGCAGACAACCTCCCCGTCTCTCGACCGCAACAGGTCAAAGAAGAAAAAAAACAATGCCTAGATACGTAACAATAGACATAGACATAGACATAGACATAGAACATAGACATAGACATAGACATAGAACATAGAACATAGAACATAGACATAGACATAGACATAGAACATAGAACATAGAACATAGACATAGAACATAGAACATAGAACATAGACATAGACATAGAACATAGAACATAGAACATAGACATAGACATAGAACATAGAACATAGAACATAGAACATAGACATAGAACATAGAACATAGAACATAGAACATAGACATAGACATAGAACATAGAACATAGAACATAGAACATAGACATAGACATAGAACATAGAACATAGAACATAGAACATAGACATAGACATAGAACATAGAACATAGAACATAGAACATAGACATAGACATAGAACATAGAACATAGACATAGACATAGAACATAGAACATAGAACATAGACATAGACATAGAACATAGAACATAGAACATAGAACATAGACATAGACATAGAACATAGAACATAGACATAGACATAGAACATAGAACATAGAACATAGAACATAGACATAGACATAGAACATAGAACATAGAACATAGAACATAGACATAGACATAGAACATAGAACATAGAACATAGAACATAGACATAGAACATAGAACATAGAACATAGAACATAGAACATAGACATAGAACATAGAACATAGAACATAGACATAGACATAGAACATAGAACATAGAACATAGAACATAGACATAGACATAGAACATAGAACATAGAACATAGACATAGACATAGAACATAGAACATAGACATAGACATAGAACATAGAACATAGACATAGACATAGAACATAGAACATAGAACATAGAACATAGACATAGAACATAGACATAGAACATAGAACATAGACATAGAACATAGAACATAGAACATAGAACATAGACATAGACGTAGACATAGACATAGACATAGGCATAGACGTCTACTTTCTTTGTGCAATTTGTTTCCTGTAAGATACTAGGCCTACGACTTTATAGACTTCTTATTACATAAGGAGATATATCTCTCCATCTATAACAACTATAAAGATGTTGTCTGTTTAGTGTGTACGAGGTTTCCATTCACTTTATAGAATACAAATTTCATATTTTTTTTGTTCAAGTAAACTTGTCATCATGAAAGTCTACATGTATGAAATATGGCGACAGATGGCGCTCTTTAAAGAAATAGTTAAGTGTTTGTGTGTTGAACTCTATTTTTTTTTTGGAGGAGGTGAAAAACATTACCTCCTTGACACACACATACGTGTTTTTTTTAAGTGTTTTTTTTTATGTCACACTTTTTCCTCTGTGTTTTATCTCCCAAGGATTTCTGTTCAAATACATGCACGAAATAATTAACTTCAATAAGCGCGAAATTCTTAGAAAGCAGAGCGTCAAGGGAAGAGAAGTGGCTTTTCACAGCACTCACGTCTGCTGATTTGGGAAAGGAAATAGTAAAAAAATAAAATATCAATAAAAAGAAAGGATTTGTCTAATGTATATGAGAATTGATCGTATTGTATCATCATTGTTTTTGTTCTTGATGAAGAAGTACTTTTCTTTTTACGAAACTGCTTTGATAATTTTAAAAAAATGTAGGTCGAATCTATAGGCCTATAGAGCGTATACATCTTTCTTTGTCCAATGTGACTAAATGCAAAATAATTATGTCACATAATTTCATGTAACATATATAAACTAGCATTCAAATATTCAAATATTTACCTAGTGAATTGGAAATAGTCTAATGTAGAAACGTCAAAATTGATCTAATTAATTGAAAATTGCAAACATCAACAATTAGCTAGTAAATTGAAAATAAACAAATGTGCAAATATCAATAAAGACCTAGTTAATTGAAATAGACTAGTATAATAATATTGATCTTGTTAATTGAAAATAGAGTAGTATAATAATATTAAATAATTAATTGAACATATACTAGTATACTAATATTGACCTAGTTGTTTGAGAATAGAAATAAATATTGACCTAGTTGTTTGAGAATAGAAATAAATATTGACCGAGTAAATGAATTAAAAACATATTTTTTAGAAATGAAGCTTATCTAAGAGTAAGAACCATGAAATCCCTTCTGTTTTTCTTAATACTGCAGGAATAAGCTCCCTTAGTCTACAGAAAACAAAATTAATTAATTACCTTTAATTGATTACCTATTTTGTTAATTTATATTCTTGATCAATGTATTGTCATGGACGAGATGTTACATTTCAGCGGAAGTCAGAGACAGAAAACGTAAAACTAAAGGGAATAGCTCCACATATGCAGCCACATTTCCTTATTTCCTTTATTTCCTTGGTTGATACCATTCGAAATAATTAATTATCAATAATCAATTAACTATTTGGTTAAGGTTTTGATTAACTCAAGTTTTGTTAGGCAAAACAATTAATTGTGTAAGATTTCACTTAGATCCGTGACAGTGCATGGGCGTAGCCAGGATTTTTTTCGGGGGGGGGGGGGTTTGGGGGGTATTCCCCCACGGCGGAAAAAAATTATATATATATATGTGTGTACATAATTAATCTTTATTACATTCTGACCCTTTCGGAAAACGTTTATTTTGCCCTAGAATAGGTTCTTCCTGGAATTAGTGGAAAACTTGTAGACTCCCCGCTCTTGCTAGCAAGGGGGTCTGGGGGAGCTCTCAGCGTTCCCACAGCGCGAGGCGAAGCCCAGCCGCCGAGCACTATTTCTGGTATTGAAAGCCAACAAAATGCATATTCTGAGGTATCTACAGTGCATTATCTTGCTATTAATAATTTTTATTTCAAAAACCTTATCTTATATAATACAGACGTTACTTCAAAAAAGAAGATTTTTACGTCCTACGCGTCACCTAATGTGTTATTCTTACTGACTTAGACCTCTCTCGCACCGTTCGGCGCATTTTCCGGCAAGCTGTTACCGCAACTCTTATTTTGCGTAATTCATTTTGTCGGAGAACATGTCCCGCAAAACCTCATGGGACGCTCTGCCACAATCTTACTAAGGGTTCGACTCTCAGTTCGGCATAGGGTTTCTTTGATTTAGACCTGATCTCTATGACTGACTCCTAAAATCTGCCTTAGCCATCTTTGTTGAGCCACATTTAGTGTTTTTCAATTTCGGCAGATGACTATTCACACTTTATTAATGGAGCTCAGCCACTGGTAGAATTTTGTAACCTCTCTTCACTACGCTCTTGGAATTACATGCCTGTATTTCGCTTTAGATTTTTTATGGAAAAGGAAAATTTTATCTTAAAAATCATCTGTTGAGGGGTTTTAAACTAAAAAATCTCTGGAGTTTTTTTTTTCGTGTTTTTTAAAAATTCAAAACCCCATTTAGCTACGGTCATATAATTTGCTCTAAAATAATACTGAAGAGAGAGGTTTTCAACTCAAAACGCTCTGTAGGGGAATTTTAAACTCAAAACCATCTGGAGGGGTTTTAAATTAAAAAAAAAAGCCATCTGGTGGAGGGGTATGTGAACTCAAAACTCCCCATTAGCTTAGCTACGCTCAAAGAATTTTAGTGTGTAATTTGCTTTTTTTATTTTGAAGAGGTATTTTTTAGCATCAAAACCCTCTGAAGGGTGATTTAAATTCAAAACCCCCTTTTGCTACGCTCATAGCATTTTGAGTGCGTAATTTGCTTTTTTTTTAATATTGAAGGGTTATTTTTGAGCTTCAAACCAAGGTGGCAGGGGGGTTTAAACTCAAAACCACTTTGGCTACGCTCATAGATTATATAGTGTGTAATTTGCTTTTTTTTTATTGAATAGGTACTTTTTAGCTTCAAAACCCAACTGGAGGAGGGGGGGTTAAACTCAAAACCCCTTTGGCTACGCTCATAGAATTTTGAGTGTGTAATTTGCTTTTTTTTTATATTGAGAGGGGGTTTATTGTAATTTTTGGAGGCGGTTTTAAAGTCAAAATCTTCCTTAGCTGTTTTCTTGGAATTTGGGGATTGTCGTTAGCATTTTTTTTAGTTTTGTTTATAGAAGAGAGGGATTTAATTGCAAAACCCCTAGTAGGGGGTTTTAAATTCAAAACACCCTCGGCTGTGCTGTGGTAAGTGATGATTTAGTATTAAAATCTCACCTAAAATAAACACAATGAAAGCATAAAAATCAGTCACTGAATTCCGTCTCCCGCCCCACAGGGGCGGGGGGGGGATTTCATTTGGGGGGGGGGGGTTAACCTCCAAACCCCCCCTGGCTACGCCCATGTGACTGTGAGTGGGAAAAATAACGTCTACAAAAAAATTGTATCAAACAGAATGAGCTGAAATATAATATTTGTAATAAATAGGGTTCCTCAAAACGTCACTACTGCCTTTTAAATGTGTTAAACATTCGTATTTCGTTGAAAAAATATATATATTGTAACTAGTTCAACACTGTAGAATGATATTATGTCTGCAAATTGAAGCCACTGGGGAGTGTATAGAATTATTTGGAAGCAAATAGAAAGTTTTACCTTCAAAATGATTTTCTAAAATTAAAATGTAATTTTTTATATATTTTTTTTCACTCAAATTATTTCTTAATGCCAATAACTATCATATTTTTAATTCGCCTCCTCAGACTAACCCAACTCAAGGAGAGTTCATTCCGACCTATGAGCTAGACTTACAAAGGGGAGATAATGATGAATCTGGAAATTTGTATGATTAGTGTAATTATAGATTGGCAAAACTCGTCTTTTTAAACATTGGTGAAAAATATTTTAAAATAAATAGAAAAATAGTTAACTAAATAAATAAAGTTAGGAACAATAAGTAACACTCTTGCTAATAAAAACAAATATTTAAAAACATCATTACAATGTTATACTGAACTGCTAAACTGTATATCCTAGAGGGCGCAGCAATAACGCTCATTTACTCCAAATACTATATCTCCATATCAGTCAATAATACAATATATTATTGTATACAAATCATGTGCCTCACTGTGTATGTTTTAAAAATTTATAACAAAAATGGTGTGGAAAAGGTTTTTAAATGTATAACTCGTTGCTACTGAGATCAAACATATCATATAAAATATTAAGAATAGAATATTGCTTAGAAATGATTGATTTACCCCTTTCAAAATCAATCAATTTTCTATATCAGCAGATATTAAATAAATGGTTATAAAGTGTCAAACAACATTAACATAACTTTTGTTCAATAAAGTATCTCTCTCTCTCTCTCTCTCAATATATATATATATATATATATATATATATATATATATATATATATATAGAGAGAGAGAGAGAGAGAGAGAGAGAGGGAGATATTTATAGATATAGTATGAACTAATGAAGAAAGAAAAAGGCCCTTGATATATCTCTCACTAAAACATTTTTTCTCAAACCTATTGTATTGTAGAGACTAAAATACAAGCTAATAATAATAAGTAATGAGCCTTGTCTATGAGTCTAAAGATTATTGAGGCGAATGCAGTCCTTCTCGTGGAATACGTAGCCCAGCTGTGACCTGCATATTTTGTCAACCAGCGTAGACGTAACAATTGTCTGCCAGTGGTCTATATACGCTCTCTGTTCGCCGTCTACGTCTGCCCTCGTCAGTGGATTTCTGTTTGGTCTCAAATGTATATATCTAACGTATGTAAAAATCTCCATCTGTCTCGTTCGGTCGCAATCTGCTGCCAGGTGCTCTCTTCTTTGTGAGTTAAAGCAAGTTGGGCACCTAACCTGATCTGTAAAGCGTTTCCGGCGGGGTAGGAAAACAACTGTTACATTACCCCCCAAAAAAATGCCTAAGAGCAGTCCATGTATTTCTATACTATCCATAACGGCATTTGTAAGAACATCACTATTGCCTTGGTACGTCCACAATGGAGATTCCTTGACCTATTAGAACAAGCTAATCGGCTCCATTAGAGAAAAGTAAAAAATATACTGTCCTCATTATTGACCGTCACGGACTAGTCTACGGGCCTCAAGAGTGTTGCGGTTAATTACGAAGCCGAAGTTCTGGACAATAATTTCTTACGGAGACACTGTTTTCAGCCTGCTTGTCCTATTACCTCGAGTAATAATTTATTCTCCGGGTTTTCCCGATCACAATCGTTTGCTAGGACAATTTGTAAAAGATTTCCTTTTGATGAGGCTTTCATTATCTGACTGAAACAAACTTTGGCGCCAGCTTGTAATTGGGTCGAAAGGATGCAGCCTGCAGGGGAGTGCTGAAAAGATGATGCCTCAAAGGCTGCAGGGTATGCAAATGGTCTATTTCAAGTTGTATACGTTTGTATTACTGTATCTTTACATCCTGTTCAGCTAGTTATTATTTGTAGACATTTGATCAAAGATGTCTCCTCCGTTTAGTGAAAATACTATCTGCACTAACTTAAGTAAATTATCTGGGTTGAAATACTAATAAAAATTACTTTTTTTTTTGTCTTGGATGTAAGTCAAGTATACAATGTATCAGTTTTAAAAAAGTGAACTCGAAAAAAAAAAAAAAGATTGATTTCCCTCACCTGAACACTAAGGACATGCCAACTGAGACTACTGAGCTTGTTCCTACTAGGTGTTCGAGTTCCCTCACCTGAACACTAAGGACATGCCAACTGAGACTACTGAGCTTGTTCCTACTAGGTGTTCGAGTTCCCTCACCTGAACACTAAGGACATGCCAACTGAGACTACTGAGATTGTTCCTACTAGGTATTCGAGTTCCCTCACCTGAACACTAAGGACATGCCAACTGAGACTACTGAGATTGTTCCTACTAGGTATTCGAGTTCCCTCACCTGAACACTAAGGACATGCCAACTGAGACTACTGAGCTTGTTCCTACTAGGTGTTGAGTTTTAACTCACTAAAGTTAAAGAGGTTATTGTCTCATCGTCTGTTTCAGTGTTTTATTTCATCCCCAGCTTGTATCACACACACACACACAGAACAGACAGGTTGTTGTATCTTGACGTTTCTTGTCCATCACGACACTAACGACAGAAATCATAGCAAAAAATATTGATCATATTATCTACATCTTTAACTTCCAAGTCCATAGGTCCAAGACCTGGCGTGATGTTGTATATAACCTTGAACACCTACAAATTGGAATTTCACGCATGAATATTGAAATAACCTTTAAAAAAAAGAAATAATTATAAGATAATAATACTCTAATATAATATTTGATATTAATATCATGTGTTGCCAAAGTAATCTACTTAATGACCTTCATAGTCCAAATCTCTCGCAGAAATGCTACGGGGGATGGCAGCGGGCAGGATATGAACCCTGGGCCATCGAGACGGCCGAACAAATATGTCTAGTACATACAGCACGACCATGCAGACAGGCTTAGTAGACGTTTTTAATTGATTTGTGATTGGTTTACTTCACTCTACTTATTGTTTCGATTTATCGATGATACAATCCAGACTGATTGATGGGCTAGTTAGTCGGATAGATCTGTTATCTTGACTGATCGATCTACTTGTTAACCAACGAATCGATCCACTTCTGCTTGTATTAACCCGTTACAGTCTAACTTTACAAGCACTTAACTGAGGTCAGTCGTCCAAATTTGTTCAGCTCTCAGCCTTTCTGGACTTCTTTACCTAGTCGTATTGACCATTTGGTTTCCAGAGCAAACACTGAGATAGAGCGTCTCTCTCCCTCTCTAACCCTCTCTCTCTCTCTCTCTCTGACCATTATCACTCTCTCACACTATTCTATCTGGTCTTATACCTACTTACACCCCCAGCAGGTAGTGGGCACCCATCCCTCCCTGTTTCAGGATACTTCCCCAGTTTCCTCCCCTGAGTTCCCCAAGTGGGTATGTGTTTCCCTTACCCTGTGTGCCTGTTAGTCGGTGTCAGAACTTTGCGAGGAAGTCGCTGAGTTATCACTTCTTGGCGGTCATGTTATTTTAATCTTAACAGGCATGTTATGGTAACATCCACCGCCATGGCATTTGGTAGCAATGTCGAAGCGACTCGTGGCAATATTTTTATTCAGATATTTATCATGCTTTCTATTTAAAATAAATTATAAACGTATGCGCACTGCCAACTATTCCTATCTTTCATTTGAAACAATCCATAAAGCCTTGTGACATATTTATCCAAAATTTTACACAAAGTCAATTTTAATGTTGACATCAACTTTATGGCTTTTCAAAGCATGAAAGAAACATTTTATAATTAATAAATTATACATTAAAACAACAACAGTAATAATTAATTGTATGCTATTAAGTGCGATGTTTGATAGGCTAAGTAGGCATGGCTTGGCTACCTATCCAGGAAATTCGAGGTTCGACAACCGACTACTGTGTGCCTAAAGGCACAATAGAAAACCTTCTCCCAAATACCCATTCTTCCAATTGTCCGCAAAGAGAATGTACCATAGCGCTCAGAGCATGCTATAAGCATGAAAGTTTATCAATATAAAAGCTATCTAAAAACAAGGTTACAAAGACAGTTTGTTTGGAAAAATAAAACTCGAAATCGGCCCCTGAATTGGTCTTCCCAGGCAGGTAAAAAGGCAGTTTTCAATATTTTCAGACAGAATATGAAAAGTAGATATTCTATCAAAGGCAAATGACAGAGAAGAATGGCGAAAGAAGGTTAACAGTTCTTGTGTCGTGCCCCAAAGGTCCAGCAGACCTGGTGAAAGTGAAGGTGAAGTTAGATCTGAATCTGACTTCACTGATGTCATATAATGAGAATGTCATTGATTTAATTGTTTTGTAAAGGGCTAATCTCCTATTCAGAGCCTCGAGAAAAAAAAAAGGAAAAATGCTTTAGTATGTGAAGCATTCATGCTAGGTGCAGTTTACGCGATAATATGAAAAACTACTTATTAATTGTTGTTTTAAATTATGTACTAAATAGATTTTTTATCTTTAAAGAAAAGTAAATATTTGTCTTCTAACTGTTGTTGTTATTATGACAGAAACTATTTAACTTAGCAATAAATTAGTTAAAAATATGGTAAATAGGCATCTCCTTTACTAAATAGCCCTCTGTGTTTTTACTATTACTAGTGAATAGCTGTTAAAATGGTGCATATTTATGAAAAAAAAACTGCTTGCATAGTTGATTTTAAAAATTAAATTTTTCTATTTCATAGAAGAAAAATGTAGCCGTTGCATCAGAACTTTAAATGGTCTAAAATATCATTATGTCGGATTTTCAATATACTTTCTAGTTTCCGAGATTTAAACGGGACGGACAAACGGACGGACAGACAGACCACACAAAACTAATAGCTTCTTAATATTAATAATTAAAAAATACATTCTAGCCTCTGTGGCATTTGGCGTCTCGAGAAATACAAATTTCCCTTTGCAACCTCTCATCTGACTCAAGAGTCCAGTCCTTGATATAAAACTCTGGTCACAGGTTGAGCATCAATAATTACCAGGCGCTGTTGCACTTTCCCCCTTCTTTCTACTTATTATGTGAAAGCCATCTGCAATACAGGACCCATCCTTTATGCTCGCTCTCCATGTGGATCTATCCAGTGCCTCGTCTTCCCAACTGTTAGTGTTTATTTTAAAGGACATCATGTCGCGCTAGATTACATCAGTCCACCAAGTGGACTATCTGCACAACTCCTGCCTTTTATTAGATCACCATACAAAATATTTAGTGGAAGTTGACCTAGCGGCATCTTGTGAACATGTCCAAGCCAGCTAAGACCTGGCACCCTTTCCTCGCAGAACTTCCTTGTTGGTTACCTTAAGCTTCGGGGCTGTAAAATATGCAGCTTTTTCTTTTACCTGCGAAGAGTGGGTGGATTTTGCGATCTATTGGAACTGACCAAACAGGTGATGTTTCTGTGGCCTACAGTTGATGAGTGTGTCATGTGGTCAGCACAAAGAACAACCACCTTTACTTCCGCAAGTATTTAAGTCTCATTGGAAGTCTTCTACCATAATTCCCACCTATCTACAAGTCCAATATGTTAGAGATACAGAATGAAACATTTTGAACATAGAGCACTTTTTTAAATGAAAAAGACATGGGGTACCATCGAATGTATGACTTCATGAGAAAAAAATCAAGATGGCGACATTGTGTTACTTTGAGACCGAGTTGGCCTATTTTCAAATATAATCAAGCGCTCTGAAACTCTCCCCTGGCTGGTTTCATTTTTTTTTTTTTATTTCTGAAAAAAAATGTTTTCATTTCCACAGATTGTATTTGTTTTAAAAACTTGAACACGGATTTCATCAATTTGAACCAAAACTTGAAAGCACACAAATATGGCGGAGTGTACAACGTAAAAAAAAATAGAGCACAAGTTGTCATCCAATTAGAATGTGGACAGAATGTCATTTGAAACAGAATGTTTTACACATAGATTTGTAGTTTGAACTGTGATTCATGCTAAAAATATTTTAAATACACGTTTTGATGCTTACAGTGTGACTATTAGTTTGAATAGTTTGAAACATATATTGGTTACGTATTTAACGTAACTGTCTTACGGTAGTAACTAGTAACTATACCAAACAAAACTTAATATATACCAAGTGGTTATATTTATATGAATTACTCCATCTGTTCCGTGTGTGACTTCTAAAATCAGTTGTGTGTAATTCAGGATATATGCTACTAAATACATACTCATAATGATTAACCCAAAGAAATCGTTTTAAATAGTGTTTTTCTATATTATAAGTACTGTAGAAATGTACAATAACATAACGGAAAAGTCTTTTCCTTGATTTTTTTTTTCTTAATAAAGCAATTTCGGAAAGGAGAAAAAAAGATTTTAGCTTCCAAATATAAAATTGACAGACATACAACACAAATACAATAGCGTCTTTTCCCTTCGAAAATCAGTCAACAGAGAATAAATAAAACTTCTCTTCCGCACTGTCCTTGTACTGTAACTGTTCTCTCCCCTGGTGATGTCAGACACACTTGATGCTGTGTAATACACACGCCACTTGTTTAGCAGTCAATGTGGTAACAAACTGTTTAGCAGTCAATGTTGTAAAAAAACAACTGCTTATAAACCATTGTTATATAATTACATCCAGGGACACTCTAGATGATTTACAGGGGCGGATTTACACTCCGTAAGGCTCTAAGCTATTTGAGATCTAGGGCCCGTTGTAATCAACACAAGTCTTTACTCTTTCTTCAAAAGTAGTTACAAATATCTATAGAACTATTTTTGAAGTGGGGGTCCTGAGCTATTTCTTATGTTGCTTATAGGAAGATCCAGCCCTGGAGATATTTGTCTTGCTCAGCTTTTGTGTCACGTATTTATTGACAAGTGTAATTGCTCTAGAAAACAAATAAAATATTCATCTGTATATTCGTCCTGGTTCGGTGTCCCATTTCACTCTTGATCACGTGGTCTACAAAATAAGTCAGTTCATTTGGCACTGGGGGGAGGGGGGGGAGGAATTTTTCTTTGAAGTACCCAGATCTAAATGTCGCAAAGTCAGCTTGGAGGTCGAAAAAGTGTTTTCTTTGATTCCTGGCTCAATTATCTTTCTTTCATTGGCAACTTCCGGTTCCGGATGATGCCAACGTAATCATAGCTATCCCAGAGTTCACACGCGGTCTGCTTTCTGTAACGTCCACATCCTGCAGGTGTGATGTCTCCAGGGACACGCAGCACACCTACAGTAATTGTTTATTGGGAATTTCTTGCTTTTGTTGACTAAAACGAGGTTTCGAAATAATAAAGTTTTAAAAAACTACACAGAGAAATAAATATGTCCTTATTGTCGATAATCGTTAGAATTACGTTAAATTTGGATAAAATGTGTTTTAAAACCTAAAAATGACTTTTAAAATTAGTGAACGTAAATTAGGAAGTCAATCTTTTTTTTTGTTTGTGAAAATTAATTTATCTTTTTGAATTTCTTTGATTGTTAACATTAACTTTAGATTACATTTAGAAAGATAATTGTTTTTCTTTTCGCAATATGTTTGAGATTTAGATAAGCTGGTATAATTTAGTTTAAAAGATTTAAATGTAGAGCCAAAAGAAAAATTGGTGCATGAAAAAATGTTTTTGTTTTTTATATTTAATTGCAATGTAAAATCATGCCTATAAAAATACTTTTTTTTCTTAACTAAAATATGTAAATGAAAAGTAAAATAAGAAGCTTTTTTGTGTGAAATATGTTATACGAATTTTCGAAAGTTTTATTTGTTTACAAATATCCACTGCACTGTTTTGTTAATTAAAATAAAATAAAATGGAATGCTTTGGCATAATTCATTCACAATACTTTGAAATTACAGCCAACAGAAACAAAGTCAAAGTCTTCTTTAAGACAGGAAAACAAAACGTGACCTCATGAGTCACAGATCAACTACTTTGTACTTCAACACTCTCTATAAAACAATTAGGCATGCTGTAAGTCAACACTCTCTTTAAAATATCTCAGGTACTTTGTACTTCAACACTCTCTATAAAACAATTAGGCATGCTGTAAGTCAACACTCTCTTTGAAATATCTCAGGTACTTTGTACTTCAACATTTTCTAAGAAAGGCCTCAAGTTCACTCAACTACTATGTACTTTAGCACTTTCTATGAAATATCTCGACGACAACTTTGTACTTCAACACCCTCTTTGAAATAACTCGATAACTTTGTACTTCAACACCTATTATGAAATAACTCGACATATATGTACTTCAACATCCTCTTTGAAATAACTCAGCTACTTTGTACCTCAACACTCGCTATAAAATAAATCAGCTACTTTATCTTATCTTATCTTACACAATACAGACGTTACTTCAAAAAAAAAAGAAGATGATTACGTCCTAAGCGTCATGGATTTAGTCATGCATATTAACCAATGACTTAAATTCTGCCAAGTCACTGGTTTTCCTGGCTAGCACAGGCAACCCATTCCATGCTCTAATAGCACTAGGGAAGAAGGAGTATTTGTACAAATTTGTCCTAGCATATGGGATGAGGAATGTGCCTTTATCTTTGTGTCTTTCAGAGTATTTTATTAAATGTTGTTTTTGTATTTGAAGATTATGGTTCAGTGTTTTATGTATAATTGCTACTTTACTTTTGAATCTTCTGTCCTGAAGGCTTTCTAAATTTAGTGATTTTACTAATGGTGTTACTCTAGTCAAATGTGAATATTCGTTTGTTATGAATCTCACTGCTCTATTTTGTGTTTGTTCCAGTTTCTTAATGTTTTCTTGAGTTGATGTTTCCCAAACGGAGGATGCATAATCTATTATTGGCCTAACCAAGGTTAAATAACATTTTAGTTTTATGTTCTTATTTGATTTCTAGAAATTTCTTTTAATAAACCCTAATGCTTTGTTTGATTTTTTTTTATAGTTTTATCAATATGTGGATTCCATGATAGTTTTTCATTTATTATAACACCTAGGTATTTAGCGTTTTTAATCTGTGTTACTGGTTTGCCATGAATAAGATAAGTGAAATTAATTAGTTTTAGTTTTTTTGTTACTATTAACAACTGACATCTTTCTGGGTGGAAAGACATGCTCCAATTTGATTCCCATTTCTGTAATTCATCTAATTCTCTTTGTAAAATATCTGTGTCTTGTGTTGTTTTTATTGTTCTATATATTATGCCTTTCGTCTGCAAATAATCTGACTTTTGTTCCTGAAGTAATGCAATTTGGTAAATCATTTATGTAAATTAAAAATAGTAGTGGACCTAAGACCTAAAACTTTGTATTTCAACACTCTGTATGAAATAACTAAAGATAAACAAATACATCATTTTCAGCATTTCCCGAAAGCACTCTTGTCACGTGACTCATGACCCACTTAGCAAAATGAAATCCCATCATAAACAATCTTATTGTCAATTCTGTTATTTAATTATCCAGAAATAAATGTATTCACATATTTGTTATTTGTGGACAGCAAGACCCTAGAAATGTTTCTGTTGACTCTCAGACCACACCATCACTGCAAGTCGACACATCACAGCCTTGTGTAGTCCAAGTAATTCACTTCTACAAATCGTAAAAGTTCGTTCTTTTAGAAAAAAAAACAAATATTTTGTTCAAACTTTGACAAACTAGAAGACTGTTTTGAGGCATGGATTGTGCCGATAGATAATAGTAACTGCTCTACAACTGTGGTGGCTCTTGTAACTAACTGCACCACGCCCAGGAGCAAACAATCTAGGTCACAGATGGGTCTACGTATTACATAATCTTAAACAATCTTCATGTATCGTCAAACTAAAAGTACAATGCCGTTATTAACACTGGCATGATATAATGGTATATGATGGTAATAATATGGGAATGCATTCTCTTGAACAAAATCTTAGAGAGCGAAAATGAGAGAGAGAGAGAGAGAGAAAGAGTGAACGTTTTAAGCCAAAAATAAGATAAAGAGAATACAAACTTCCTGTGGAGTTGGTAGAAGTCCCTGGTCTTGATGATGAAAGACTCTAACACTGTCAGCTAATTACTGGATTGCTTCATAGGCATATACCTGCGATACAAGTGGCTAAGTACCAATTACCTACCGCTTCCTACACTTTACCAGTAAGTAGGCTGAAGTGTCTTAAAGTAATAGAGAAATGGAACTGAATGTATTGCGACTGTACGACATTTTGGTCTTGTGTTGCTTTCTCTATATCACAAACTGTAACTTGTCAATAGTTGAGTCTATTTATTTCAAATATGTTCTTCTACAACTCGAAAAAGTTCATAGTAAAACAAAAACAACAAAGAATACTTTACAAAATACAAAGCTTTTCTAAGGGAAAGAACCGATAATTAATGGCATTTATCTCCAAGATGGCAGGGATTAGCTCCCTATCTGCTATATTAAACATAATTAATTCATTAATACTAATTGATTTACTAATTAGTTAATTTTGGGATTAATTTGTGTGTTGCTGTCGACTTTGAAAAATGTATGCAGAATTTAAACTTGATCCGAGAAGTAGAAGTGAGAGAAACAGACGTGACAAAACGTAATAAGGGAAATGAAACCGTATATACCTCTATGTCTCTCATTAAGTAGCATTTATTTTTCTTATTTTTATGTTAAGCAAAATACAGAGAATAATTGTGTAAAGTTTGAACTTGGTCCGAGAATGGAAGTGACAGAAAAAAACAAATAAACAAACAAATATGTTCAAACCCTCTACCAGACAGACAGACAGACAGACAGAGAGAGAGAGAGAGAGGAGAGAAGCTTTGTAAAAATAATATACTCATGAAGAAATTCTACGAGAAAGAAATGTAACACAAACATTTACAACTACTCTCGGGTGTTACATGCAAAACTCTATACACCTATATCGTTACAATCCCCCCCCCCCGCCGTGTATGAATTGGTTCGAATCATGCTCAACTCTAATGCTCAACTCTAATGCTCAACTCTAATGCTCAACTCTAATGCTCAACTCTAATGCTCAACTCTAATGCTCAACTCTAATTCTCAACTCCAATGCTCAACTCTAATGCGAAACGCATTTTTGTGACCAGAGTAAAGTGAAGAAATCCAAATCAACACCAACAAAACTGCAACACAAAACACTTGAACACTTTCTTTTCGTCAAGTGTGATAACCGAAACAATGATTTCAAGTTAACGGTTCCAATTTGAGCAGCTCTTTCTCTAATAATTCTCCCACGTATTGCATAGTAAACCAAACTATTCAATCTCCACTCGTGAGTATAGTGACAAAGAATCAGTGTTACCCTTAGACCATATATATTATACTTAGACTGAAAAACGTAAACAAATTCTTATCCGATACTGATCAGATCACAGACCTATATATATAGATTGTTATGTACGTAAATCTTTTTCAACCTGTAAGGAAATCTAGGAAAATCGATTTCTTCTGTCTCAGAAAAGTAACGATCTTTAGTTTTCAAAGTTTAGAAATACTATACCATTTTGCGGATTTTTAACAATTGAATGGGCTATGAAGCCCATAACTATATATTCCAGCAAAGATTTGACATAAATCTATTTCGTGATAGTTTCCATTGAGATAATGGTTAGAAAATCCTAGATGAAAATAATTCACGTCTGTTGATTTTCATTATGTTCAGTACATTTAAATAGATTGATTACCTATAGATCTGTCTAGATTATGTATCTACAAATTGGAAAACAATAAGAGACGAAAGTGCTTTTATTTTCGATGTTTAATTACTAGATCTAGATCTAGACATTGAATTATAGGAACTACTTTCAGCTTTTTTGAAAATTTTGACATTTTGTATAGCGTTAAAAGATTCCCATGTCTAGTCTAGATATAATATATACAGGTCTGTGGTCTTACCATTGATTTAATGCTTGTAAGTTAATTAGACCATTAATGGAGATGAATGTTGTTTAAATTTATTCCGATACATACATCTAGTAGTTTTACCTTGGCTAGAAACTCATTTGTATCATCAACGGAACATATTTGGAAACTTCTGGAGGATGGCTGACTACTAAACAAGTATGTAGTCTGTAATTATATGTGGCCGTAATGGTAAATAGTTGACCGATGGAGACCATTAAATTATGATCTATCATCCGCCCCTCAACTGACAGGCAGTGATAGTAGAACTATTTACTGACTGGATACCCACGGTTTTTGTTTTGTTTTGTTTTTCTGATAAGCATTAGAGAGACGATGCCCCTGGCTACTAAATCATCGTCATACATGACGTGTTGATATTAGGGTCACTTCTAACAGTAGGCTTCTGATGTATTTATAGACATACATGTACATTTAGATGTGTGTGTGTGTGTGTGTGCGCGTGAGGTGTATGTGGCAGAGGTGACGGTTGAAGTCACATGACCAGGACAGAAGAGTAAAAAAAAAAAAAGAAAAAAGATTCTCAAACTGTCGCCGTTTGGTAACATTAGGTCATTTTGAGCTTTTGTTTTGTGGTCTGCGCAGTAGAGATATTATAAACACGTGACGTGTATAGTACGTTTATATTCCTATCTTAAATAAACATCAACACTTCTGAGTTACTAATGGCCTTAATAAACTATTCAAAAGTGCAAGCCACATCAAACATTGTTTTGGACTTTTTAACAGTTCTATTGATTACAATGAAAGCCTTATTAGCCAGAAACAGCATTTTTCTATCTCCATAATGTCCTTGGACAAACTGAACTCGATCAAGGCCCTAGAAGTATGCGATCACAATTTATTTCCTTTCTCCCCACGCACATGAGCTTTGTTATTTTCCAAGCAGTCAAGTACATTTTTATAGGTCATGAATGCAGGTAGTTACTTTCTAGACCAGGCTCAAACAATTAATTCAGGACTTCAGTTTTATTTAAATGAATTTTTTTTTAATTTGCCGATGCTAATGACCATAACTTTAAAGTTTCAATATGACATAACATCAAACTTTTTATAGTCTGCACATGACTAAACTTTTGGAGTCTGCACATGACTAAACTTTTGGAGTCTGCACATGACTAAACTTTTGGAGTCTGCACATGACTAAACTTTTGGAGTCTGCACATGACTAAACTTTTGAAGTCTGCACTTTTACTCTAATTTTATAACACTATTTCCTAATATTAAACTTAGACACACTTTTAATGTATTTAACGCATAGATTCTTCTAAGAGACCTTTATAAAAAGAGCTGGTAACAGTCAGGACAGTAGCTTAAAACTGGACCTTGACAGGAACAAATCTGTTCAGATTTTCTTTGACGCCTAATTAAAGAAAATGATGAAAACATGTACAACTAGAATTGAAAGACATACCACTAACTCAATAGAGCGAATGTTTAGTAGTTTCTTGCATCTAGAATGTATCAGCGGAACTCAAGAACGAAATGATGACATCACTTTCACGTCCAGATAAAACGGACGCCAAGGACAACCGTAGTGCTCAGACCTAATGATATATTTATGCTGTGATCCGACAGTTTCTCGGCCAAATTTCAGGGCAGTGTAATTACATTGGAAGTATCTGGCTCAGGAAATGGGCGTGTCCGAGATGTAAGTAAATATTTAGATCTAGGTCACACGTTCCGGATTTTAAAAAATAATATTTTTTGTCAAGCTAATGTCACTGTTTGAAAGATAATGTCATTGTTTAAATACAATGTCACTGCCTGAAGGACAATGTCACTGTTTGAAAAGCAATGTAAGAATTTCAAGGGCAATGCCACTGCTTAAATAACAATGTCGGCCAATGTTTAATGGACAATGACCCTTAGATGACACTGAGTTTAGGACAATGTCATTGTAGCACACAGTTCCTCTTGTGCTCCAATGTCCAAGTATTCAAATGTACATTACAATCACTTCGAAAACATTGAAAGTTGCATTTTGAAGATGAAATGAAAAGAAATTAAACAAAAATAAAGCATTAGAGAATTTTAAGATGAAATGAGGCGCCTTGAAAGACCGCGACTTTTGCGCGAATTCGTGTTGCCAAGCGTGTCTGGATATATCAAAAAGCTTGTGTGTTATTATATCAAAAAGCGTGAGTGATCTTAAAGTTAACACGCTATTTAGTATGTAGACAATTTTCAAAATTTAGCGCTGTTTTTTCTTGACCACGGGACTATATGATCGAAGTTCACTTTTAGACCTCTCGAATTATCTGAGGAATCTCTGTACGACCTATTCTATAAATCAATGAATCATGTAAATGTGTCTTCCAGATATTCAAAGTACTCAACAATATATTTCAGGTTATTTACTTTTTTTTCCTTACAAAACTTATTTAAAATAATATATACATTTAATTATTATAAAAAAAATATTCTTAATGTTAAAACGTTGGGTGTTGCAATAGTTTCTATTGAATGAGGATTGAATTCAAACGTTATGCTCAACATGCACTGTACGTTGTTTTCTCGCACTGAGTGGAGAAATGGATGTTCAATTTAGGAATGGAAGCTTTCAGAAAAGACACAAATGCGTACAAATGACACTTTGTATTTTTAAAATGACACTTGTGTAGGGCCAAAGGTGTGAAAGCGTTAAACAAACACACAAACAGAAGGATAGATAGCAGATGAAAAAGGGAATAGAGAGAACAATAAATAGGAATCCATACAAACAAATAGACAGCCAAGGCCGCAGACAGAAAAACAAATGTCATCATTTCTTCATTTGTCCGGACAGAGAGACGAAATTAGCCAGGAGTGTATCCTTCTATCTCTCCTGCGGTAATTCTTTGCAAATGTCCCAGAATCCCAAGCGGCTCGACTAACAAGCAAGGGAAGTAGAGTCATATTGTGTTTTGAGTGACAAGACCAGGCTGACTATGGGAAACCGTTGAATGTCCTAGACCAGGGGTCGGCAACCTTCTGAGTCGAAAGAGCCAAAAATTACAATTTACCAAATTTAAAGTTTTTAAAGAGCCACAAAGTTTTTTCTTGCCAACAATTAATAGTACTCACACAATTTATTTTTTAATTAAAAAAAAACGAATATATTGATTCCTATACACGTGATTAGATACTGTATGTATGGTTTTATTAAATAATTATTTCTTTTGTCAACAACAACAGCAATTCAATATTTACTAACAACACTAACTTGTACTTCAATAACAAACAGTTGAGACAATTCAATGGGAGGTTGGTTTTGCATGATTCTAGAAAGTTTGGATACATTAGGCCCATAACTTTTTTTTAGTTTCAAACACGACTCTAAATTTTCATTTGTTAGTTGACTTCTTACTGTATTTTTATTTATATATGAATATAACACTTGCTGGCACGAATATGTCGATCCGAAGATAGTCAGTACTTCAAATGCCAACTTCACCTCACTGTAGCATTCTGGAAGACTTTGTGAGCTATGCGTCGAATATAAACTAAGTGCCTCAACTCGAGACATTTTTTTTAATGTTGTCACATTTGTTGCGTAACGTGCCTACATTTTTGGACCTCCAACCTTTTCAACTTGCATTTTGACTCTGTACATTTTCCACTCCAAAAAATTTACTTTTTAAATCGATCAATTGAATTTTATAGAGATCCAGTATCAATTTCAAATGGCTCAATGTGAATTTCGTTACGATTTGTGTTGAGAGTATTTATTAGGAATGCTAGAATAGTTTTGTTGAACTTCTCAAATCTGTCAAGAAATTCATCTTTGATTTTTTTTTATAACTGTGCTGAAGTAATTTGTGTCAATAGTTGCATTGATTTTTATCGCGATACTGTTTTAGACATTTGAAATGAAGTAAGTGCATATCTTCTGCCAAAAGAATTAATTTTTCTTCAAAATAAACGAATTTTTCTCCCAAAACATAGGCTGGGTTTTACTTTCCTTGCAGTTTTAGATTCAGATCATTTCCTTTCGCTGTTATATTCACCATAAAGTAAAATTTTTGCGACCATTTGTCGTTCTCATATTCAGGGTTATTAATGTTTTTTTTTTCATTTAGGAATGTATTTATTTAATTTAAGCACAAATAAAAACTATTCTTATAAATGACAGACGTGACTTCAAAAGAGAAGATAATTACGTCCTTCGCGTATTAACGTGTCAATCTAAACATGTATGTACATCTAAAATCTGCCACTTCGTTGCTTTTCTTGGCTGATCTAGACAGCCCATTCCTTGCTCTAAAAGCGTCGGTAAAAGATATACAAATACTTAAAAATGTGTTCTAGCATATAATTAATGTGCCTTTATCTTTGTGTCTGAGTTTTTATTACGTAACTAATGATGCCGTTTGGTTGTTAGTTAATCACATAATAGATTCTGTGTATAAGGAATTGAATCTCACCACAAGCATGGTATACAGATACAAGCGATATATCGTGTCGGGAAATGTGTTATGCTACTATTACACTGTAAAATCTGTAAAAAGAGCATTTATCAGTTGATAATCTGAGGGCCAACGGTGACGGTTTTTGAGCTGCTTTTGTAAGAGAACATTATAAAATATTTATATACATATAGTTCGTCCATCATGGTTCTATGATGGCCACTTTTGTCATCCAGGAGGCTGAGGGCTTTGCACTGAGGTTTTGTGCCTCCTCATGTGGCTGGTGAGACTTTTGTGAGCCTGGAATGTTCGGATGCACACTGGACAGTTTATTTCAGCTGGAGCTAGTGTTATTTACTGTATTAACGGGTCATACTTTAATTCCGTTCAGCCCTTTCAAAGTAAGCCAGCCAGCTCACATGGGTTCTGGCCAGCCAGCCATTTGTACAAATGCCCATATAAGATAAGATAAGATAACTTTTATTCATCCAATCATTTGGAAATTCGGTTTGACTACAATTGACAACTTCAGCGTAACTACTGTGCAACAATAATATAGATGCACAAAATAGATGCACATACGATCGACATTAATGTTGGTTATCCAGGGTCTATTATTACTCTTTGGTACAATCATGTTTTCACAAAACTGGATGTACGAATTAACAGTTGTGGTAAGTTCATTTGTCAGGGCAGTTGTTTACAAACATGTCCCAATATAGCCAGTCCTCCATTGGTCCTGGGTGGATCTGTTTATTTGTTTGTTAGAAGACTTTTCCATAATGACAAGAACAACAAAAAACTATTAACAACACAAAAAGAACACAATAAAAACACAATACAACACAATAAGAACATAATACAACACAATAACAAGTTCAACACAATAACACGAATCGTGAGCCTCTACACACAAACAATCATTTTTCTTTGGTAAGACTAAAATAGATGTTTGTAAATGTTCCAACTCAATTGAGAAACCAGAAATTATTTTGCTGCCAAGAGAAAAGACCAAAAAAAAAAGCAGACAAAGTCAACAAAACTAACCACCTAAGCAGACATTTATTATAGCCAGCAAGTCAAACTATTAACATCTGATTGAAACCGTTTTTAAACGAGCCTTCATTAACGTGATATGGACAAAAAAGTAACTAGACAGCTAAGCGATCACATTGTTTATATTACCTGTTTAGATTTGAGGGGCTTGGGGGGGGGGAGGAAACATTACTCTTTAAGTTAACTTACATTTATTTTACCTGTGTTATTAGTTGCCTCGTCTTCGCCCCTCTACCCCTCTGGTCGCTTCTCGAGCTTTCCTCCTCCCTTTCCATCCTATACACATAGGGAGAACTCATTGGAGACAAGGAACATTTCTGTCGTGAGACTTTCTGCACTTCCTTCTTCTAGAACATTCTCTTAAAGTATTTCTTGTAAGGCCTCGACATGAGGTCACTACGTTATGGTATTGTGACATCCAAGTCAAGCCGCTTCCTATCTGTATCAGTCAGACGGGTAGAGAAACTGGTATTGTGACATCCAAGTCAAGCCGCTTCCTATCTGTATCAGTCAGACGGGTAGAGAAACTGGTACTGTAACATCCAAGTCAAGCCGCTTCCTATCTGTATCAGTCAGACGGGTAGAGAAACTGGTACTGTGACATCCAAGTCAAGCCGCTTCTTATCTGTATCAGTCAGACGGGTAGAGAAACTGGTATTGTGCCATCCAAGTCAAGCCGCTTCCTATCTGTATCAGTCAGACGGGTAGAGAAACTGGTATTGTGACATCCAAGTCAAGCCGCTTCCTATCTGTATCAGTCAGACGGGTAAAGAAACTGGTATTGTATCAGTCAGACGGGTAGAGAAACTGGTATTGTATCAGTCACATGGGTAGAGAAACTGGTATTGTATCAGTCAGACGGGTAGAGAAACTTGTATTGTATCAGTCAGACGGGTAGAGAAACTGGTATTGTGACATCCAAGTCAAGCCGCTGTATCAGTCAGACGGGTAGAGAAACTGGTATTGTGACATCCAAGTCAAGCCGCTGTATCAGTCAGACGGGTAGAGAAGCTGGTATTGTGACATCCAAGTCAAGCCGCTGTATCAGTCAGACGGGTAGAGAAACTGGTATTGTATCAGTCACATGGGTAGAGAAACTGGTATTGTATCAGTCAGACGGGTAGAGAAACTTGTATTGTATCAGTCAGACGGGTAGAGAAACTGGTATTGTGACATCCAAGTCAAGCCGCTGTATCAGTCAGACGGGTAGAGAAACTGGTATTGTGACATCCAAGTCAAGCCGCTGTATCAGTCAGACGGGTAGAGAAGCTGGTATTGTGACATCCAAGTCAAGCCGCTGTATCAGTCAGACGGGTAGAGAAACTGGTATTGTATCAGTCACATGGGTAGAGAAACTGGTATTGTATCAGTCAGACGGGTAGAGAAACTTGTATTGTATCAGTCAGACGGGTAGAGAAACTGGTATTGTGACATCCAAGTCAAGCCGCTGTATCAGTCAGACGGGTAGAGAAACTGGTATTGTGACATCCAAGTCAAGCCGCTGTATCAGTCAGACGGGTAGAGAAGCTGGTATTGTGACATCCAAGTCAAGCCGCTGTATCAGTCAGACGGGTAGAGAAGCTGGTATTGTGACATCCAAGTCAAGCCGCTGTATCAGTCAGACGGGTAGAGAAACTGGTATTGTATCAGTCACATGGGTAGAGAAACTGGTATTGTATCAGTCAGACGGGTAGAGAAACTTGTATTGTATCAGTCAGACGGGTAGAGAAACTGGTATTGTGACATCCAAGTCAAGCCGCTGTATCAGTCAGACGGGTAGAGAAACTGGTATTGTGACATCCAAGTCAAGCCGCTGTATCAGTCAGACGGGTAGAGAAGCTGGTATTGTGACATCCAAGTCAAGCCGCTGTATCAGTCAGACGGGTAGAGAAACTGGTATTGTGACATCCAAGTCAAGCCGCTGTAACAGTCAGACGGGTAGAGAAACTGGCATTGTGACATCCAAGTCAAGCCGCTTCCTATCTGTATCAGTCAGACGGGTAGAGGAACTGGTATTGTGACATCCAAGTCAAGCCGCTGTATCAGTCAGACGGGTAGAGAAACTGGTATTATGACCTATTGAGGAGGTTAAAGGTTAACGTTGAAGAATAGCGGAGTTATATGTGATAACGTACAACATGACAACCGTGATGACATATAACACATTATATGATACACCACAATAGCCGTGATGACATACATCATACAACACAATGGCCGTGATGACATACATGATACAACACAATGGCCGTGATGACATACATGATACAACACAATGGCCGTGATGACATACATGATACAAAATAATAGCCGTGATGACATACATGACACAACACAAAAGCCATGATGACATACATGATACAACGCAATAGCCGTGATGACATACATGATACAACACAATAGCCATGATGACATACGTGATACAACACAATAGCCGTGATGGCATACGTGATACAACACAATGGCCGTGATGACATACATGATACAATACAATAGTCGTGATGACATACATGATACAACACAATAGCCGTGATGACATACATGATACAACACAATGGCCATGATGACATACGTGATATAACACAATGGCCATGATGATAACCTGCAAAACAGTTGAAATTCAATAAATTGTATAATTGTATACAATGTATTTTTAGTGGGTTACTGTTATCATAAGATTGTTATTATATGGCAATAATTAGAATAATAATACTTAAGCACACACCTTAATCGAAGTACAATGCCATTTATATGAAACTTAAACTGAATAGATGGCTATGTAGCAAAATATATATCTACAAGGAGTTTGTTTTAGATCAACACAATGGCTATTATTTTCTTCATGTCCCAGCTAATGAGATCATAAACCATCTACGAACATCTTGTGAGACTTCTCAACAGATCTGAATAAGATACCAACCTGAAACACAAAGCTTTGCAGCTAGGCGCAAAATCTTTAACTGACATTGAGTTTAAATAACACAAATGTAAGGAAATGTATTGGACACACTTATAGCTGTGTACACATGTACTTAGTATTCACCTTAAGAAATTTCGCGAAAGCTTTTAAATTCACACGTATTTTTTGCGAAAGCTTGAAATTCAGTCTTGTGGAAATCAGCTCTTTGATTTAGAATTGTGAAACAAAAAAATTCACCTGTTTTTTTATTAAAAAAATAAAGTAATTCGCTTTTTTTAAATTTCTTTTTTCTTTTTTAAAGCTAGAAAATTCCATTCTTGGTCAGTCAAGTGTGACAGATTGTACTTTTTCCCCTAAGTAGATGTTCACTTATTAGTATGAGCAGCTGCTGTATATAACTCTGACCCCCCTCCCAATTTCTCCCTCCCTCACCCGTAAGCTCTACTCACCCCCTTCCGTTGCCCCTCCTCTCCTCACTATGTACTCCTTCCTACCTCTCAATGTGAATGTTTGATGAGGAAATGTGGTTTTCACTCGGGTAAGTTTGTTGATCTTTTAGAGGGCAAGGGTTCATCGTCCTGTAACCAATGTAACTATTAGTCGCAGGAGCTAAGTATGGTCCTCTATAGTATCTATACACACTTTATTTCCGTGTGCCTAAATGTCCTACATTCATGACCAATTCAAGTTTTCTTCTGGTTACCTGACCGTTACCCTTTTGCTTTCTCTCACAACAACCATGAGAAAGTTACATAATATTAAATATGGATTGGTCTGTTACCTACTTCTGTTGTATCAGGGTATGAAAGCATGAAATAACATCATAGGTATCCCTTTCAGACGTTGCGTTCCATGAGGTCAAATGACGCAAAGCTAATCTGTTGCTGTGGTCAGCAGTTTTAGCATTGTAACACGTGGTGACCTTAACGACCAACCAATGGACCTCATTCATCAATCGTAAACAAACAACATTTAGCCACGTGATTCTATATATCTTTTATACAAATTATGCAATCCTTAAAGGCTGTCATATAGTACGTATTTTTTAATTTTTTTTTATCAATGTTATGACGCAACTATTATGCCTCCTTACGATTGATGAATGAGGTCCATTTTACTTCCCAAAAGCATGATTAGAGTTTGGTAGCGACCCAAAATCATGAAATTCAGCGTTAAAGTAGTACGGAGGTCAAGTCCTTTCTCATTCAGCCACTAAGTAGTAGCTGTACAGAGAATTTTTTTTGTTTATGTTCAGCCAAAGTGAAAACATGTAGGAAAGGGAAAACGGTTAGCTCCCTTGTCCTGAGATATTTTTCTGTTCATAATAACGAGGAACGTCTTATTCCTCTTCAACTTGTGTAAGTGTGTGTGTTTGTGTAAGTGTGTGTGTTTCCCATGAAGCTGCCTTATCGTACAACCACTTACATTTTTATGTTCATGGTTTATTTTCGAGGTACGTCTGTTGTATGACTTGACAAGATCTTTCATGGTTAGAATTGTTAGAAATAAATGCTATCAAAGAAGTCAGCGCACTTCTTGACAAAATTGATTTCGTCACTCTATCTGAATGCTAAGTTCCTCCCATCCTCAACCGCAGTGACCCTCCCCCCTACTTTTTTTTCTACCCTCCCTCTTTCCCCACCCACTCCTCGCTCACGTAACTCAAGTCTTCGTTAACGCAGCCAGACCCTGGATGCCAGGTTTGTTTTCCATACTGCTAAAATGTTCTTTGCATCTGTTAGTAAGCGAGACTAGGTGAAATATCCAACACTGCGGGGGTAGCCTCCCTTTTGTTATTGCATTTACCTTGCTGGAGCTGCTTCTTCTTTAAGGGGAGAGCACAATAACTATGTAGACTTGTCATGGTTGTCTGCCCTTGAATTTTACACTATCAAAACATGGAGATACCTGTTATAATGGACATTTTATTCTGGGGTTACGTTTCTATATTTAAAAGTTTTCTCAAAGCCCTTCTGACGATATTATGATTTGTGAGCGATGGTGTTGCGTGATTAGAACAATTTTTTTAAAAATTCATATACACCTGTTATCAAACATAAAGAAGATTCAAGACCCTCTGCGAATACTATATGTATAAAAGTGCACCCACCACAGTACAGGCTATGCTATACCGACATAAAACAGGCAAGTTGTTACCCACTGACATAAGTCCTCCTCAGCCATTCATAGTATGCAATGGCAAGCTATCTCCACAGGTATTGGTCATAGGCGACTTCCATTGAGCACATCTTCAAAAAGTTGTAATTCTAGAAGTAAATCAAGGGACACTACACCCAATCGAAGTCGTGAAATACTATTCATTTCACACAACTCCACTTTTGAAATTAAATAATTAGATATCACAAAACTTATCTTATAAAATACAGACGTTATTTAAAAAAATGAAGATAGTTACGTCCTTGGTCACTCTAGGCTTGCATCATAATCAATGACTTAAATTCTGTGAAGTTATTAGTCTCCTTGGCTGACTCATTGCTCTAATTGCACTTCGAAAGTAGGAGAATGTGTACAAATTTGTCCTAATTTACTTAATTAATGTTAAAACTAATATTATAGTATTATTAATTATAATAATTATTTAATAATTCTAATTAATAATTAAATAATCTTAAATACTACTTAAATCCTATAAGAAGACATAACATGTAAGTATAAAAGCTATAAAATATTAAATGAATTAATACATCTTAAATAAAAGTATTAAAATGTAGCAAAATGATCAATAGGAACTAATGGGAACTAATAGGAACTAATAGGAACTAATAGGGACTAATAGGGACTAATAGGAACTAATGGGAACTAATTTTTCCCTTTAGCCCCATTTTATAATCTGCGATCAAAGATAAGACTCCAGAAATGGCCAGAAACTGTTTGGTGCTAAGTCTAGAAAAGATTTTAGACCAATGGCTATTGGTAGCATATAGGCGAGCCAAATACAGTTTGCCATTATTAGGTATGAGAATATTGATTAGAGCTCTATGTCTTGGTTAGATTATTGCAATACGGGATATGATCAGGTTTATTATAAAGTAAAGTTTCTCTTGTGTGTTTTGTTTGGTGTAGGGTTGACACTCATGGAAATAAGTGACTGTAATTTTGCTTTAGTTAAAAAAGATACACGAAAAGAACAGTCATTAAATTCCCTCCCCCCCCCCCCCCCACCCGACTACGACCATAACATAGAGTAATGAGTGATGTATTTTTAAATATTGTCTTCAGACTTCTTTAAAAAATAAAAAACAAATTCAAACCGTCCACTTCTATAAAAACACATGGAATCGCCCTTCAACCTTTGTTTGAAACATCTCAGTCTCTAACCACCAAAGACTCCTTAGTACTCTCTACAATTGCAATTTTTTTTATGTCCGCAGTAAATCAACAAGCGAAATGTTGTTTTAAAACTCACACGTCCGCCATTGTCTTGAGAACTTAGGTTTGGGTTTTCCCATTAGCATCATTAGCATAGACTTCACGTCCTACCTGACACCTTTTTCATTTTTTTTTATACCAAACGCTCCAAAAAATGACCTTTTAAAAAAAACAACAAAAACAAAAAACAGGTTTTTTTTTATTGCTAGTCAGTAATGAATTTAGCAAAAGTCAGTCATTGTCGACTAGATATATACTTTTTTTTTGTTTCATATCTTCCTCTCTCTCTCTCTCTCTCTCTTCCTGTCCCTCTCTTCTTCCTCTTTCTATCACTCTCTCACTTTTATTTTTTTGTTTGTTTCTCTCTCCACCTTTCTTTTTATCACTCCTTTTCTCCAGTTTCACTCTCTTTCCTCTGATCCACTCTTTCTATCCTCTCTCTCTCTCTTCCTCTCTCTCTCTCTCTCTCTCTCTCATTACGTTTGTCATTAAGATTAGTAACGTTTTTTTTTGCTCTTATATAGTTGACAGCTGTTGTTTTTATTTAGGTGACAATTGTTGTTTTTTTTTTCCTCATTATGTGAACTAAAGCTATTTACTATCAGTTGCTAACTCTTTGTCCATGAAAAAGCAAGATCTAGTCCAAGTCATTTCTAGATAGATTTCTTATTTTATGTTGACATTTTAGTTTTGTCTAATTGACACTCTCAACATTTGTTGGTACACATATAACTTATTTGACGAATGAGTCTGTAATACAACTGAAACACTGGTAACTCTCTACACCAAAATGTTGGTTGTCGATATGGTCAGGACGAGAGTATCACGTGATTCTATGAAGTTGAAGTCTGACATGTTTGTGTGTCTCAAATGTAATTAATTCCTAAAGTGAGACTGAACGTGGATGATTACTACAGGTAATACAAGTTGGCATGTTTGCATGTGACTAACCTCCATAGTGGCTCATACTAATACTTAATATCTAATTTAATTCACGTTTACATTTGTATATTCAGATTAAAAAAAAATTGGCTCCCCCTCTCCTCCTTTCATCTCTTTCTCCCTTCTTAACTTTCTCTTTTTATTTTCTCCATTTTTCTGTCTTTCCTTATCTTCCTCTCTTTGTCTCTTATTATGATCTCTATTCCTTTCTCTCTATCCTCTGCTCTTTTGATTTCTGTTGCTCTCTTCCTCTCTTGTTCTCACTACCTGTGGGCTCAACTAAAAAAGGTTAGGTACTTGTCTAGATCTGAGGAACAAACAATCCAAAAAAATATTTAAAAAACACACACACACACACAAACCCACAAAAACAAACAAAACAAAACAAAAAAAACAATTTTTCAGCGTGGTTATTGGATGAAGTGTAAAATGCCTGTTGTGGAAAAAAAAGGGGTGGGTGGGGAGGAATAAGTTGTACCACCCACATCGTTCCCAGGGCTGAGGAGACAACTTGGTCCTTCAAAAGTTTCTCTTACATTTGTCTCTGTGTTCTCTCCCTTGGTTTTGACCTACATACAATTACAAAACATACAAGGATGGGACAGAACTCTTGTATTATATTATCAGGGGCAACACTAGTTATATATTCATGAACCCACCCGATACAAATACACCAGGGGTGGGCAAATTACGGTAAGCGGGCCACATGCGGCCCGCCGGAATGTTTTGTGCGCCCGCTTACACCTACAAAAATCAGGTGTGCACAAAGTATATACAAATAAATATACAACTATTATTCAAATAAATCTAAATATCTCTCTCTATAAATTATTTGAAACTTTCTCATTATAAAAAGTTTCAAGTAAATGAAGATTATGCTTATTGACTATACCTCAATACACTCAGTCTAAGACATCATCTCTGGTCAGTAATATTTCAATGCTATGAAGAACAATGTTGGGTATGCTTGGAACATAATTGCAAGTGTAACAACTGATGGAGCTCGGATCTATGGATGAGAAAAAGTTGTTTTTTTTTTTAAATAAAGAATATCTAACCATAAACTCTAAACAGAAAAATTGCAAAAAGTTGCATAAAATATTAACACATTGATGACAACTATATGTCAGTAATGAAACTTATCAGAGCTAGGTGTCTTAACCACAAGCAGTTCTGATAAGTACTTGAAGATTTAGAAACAAACTCTTCCGATGTATCCGCTGGCTTAGCATGGGCAAGGTAATGAGAAGAAAAGAAAGCCTCAAGGAAGAATTTGTATGTTTCTTGAAGGACATTGACTGTGACCTTGTTACTAATATCTCTAATGGAGAGTATAAGACATATTTCATATTTTTCCTGATAAATATTACAATTGGTTGTTTGCATATGAAATGTATGTGCATGTTAAATATTTTCAAACAAGACTTTCCAATTTCTCCAGGCAAGCAAGTGAAAACAGGTTTTGTCGTTTTCCTTTGCTAAAAGGTGAAACTATTTCTAGTGGAATCGTTTAAAGTACAAGACGTATTTAGATTCCTTAATTGTGGAATTTATAAAAGTACATTTTAAGACGTCAAGAACCAGTTTTCAATACCATCAGCTCACCATTTAGTGCAAAAGCTGATTCAGCTCTAGAAGATATAACTCCAAGCAAATTATGACCTGAAAGAGAAGTTCCAGTCAGTTTTTCTATGGGAGCCTTAAGGGTGCCAGAAGCTGTATTTACACTTTAAAAAACCTCGCTGCTAAACTTTCAGGTTATTTGGGCCCACATACATATGTGAACAAATATTTGTTTGTGGAAACTAAACAATTGTAATCACAGTTCGATGGTGTCTGACTGTAATTAAACAGCAGTCACAAGGGTAACAACTAGTAAGCTAGTTCCACTAGATAGATAGATAGATAGATAGATAGATAGATAGACATACAGACAGATAGATAGATAGATAGATAGATAGACAGACAGACAGATAGACATATAGACAGACAGATAGATAGATAGATAGATAGATAGATAGATAGATAGATATAGATATATGCTGCACACCATTCCCACATTTTTTTATGCCCACCCCTGACATACATACATTTTACATTGCTTCTTTCTGTTTGTTATATTAGGTTGATACGTTTATGTTTTCTTATTTACTTATCTATCTATCTATCTATCTGTTTATCTCTCTATCTATCTATCTATTTATCTATCTATCTATCTATCTATTTATCTATCTATCTATCTATCTATCTATCTATCTATCTATCTATCTATCTATCTATCAGTCTATCTATCTATCTATCTATCTATCCATCTATCTATCCACCTATCTATCTATCGTATCTATCTATCCACCTATCTATCCATCTATCTATCCACCTATCTATCTTTCTATTTATCTATCTATCTATCCATCCATCCATCCAACCATCCATCCATCCATCTACCATCCATCCACCATCCATCTATCTATCTATCTATCTATCTATCTATCTATCTATCTATCTATATATCTATCTCTCTAATCTTTCTATCTATCTATCTATCTATCCATCTATCTAATCTTTCTATCTTTCTATCTATCTATTTATCTATCTATCATTCTGTCTGTTTGTCTGTCTGCAGTGGTGGTGCAAGACCTAAGTTTGTTGTGAGCAATGTATATTTTGGAAGCCCTTGATTAGCTATTACAAATTCCTATGAAATAAACATGTTTAAAAATGTGAACTAATTATTTATAAAAAAAGAAACGAAAGAAACAAATATTTTCTGCTTTAGACTTACTGAAGTTCTTTATAAGTAGTAGCCAATTGAAGCTCATCTAAGAAGCTACATCTGATTAACAAGATACAACTGCTAAAGCTGAAACTGTTTCCCGACCCGATGTATTACTTTGTAATCTTTATTTTTCTAGTTTTAATATTTGAGTATTTTAATAGGCTCCTTTCAGCGTAGATTGTATTTACTATATACAGATCTTATAAGTCATGTTCACAAATTTCGAAAAATAATAACACTATTAGGGTATATATATCTTTAAAGAAATCTTCTGCTTATGCATTGGAGTAGCTGCTTTACTTAATTAAATTGGATCTATTACGGAAATGTATGTAATTTTTCATCTAATTTGTTAGGTGGGAAGACACTGGTCTTACCCTGGCATTGACGATTAATATTCTAGTATTTACTCCACTCTAAATGTCTCCCATTTCGCACCATTGTAGTCTGCGACAGTTTTGAGTTCATTGTTCTCCAAGCATTGAGTTTGTTTTCTCCTGTTGTTTCAATGACAAGAAGAAGTCTTCTCTTGTTCTTATTCGTTTGGCTCTAGTACAACATTTGAAGATAACTTTGTGTTGAGTTCAACTGTACTACATGTACTAGATCTAGTGATGGGCAAAAGTTAACTAAAAAGTTAGAAACTATTAGTTTAACTAAAAAAATATAATTAAGGCCAAAGTTTAACTAGAAAAAAAAGTTTAGTTAAAATTGTAATTTCATTTTTTTTTATTTACTACCTATAAAATTTAATTACAATTTGTAAAACTTTTCAACACGTGGTAGCGGTTGTAAGGAATATCCCTGTTTTCTGTTTACATGTCATCAACAACTTTGATGATCAAAAAAATGATGCAGTTAACAACTATTTAGTCAGTCTGCATTTAAAGAGGGTAAAGTAAGATGCTGGTAGAAGTTATGGGAGTCAAGATCTGCACTTGAAAGTAGCAGTAGTATCAAATGTTGTTCAACATTTTGGCCAAAAGCTTCTAAGCAGTATTAGGAATGGGATTGTTCCGATTTTTTTTTCTCTCACATTTGGTGTTTAATTTCTGATAAGCGTGTTGGGTCAATATTTAGTGGTTTTAATCAATTCATTTGCGACAAACAGCAGGAACATCAAGTAGGTCTACAGCCATTTTATAGCTTAAACCTTAGATGAAGTCGAAGTGTATAATAGATTCTAGTCTTTAGATTTATTATTGAGATCTAGGTCTAAATTTAGATCTATATAGATCTAAAAGCATTAGGATAACGATCTCTATATATTCATGACAAACAATTTTTTTACTGCTTTATATTAGTTGAAACTTAGTTTTAGTTTAACTTTTCAAATTTAGTTTATTTCCTATCACTACTAGAATCTCTAGTCAAGCAAAAAAGAATATTGACCTCTTTTACCCAACGACTCATCTCTTCACATCATGGCTAAATGTTTATTGTACCTTGTCACGTACACTGTATCTACATTTAGCAATAGTCGGCAGAATTTGAGCTACCTCGGGAAAATTTTCTATCACGCAGCAGGATCATGTTTGGAAATAAATATGATTGGTTTAAAGTATTAATTATTGTACATTGAGCTGCATTTATTGGCTGGCATTGCAACGAGGGTATGTTAGACACGTGACAACGCTTTACCCGGGGAAAGATTTTAGATTTTTAGTCAGTGTCGTACGGAACGTGTTAGGATTCAGACGTATATTTTACATTATCGTGTAGATCATTTATTTAGCAGAATTATATTTATTCTGTTCTATTCAAGTACGTTTAACCATTGTAATTATTTGTGAATAGCTTTTCCAAGTTTTGAATTAAAGCATTTATTTTAGACGAAGAGAAGTTTCTTCATTGAATATAGTAACATACTTAGATCTACTTAGCGATTGGCAACTTCTAGATGATCCTCTTATCAACTGGCTACATCCTGAATGATCGTATTATCAACTAGATCTAGCTACTTCTATACGATCATCCTCGGCAATTAAGATCATTGATTGTGCTTCAACGTGACATCTTGACATCAAGTTTGATTGTAACATCTAGCACTATTGATGATCGTAACATACCTCAATGTAATCTGTGTAGTGATTGTTGTGTTCTAGATCTGGGGTAAGAGATGGGCCACTCATGGATCTCACTTAGTCGTGTAACATAGGATCATTTTGTAGGCCTATCTATCTAGCTATCTGCCTGTCTTACAAGTTTTGGGCCATTCATGGATCTCACTTAGTCGTGTAACATAGGATCATTTTGTAGGCCTATCTATCTAGCTATCTGCCTGTCTTACAAGTTTTGGGCCACTCATGGATCTCACTTAGTCGTGTAACATAGGATCATTTTGTAGGCCTATCTATCTAGCTATCTGCCTGTCTTACAAGTTTTGGGCCACTCATGGATCTCACTTAGTCGTGTAACATAGGATCATTGTGTAGGCCTATCTATCTAGCTATCTGCCTGTCTTACAAGTTTTGGGCCACTCATGGATCTCACTTAGTCGTGTAACATAGGATCATTGTGTAGGCCTATCTATCTAGCTATCTGCCTGTCTTACAAGTTTTGGGCCACTCATGGATCTCACTTAGTCGTGTAACATAGGATCATTGTGTAGGCCTATCTATCTAGCTATCTGCCTGTCTTACAAGTTTTGGGCCACTCATGGATCTCACTTAGTCGTGTAACATAGGATCATTGTGTAGGCCTATCTATCTAGCTATCTGCCTGTCTTACAAGTTTTGGGCCACTCATGGATCTCACTTAGTCGTGTAACATAGGATCAATGTGTAGGCCTATCTATCTAGCTATCTGCCTGTCTTACAAGTTTTGGGCCACTCATGGATCTCACTTAGTCGTGTAACATAGGATCATTGTGTAGGCCTATCTATCTAGCTATCTGCCTGTCTTACAAGTTTTGGGCCACTCATGGATCTCACTTAGTCGTGTAACATAGGATCATTGTGTAGGCCTATCTATCTAGCTATCTGCCTGTCTTACAAGTTTTGGGCCACTCATGGATCTCACTTAGTCGTGTAACATAGGATCATTGTGTAGGCCTATCTATCTAGCTATCTGCCTGTCTTACAAGTTTTGGGCCACTCATGGATCTCACTTAGTCGTGTAACATAGGATCATTGTGTAGGCCTATCTATCTAGCTATTTGCCTGTCTTACAAGTTTTGGGCCACTCATGGATCTCACTTAGTCGTGTAACATAGGATCATTGTGTAGGCCTATCTATCTAGCTATCTGCCTGTCTTACAAGTTTTGGGCCACTCATGGATCTCACTTAGTCGTGTAACATAGGATCATTGTGTAGGCCTATCTATCTAGCTATCTGCCTGTCTTACAAGTTTTGGGCCACTCATGGATCTCACTTAGTCGTGTAACATAGGATCATTGTGTAGGCCTATCTATCTAGCTATCTGCCTGTCTTACAAGTTTTGGGCCACTCATGGATCTCACTTAGTCGTGTAACATAGGATCATTGTGTAGGCCTATCTATCTAGCTATCTGCCTGTCTTACAAGTTTTGGGCCACTCATGGATCTCACTTAGTCGTGTAACATAGGATCATTGTGTAGGCCTATCTATCTAGCTATCTGCCTGTCTTACAAGTTTTGGGCCACTCATGGATCTCACTTAGTCGTGTAACATAGGATCATTGTGTAGGCCTATCTATCTAGCTATCTGCCTGTCTTACAAGTTTTGGGCCACTCATGGATCTCACTTAGTCGTGTAACATAGGATCATTGTGTAGGCCTATCTATCTAGCTATCTGCCTGTCTTACAAGTTTTGGGCCACTCATGGATCTCACTTAGTCGTGTAACATAGGATCATTGTGTAGGCCTATCTATCTAGCTATCTGCCTGTCTTACAAGTTTTGGGCCACTCATGGATCTCACTTAGTCGTGTAACATAGGATCATTGTGTAGGCCAATCTATCTAGCTATCTGCCTGTCTTACAAGTTTTGGGCCACTCATGGATCTCACTTAGTCGTGTAACATAGGATCATTGTGTAGGCCAATCTATCTAGCTATCTGCCTGTCTTACAAGTTTTGGGCCACTCATGGATCTCACTTTGTAACATAGGATCATTGTGTAGGCCTATCTATCTAGCTATCTGCCTGTCTTACAAGTTTTGGGCCACTCATGGATCTCACTTAGTCGTGTAACATAGGATCATTTTGTAGGCCTATCTATCTAGCTATCTGCCTGTCTTACAAGTTTTGGGCCACTCATGGATCTCACTTAGTCGTGTAACATAGGATCATTTTGTAGGCCTATCTATCTAGCTATCTGCCTGTCTTACAAGTTTTGGGCCACTCATGGATCTCACTTAGTCGTGTAACATAGGATCATTGTGTAGGCCTATCTATCTAGCTATCTGCCTGTCTTACAAGTTTTGGGCCACTCATGGATCTCACTTAGTCGTGTAACATAGGATCATTGTGTAGGCCAATCTATCTAGCTATCTGCCTGTCTTACAAGTTTTGGGCCACTCATGGATCTCACTTAGTCGTGTAACATAGGATCATTGTGTAGGCCTATCTATCTAGCTATTTGCCTGTCTTACAAGTTTTGGGCCACTCATGGATCTCACTTAGTCGTGTAACATAGGATCATTGTGTAGGCCTATCTATCTAGCTATCTGCCTGTCTTACAAGTTTTGGGCCACTCATGGATCTCACTTAGTCGTGTAACATAGGATCATTGTGTAGGCCTATCTATCTAGCTATCTGCCTGTCTTACAAGTTTTGGGCCACTCATGGATCTCACTTAGTCGTGTAACATAGGATCATTGTGTAGGCCAATCTATCTAGCTATCTGCCTGTCTTACAAGTTTTGGGCCACTCATGGATCTCACTTAGTCGTGTAACATAGGATCATTGTGTAGGCCAATCTATCTAGCTATCTGCCTGTCTTACAAGTTTTGGGCCACTCATGGATCTCACTTTGTAACATAGGATCATTGTGTAGGCCTATCTATCTAGCTATCTGCCTGTCTTACAAGTTTTGGGCCACTCATGGATCTCACTTAGTCGTGTAACATAGGATCATTTTGTAGGCCTATCTATCTAGCTATCTGCCTGTCTTACAAGTTTTGGGCCACTCATGGATCTCACTTAGTCGTGTAACATAGGATCATTTTGTAGGCCTATCTATCTAGCTATCTGCCTGTCTTACAAGTTTTGGGCCACTCATGGATCTCACTTAGTCGTGTAACATAGGATCATTGTGTAGGCCTATCTATCTAGCTATCTGCCTGTCTTACAAGTTTTGGGCCACTCATGGATCTCAATTAGTCGTGTAACATAGGATCATTGTGTAGGCCTATCTATCAAGCTATCTGCCTGTCTTACAAGTTTTGGGCCACTCATGTAACCTTGCCTAGGGTCTCCAAATACCTAAGTCCGACCCTGGTTGTAGCAAGGTACTCGTGGGTTCTGGTTCAAGAATACGGTGGTAGGCTCCTTCCCATAGACTGAATATGATAAAACAACAACAAGTCATTTTGTAAACATCAGTTTAAAATTGTCCGGTCCATTGTTTGGTCTATTATCTACTTAAAAATAAACATTCCCCCCCCCCCCCTTAAATAAGTCGTAAAATATGACCAGTGTTTGAAAACTAGGTCGTGAATTGTTGACACGTGTTTGAAAAGTAAGTCTTGAAATGTGTAAAGTGTGTCGTAAAATAGTGAGTGTTTGAAAACAAAGTCGTAAAATGTTGACTAATGTCTCACGTGTCTTCAAAATGTGTCTGACATTAGTCTGTCCCTGATCAGATAAAATTGGATTCACGTTGATATTATAATTATGTGGACTGAAGATTTTTCTTCTTCCTGTGTAGTAATAAATACAGAAATTTGAACCCTAAAAAAACCTTAATGTGTTTACATAGTCAATTAATCACCCCAACACAGACAGCCAATATTATATTTTGTTGTAGTGTTTTATATGTACACCAACCCACACATTATATTGAATAAATGAATTAAGGGGGGGGGGGCGGAAGGGACCCCATCTATATTAAATAAAAAAAATAAGTTGTATTATCTCTGACCATATTGACTTTTTCCCATAATAAATACATTCAGTAGAATAAAAGGGGAAATAACAAGATGTTTTGTGCTCTTTTGTATGATCACCGGAAGTTGTTTTTGTATGCATGGCCGTCAGTTCATCCAGTGTATCATAAACCCATCAACCAATGATCCTAGACATCGTGTTTATTTATAGCTCTCTAGTCAGAAAGATATGATTGATGGTCAGGAAAGAAAAAAGTAAGGAATGAAAAAAAAAAGACTTGTACATTTCTAGCGAGCATGTCTTGGTGAAGCAATCATAGAGTCATTACATGAACTGCAAATGTCATAGAGATACTTTCAGTTTAAAAAGATCCAATCAATGGGAATAATCGTGAATGTATCCAGGCAAGACTCGCACTGGAAAGACGTTTTGATTTTGTTTACAGAAGATAATAAATGTCTCAAGCTTTTTGTAAAGTACGATATACTACAGTTAAATAATCTAGATCTATAAATAGATTTCAACTATCGCCTCTTAAAATGGGTCCTTTTTTATACCGCTAAATTAAAATATTATTAATATAAATAAAAACGTATATATTACAGACAATACCTCAAAAAAGAGGATAATTACAAGTGTCAATATAGTCATGTATGTTAATCAATAATCTCTGCTAAGTGGTTGGTGTTCCTGGCTGATTCAGGCAACCCATTCCATTCTCTAATGGCACTTGGGAAGAAGGAGCACTTGTAAGAATTTGTACTAGATAAGAAATGTGCCTCTATCTTTGTGTCTTTCTGGGTATTTTACCAGGTCAAGGAAGTTACATCAAAATTACATTTCGCAGTAACCGTCACCGTGATTATGTTCGAATCTATTTAGAGATAGCAGGGTATATAAGGGAGACAAACCGAGAACAAGTCAATCTGTGATCATGCCTGTTCTATTTATGTGGATTTATTATTCACATTGAATTGTATTGGGTTTCTTTATATGAACTATTGTGTAGTCTAACTTTTTATATATCTCTCTCTCTCTCTTGTCTCAGGCCAACTAGATTAAACAACACATTAGATCTCTTCTTAACCAACAGACCTGGATTAGTAGTTGATTATGATATTATCCCTGGTCTATCAGACCATGGGATCATAAAAAAACGCAGTCAGATAAAAGCAGTAGCCAATTCAAAACCCAAAAGCGAAATCCTACTCTGGAATAAATGTAACCTAACACAACTACACCAAGCTGCATTAAACTTTCAACAAACATTCTTATTAGAAAAAGACATTAACCAACCAAAGACCTGTGGAATTTCGTTAAAAACCACCTTAAGAGCATTATAGAAAATCATATACCAACTAAATACACACTATACAAAATAAATAAATGCTGGTTTAATAATAGACTAAAGACGCTTTGTAAACAGAAGGATAACCTATATAGAAAATTTAAAGAAACTAAGGCAGAAAGAGTTTACAAAAAGTATATAAAAATTAAACACTTAACCCAAAAAGTAAGCAGACAGCTGAAGAGTGAATACATAAACAATGTAATATCTAAAGATAACAACAAAAACCTATGGTCATATATTAAGTCTAAGAAAATGGAAACAACAGTGATAGCGCCATTAAAAGATGAACATAACATAAAACATAATGATAATGAAACTAAAGCAAACATCCTAAACAAATACTTTGCATCAGCATTCTCAGCCCCAGGAGACAAAGACATAATTCTTAATTTGAACCAAGTAGACAACATAGACGATATAGTAGTACAAGAAAATGGAATTCAAAAACTATTAGTCAACACCAAACAAAATAAAGCGTCTGGACCTGATGGTATTCCAGCTAGATTACTCAAAGAACTTAGCAATGAGCTAGCCCCAGTGTTCAAAATACTCTTTCAGACTTCGCTTAACCAGGGCAGAGTACCAAAGGACTGGAAAGAAGCTAATGTCACCCCCCTATTTAAAAAAGGAGAAAAATCTGACCCTGGAAACTACAGACCAGTATCACTTACCAGCATTACATGTAAAATCCTAGAACACATAATATGAAGCAACATCATAAACCACTTAGACAAACATAATGTCCTCACACCATACCAAACATGGCTATAGGAAATATAGATCATGTGAAACACAACTAATAGGACTAATTGATGATTTTTCTAAAGGTTTAGATAATAGTAAACAAATAGATGCTATCTCACTAGATTTTTCTAAGGCTTTTGACAAAGTTCACCACCATAGTTTGCTTAAAAAATTAAAATATTTCGGCATTAATGGTCCACTGCATCAGAGGATTAAAGATTTTCTGATAGGGAGAGAACAAACTGTAATAATAAATGGCTCTAAATCAACACCAATAACAGTAAACTCAGGTGTACCTCAAGGAACAGTCTTGGGTCCACTACTATTTTTAATTTACATAAATGATTTACCAAATTGCATTAGTTCAGAAACAAAAGTCAGATTATTTGCAGACGATTGCATAATATATAGAACAATAAAAACAATACAAGACACAGATATTTTACAAAGAGAATTAGATGAATTACAGAAATGGGAATCAAATTGGAGCATGTCTTTCCACCCAGAAAAATGTCAGTTGTTAAGAGTAACAAAAAAACTAAAACAAATTAATTCCACTTATCTTATTCATGGCAAACCAGTAACACAGACTAAAAACGCAAAATACCTAGGTGTTATAATAAATGACAAACTGTCTTGAAATTCACATATTGATGAAACTATAAAAAAATCAAACAAAGCATTAGGGCTTATTAAAAGAAATTTTTATAAATCAAATAAGAACGTAAAACTAAAATGTTATTTAACCTTGGTTAGGCCAATAATAGAATATGCATCCACCGTTTGGGACCCCTCAACTCAAGAAAACATTAAGAAACTGGAACAAACACAAAATAGAGCAGTGAGATTCATAACAAACAAATATTCACATTTGACTAGAGTAACACCATTAGTAAAATCACTAAATTTAGAAAGCCTTCAGGACAGAAGACTCAAAAGTAAAGTAGCTATTATACATAAAACACTGAACCATAATCTTCAAATACAAAAACAAAATCTAATAAAATACTCTGAAAGACACAAAAATAAAGGCACTTTCCTCGTCCCATATGCTAGGACAAATTTGTACAAATACTCCTTCTTCCCTAGTGCTATTAGAGCATGGAATGGGTTGCCTGAGCTAGCCAGGAAAACCAGTGACTTGGCAGAATTTAAGTCATTGGTTAATATGCATGACTAAATGCATGACGCGTAGGACGTAATCATCTTCTTTTTTGAAGTAACGTCTGTATTATATAATATAAGATAAGATAAGATAATTTAAGTCATTGGTTAATATGCATGACTAAGTGCATGACGCGTAGGACGTAATCATCTTCTTTTTTGAAGTAACGTCTGTATTATATAAGATAAGAAGATAAGGCTACCACTCCTCCTTTTATATCTTTCCTTAGAATACAGAACCGTGACCTCTCAATACCCTTCCTTGACCCTTTTACATTTCATTTTCTTTTTGATTGTTTGCATATTAACCAGCGATACTAATGTTCACCTGCTGTAGCCTTGAAGTAAGTTTTAATCGGCGTCTCTCTGGCATCTAAGCGTGGTAAAGTGTGACCTCATTTGAGCTAGGTAAAACTGTCTTAAATTTGTGAACAATGAGGTGTCACCAGGGACGTGACAGGAATATGTATAGTGATTTATCACCATTTCACGAATACCCGGATATGCTTGAATATTTTGTCATTAGATTTTTTATAGACAATAATAATGGCAATAAATCATAACTTTTATATAACAGACGAGAGCAGTATTTTATATGACTATGGGAAACCCATTTACGACTTGAATAGTTTACACATCTAATGCAGGCACAGCCGCTATCCGCTGAGGGTCAATTTGAGCTTTTATTTCGTCTTATGCGCCTGTCTTCAACCAGAGTTTTTCATTGGGCCTCAAATGTGCGTCCTGCAGCCTTTGTTAGATCACCCAAACTATGTTTTTCAGAGGCGATCTGCTGCCAGCCACTTTTCACTAGTTAGGGCCAAATCAATGAATAAACCAATGTACAGGAATGTTTCCATATGAGCTCAATGTTCACGTTTTGTTTTCATGCGTTGAACTTCAATAACATTTCGGTAAGCGGTGGATATAACTCATTAGAAATATGGTAAGCTGTGGATATAACTCAACAGAAATATGGTAAGCGGTGGATATAACTCAACAGAAATATGGTAAGCGGTGGATATAACTCAACAGAAATATGGTAAGCGGTGGATAAAACACAGAAAAATGGTAAGCGGTGGATAAAACACAGAAAATTGGTAAGCTGTGGATATAACACAGAAAAAATGGTAACCTGGGGATATAACACAGAAAAATGGTAACTAGTGGATATAACATAGAAAAAAATGGTAACCGTTGGATATAACATAGAAAAATGGTAACTGGTGGATATAACACAGAAAAATGGTAACTGGTGGATATAACATAGAAAACTGGTAACTGGTGGATATAACACAGAAAAATGGTAACTGGTGGATATAACATAGAAAAATGGTAATTGGTGGATATAACACAGAAAAATGGTAACTGGTGGATATAACACAGAAAAATGGTAACTGGTGGATATAACATAGAAAAATGGTAACTGGTGGATATTACACAGAAAAATGGTAACTGGTGGATATAACATAGAAAAATGGTAATTGGTGGATATAACACAGAAAAATTGTTACTGGTGGATATAACACAGAAAAATGGTAACTGGTGGATATAACACAGAAAAATGGTAACTAGTGGATATAACAGAAAAAATGGTAACCGGTGGATATAACATACAAAAAGTTAAGCGGTGGATATACCATAGAAAATGGTAAGCTGGTAAGTGATGGATATAACTTTTTGAAAAAGTAAGTGGTGGATATAACTCAACAAAAATGGTAAGCAATGGATATAACAAAGAAACATGATACAAGTACTTCAAGAAACTGAGGGCTAAATGCAACTTGTAAATATGATTGGACAATAATTATCATAACAAGTCAACACAAAAACAAAAAAACACCAATGTCTGATGTACATCTCGCTGGCGATTTAAGTTCCTTAAAACAATGTTGTTCCCTCGGGCCTCAGTATGAGCAGCATTTAGTGTGACTGGCTCTGACGTGTGAGTAGGCAATCACTTAAAATTAGCATACAGCCCAGGGCCCTACTTAATGAAAATGGATGACCAGCGGTCGGCCGAGGAGATTTACTATCGATACAGACAGCTGAAACTTTGTCAAGTGTGTGTGTTATGGGAGGGGGGGTGAGTGAGTAGTGTATCGTCATGTAGATTAGTGTTTTTAGTCTTGGCGCCCGAGTGTGTGTGTCATCTATAACACTGGCTATACAAAGCATTATTACATGTTTACATGAATGTTTCAGAATATTGTGATGTTATTGTAGTTATTTATTGCCAAGATACTGATATGTAAACTGACCAGAAATAGAAAATCATGCAAATTCTTGTTCATATATTTGAACAGTGCAATTGACTTAAGACACTTAGGTTATCCCATTGTAAAAACATTGTCCAGCTAGAAGTAGCGTGTCAAAGACAGAAACTAAATTGTGTAGCGATAGTACAAATATTCATGCCATGAAACGTTACAAAACACTGAGTATAGACTGTCTAGGATAAGGGGGCAAGTCATCCTGCATGCAGTCACAAGCTCTCCAAAAGTCAGGTTTCAATAGTTTCGGAAAGAATATCAGAAACTATAAACTACAAAACATTAACAACTACAACCCTATCAACAACTACAGCCCTATCAACAACTACAGCCCCATCAACAACTACAACCCTATCAGCAACTACAACCCTATCAACAACTACAACGCTATCAACAACTACAGCCCTATCAACAACTACAACCCTATCAACAACTACAACCCTATCAGCAACTACAACCCTATCAACAACTACAACCCTATCAACAACTACAACCCTATCAACAACTACAACCCTAACAACAACCACAACCCTATCAACAACTACAACCCTATCAACAACTACAACCCAATTTCCGTTGATACCAAAATAAGAGACGTGCTTATGTCGAAAGTGTTGCCCATATTGTTAAATTAAAAGTGCGACCAACAACTTGATACCACAGGACACGGAGTTTTATTACAGTTATTATTATTACATTGTTAATATTCATTTATATTCAATGAACTGATAGTTATAAAAATATAGTTTAATGTGAACCTGTCCTAACTGATCTTATTGAATGATTATCCAAATGATTTAATTGTTTTGTAAAGTGCCAATCTCTCATTTAAGGCCTCAAAGAAGAAACTTTTCCCTTTGGTTACATGTCTAAGTAGGAGAAGTGGCTGAGTGGGAAAGCGCTTGTATCCGAACTGGAGGGTCCCGGGTTCGAAATCCTGCTGAACACTGGGCTGTTCAAGGTGCCTTTGAGAAGTCCACATAGCTCTAATGAGTCCCTGGCATTAGTTGAGGAAAAGTAAAGGCGATTGGTCGTTGTGCTGGGCACATGACACCCTCGTTAACCAAGGGTCACAGAAACAGATGACCTTTACATCGTCTGCCCTATAGACCTCAAGATCTGAAAGATAAACTCTTTTTCTTTACCTTCTGTAACGTAGTTGTGTGTAGTGTTTTAATATATCTGTAGTTCATCAAGGGTAGACATTTCTACAGACCATGACCTTTACAACGTCTGCCCTATAGACCGCATGGTGTGAAAGGGGAACTTTACTTTCTACTATGAGGGCCATTCATGTCAACCTCTGCCCTCTACGTGTATAGAATGAAACAATGCCTAATATATGTTTTAAAGTAGCTTCCACTTATAGGCATACTAAATAGATTCTTTCTCTTTTAAAACGAAAGTAAACATTTTGTTCAAAATGTAAGTAGCTCTTATGACAGAAAATAATTAATTTTGTAATACAAATTATTTGAAAACATCTTTATTTAAAAAAAACTAACTAAACAGTATGTATAAAAGTGCCAAAAATATGTTAATTATCGTCATTGTTACCCCATAGACCAGCGGTTCTCAACCTTTTATGCTCGGCGACCCCTTTTTACAATCCCCCACTTAGCCGTGAACCCCCCCCCCCTCACGCACACACACAGCAATTGAAGAATAGACAATAACAATCCAATTTTTTCAATGGTCTTTGGCGACCCCTGTCAAATCGTCAATCGACCCCCAAGGGGGTCGCGACCCACAGGTTGAAAACCCCTGACATAGACGGTCGTGTTTTTGCTATAATAGTACACAGTTGTAAACATTGTGTATTGTACAGACTCATGGAATACTTTTACTTTTAAAGATGAAACTTTTTGCTTTTAGAAAAGAAAAAACCGCTGAATCAGAAGTTTGAAAGATCTAAGATATCATTATATTGGTGTTTTAATTTTTTTTTTTCTAGTTTTTGAGATCTAAACGGGACGGACGGACAGACCACACAAAACTAATATACAAGTCGATAAAAAAGGAATTAATTACTGCTCATGGCTATGCTCATATATTGTTCTACAACTAAGTGATCTGTTACAAAGGGCAATAATTTTGTCATAGATACCACAAGGTAAATAGATGCTGGAAAATGAATCTCGGACAGTGTAAAATTATCGAATGATAACCTCCCTTGGCGCAAAGAGATTTAATAAAAAATAAAAATTTCTGGATGAAAAGTTTTAAATCTCTCCCTCGCGTCGTGTCACACAAAGTCTCTGAAGTCGGTTTAGTGTTTCAACGCCCTGTCTCTAGCCGAGCAGCAGACTGAATGTTTGGTAATCCAATATGGCGAAACAAAAGGAAATCACTCCCTGTAGAATAATAGGATTTATCTCACAAAATCTCATTTTTATAAAACCATAAAAATATAATAACCATAGATCTTTAATGAGATTATCACCCGTGAATTCAGCCCATCCGGCGGATTGTATAAGATGTTATAGGGGTAAAGCTCTTGGCCTTTTAAATGAGATTCTCTAACATTAGTTTGGGAAAGTAAAAGCAGTTGGTCGTTGTGCTGACTACATTACATCCTTGATAACGTAGACCACAAACATAGATAAAATCATCTGCCCTTGTATATCGTAAAATATGAAAGAGGTACTTTACATTTTTTATTAGTGCTTGAAATAAAGAAATAAAAGTTGCGCTATATGTAATAATACAATCAATTAAATAGATTAATATAGAAACATAAATTTAATATATAACTTAAGTAAAGTAAATTGATTGGAATTAACTTCTAAAAAAAATGGTTATCTTAAAGCGATATTTTACATATTTTACAAAGTACGTTACATAAAGTCATTTTTTTCTTTATCTAAAATCAACTCGCTCTATTAACATCATGCGCTGTACATCGTGTGTCGTACATCGTGTGTCGTACATCCTCTGTCTTACATCTTGTGTCGTACATCATGTGTCCTACATCTTGTGTCGGACATCGTGTGTCGTACATCTTGTGTCGTGCATCATGTGTCCTACATCCTGTGTCGTGCATCGTGTGTCCTACGTCATGTGTCCTGCCTCCTCTGTTCTATATCTTGTGTCGTATATCACGTGTCCTACATCTTGTGTCGAGCATCGTGTGTCGTACATCTTGTGTCGTGCATCATGTGTCCTGCATCGTGTGTCGTACACCATGTGTCCTACAACTTGTGTCGTACATATTGTGTCGTGCATCGTGTGTCGTACATCGTGTGTCGAACATCCTCTGCCTTACATCTTGTGTCGTGCATCGTTTGTCGTACATCGTGTGTCCTACAGCTTGTGTCCTACATAGTGTGTAGTGCATCGTGTGTCGTACATCATGTGTCGAACATCGTGTGTCGTGCATCGCGTGTCGTACATCGTGTGTCGAACATCATCTGTCCTACATCTTATATAATACATCTTGTGTCCTACATAGTGTGTCGTGCATCGTGTGTCGTGCATCGTTGTGCACGTAACAGGAATGTGCCTTAAAGCTTTATGTATTGTTTTTTTTAGATTTAATTATAAGGCTGTCAATAGATTACCAACGGCATCAAGCGAGTACAAGATGAAAGAGGCCCATCCCAGTCTTAGTAAACATACAATATTAAATTATAATAATAAACAATTCAAAATAGTTTTTTTTTGTTGAAGAAAAGTACATTTTGGACTCATTATGAAAAATCAATCATATATTCAGTCATTACTAGCTCTACTGGAAAGATTGAATTATTATCTAGATTGTTAGTATTAGGAGCTTCACAATGGCATGTATATGATAAGGCTTGTCTTCGAGTCCGAAGATTAATGAGGAATACAATATTTTCCGTGGCAGCGCAGCCCCGGCTGTGACCTGCATATTTTGCCACAGCCAGGACAAGCATAACCATTGTCCGCAGGTGGTCGATTTAGATTTTCTTTTCGTCGTCTGCGTTTGTCCTCGGCAGCAGATTTTCTTTTGGTCTCAAATGTGTATCCCTCGGCCTTCGTGAGTGACCTCCAGCTGTCTCGTTCCGACGCCGCATGCAGCCAGGTGCTCTCTTCTATGTCAGCCAAGGAAAGTTGACGCGTAAGCTGGTCGTTGAAGCGTTTCCGTGGGGCGCCTCTGTTACGTCGACCACCTTTTAGCTCACCAAAAAAAGACTGCCTTTGGCGTACGTTCGTCTCCCATACGGGATATGTGCCCTACCCAGCGTAGTTGGGATATCTAAGGAAATAGAGTCTCTAGTATGTCTTTGAATATTGAATCGTTGCAGGGCTTGATGATCATTAGGGTCTGTTTCTTCGTTAGAAGTACATTGTTGAGGCATTTCTTGACAAGGATGAGTTTTTTTTTTTTATTTGTACTTAACAGTCTTCTTACATGCTTTTGTTTTCGTTCTCATTTTCATTTTCTTTGTCTCTCTGTATCTCTCTATCTCTCTCTGTAGCTCTCTGTAGCTCTCTGTATCTCTCTCTATCTCTCTCTGTAGCTCTCTGTATCTCTCTCTGTAGCTCTCTCTATCTCTCTCTGTAGCTCTCTGTATCTCTCTCTATCTCTCTCTGTAGCTCTCTCTATCTATCGCTAACTCTTTTAAACCACTGATAGTTACGCCAGTCTTTTATCCAGAGCAAACGCAAACAAAAAAAAATATCAACCAATGTTTTTCAAATAAATGATCTGAAAACTTGAAAGCTCGCCCAGGGACTCGATGGTAAGGTCACATGATCTCGAGATAACCAATGATGCATATCGGGATAACGAGCTCCCCCGAGGACGTCTGCTGAGAGGAAGAGAAGCGTTGGGAAGTCTTTCAAAGTCCCAGATGTTTGTACAGACAACGGTATCCATTTACTCCAGATGGCGTCAATACTTTACCATTACACAGATCCTAGCATTACATTGATGTAGTGGGCATCGTGCAGATGTAACTGTAACCGCTAATGCAGGGTGGTTATAAGACACTGTAGTAATTCTAGATGTAAATCTAGTGACGCAATATTTAAGCGCAGCAGGAGATCCGCCAACAGTATAGACACCGACGTAACTACACTTTGAGGAAATATGTCCCATTTGAATGGCATAGTAAATAACCACATTGAATTGTGCACACAATGAATTGAAACAAACAATTCAACATTGAAATAAATCCCGAGAAATAAGTTCTCAAGTAATCTCAAAGTCTTTTTTGGACACGCCTCGATGAGTCTGACCTATATATCTAGAAATATCCAAACTTAGCTTAGTGTGAAGTTTTAAGTTTTTATTTTTGGCTCTTTCGGACAGACGATAGACTATGTTTAGTTCCATGGCACTATTGTATCTGTGTGTGTGGGGGAGGTCTACAAAACAACTTCCGTTGTTATTAGTGACTATTGAGACGTTTGATGATGTGGCACTAATGTCACTTTTTTTCTTGTTGTTTCTAAACTTTAAGCACTAAGACATAACAATGTCACAATTGTGTGTGTGTGTGTTCTGTCATGGCTACCTTAAATTGTGTTTACTAAGCACTCTACAAGTTTTGTCTTCAATCTTACTTGTACCTGCACTCTTTGCTTTGTCTGCTCATTTTGTGTCTTTGAGTTTAAAGCATAACTATGTTCAGGACAAAGAAGAAACGAGAGAGAGAGAGAGAGAGAGAGAGAGAGAGAGAGAGAGAGAGAGAGAGAGAGAGAGAGAGAGAGAGAGAGAGTAATCCTCTTGTTATCTCTGACTTTGTCTTGTCTGCACTTTCTTCTGCGTAAGGCAATGAGTAGAAAGAGGCACTGGCGAATCCGGGGGGAGGGGGGACGGTAGGGGCAATCGCCCCCCACCGGGCAAACAAATTTTAGTATAGAATTCACACAATTTGAATACGAATTTATTACTTATGTTTATAATATATACTAATTATTTATATTTCAACCTATTTTTAGATTATTTCGCCCCCCTTCTTGTATGTTGGCCGATTTCGTAGGGTCGGGAGGGGGCGATGGCATCAATCCGCCCCCCCCACCATAAACTTTCGAGTGGGGGGGCGGTCCTATTTATTTGTAGAACAAAATCAATTAAATATCTTTATGATTAAAACTTGTTATTGGTATTTTAACCGGTCTTTATATTATGTCGTTCACCTGTTGGCCGATTGCAAGGGGAGGAGCGAATACCTCTACTGCCCTTCCCATCTAAACCCTTTGTGTGGGGGGGGGGCGGTCCTACTTTTATGGAAAAATCATAGTATGTGAACAAAATTAGTCGAATATCTATATAATATAAACAGGTGGAAGGGCGATACATACAATCACCTTAACCCCTCCTCCCCCATAGGACAAACCAATACTTTTTCTTTTTGTATTATAGTAAGAAATTACAAAATTTAAAAAATCTGCCACTAATATAATTTATATATGCTATAAAGTAAATTCTTATATCGAGTCGCCCAACCCATTATTCTTTAATGCAAAATGCAATCATTAGCAGAAATTATAAAAAGGAGCGAGGATTCATCGTTTTCATTTTACCGCTCTTCCCCTTTCCAGACAGAGTTTGTGTAATTTCACATGAATTTATCATCACTATTTTAAGAAATTGTTCAATAAAACAGTCACGGTTAAGATGAGTTCAAAAGCCTGTCAAGCTTTTCCTAGTCGCCTTTTTCCAACCTTTATTCTATCTCATATTTTTCTAGTTAAATAAATTTAGGACGCTATAACTCACAATTTATGCTTCAGTTTTATTGAATATTATGTATCGAATATTTTATTTTCGGCGGCGATCCTCAAAGCCTTAATCTAAATATGTGGGGTATCTTAACTTTTCAAAGAACAAATCGGTTTTATTTAAAATGTATTAAGGGACGATAAATTGATATTAGAATATTTTTCCACATTTTTCAAAAGGTCCTTTATAATAGAATGAATAATGAACTGTAGGTCAAGAGAATGCGTTACTGCAGTGAAGAATGCAAGAAAACGCTTCGCCCCGAAGCCCACTGATAAATAATGAGCTGTAGATGTCAGGAAAATGCGTTTCAGCCGTAAAAAATGCAAAAAAACGCTTTTGGCGTCGGGGCTTCGCCCCGAACCCCACTGAAGAAACTTACAGCGTTCTCCCAGACCCCATTGCTTGCAAAAGAAAGGCCTCAACATGATTTTTTTTGTTTTCTGTTTTTTTTCACCTAAGATTTTATTCTTATATATATATATGTCACGTACACAGTATCTATATTTAGCTCGTCAGCAGAACTTGAGCTACCTCGGGGAATTTTTCTATCATGCAACAGGATCATGTTCAGAATAAATGTGATTGGTTTTGAAATATTAATTGTTGTACATTGAGCTGCATTTATGGGTTGGCCTTGCAGCGTAGAGTTGTTGGTCACGTGATTACACTTTAGAGCCCGGGGAAGGTTCTAGATTGCGCCAGTCTTGTATGGAACGTGTTAGTGAGAACATGTACTAGAGTTTTGTATTAGAACTTAATTATATTATTGTGTAGATCTATTATTTTATTCAAGTACATTTAACCATTGTAATTATTTGTGAATAGCTTGTTCAAGTTCTGAATAAAAGTAATTGTTTTAGACGAAGAGAAGTTTCTTCATTGAATATAGTAAAATTCTTAGATCGACTTAGCGATTGGCAACTTCTAGATGATCCTCTTATCAACTGGCAACATTCTGAATGATCGTATTATCAACTACTTTTATACGATCATCTTATTAAAAGACGATTTCAAGATCCTCGGCAATCACGATAATTGATGGTGTGATATAGATCAAGATAATCTTCAACGTGACATCTATCATAGCATCTTCATAGATCTTGACATCTGACATCCACAATTGATGATTGTGACAATATATATATATATATATATATATATATATATATATATACACATATATATGCTGTAAGCACGTTTATGCATAGGGTTAGGGTTAAGTGGGCGTTAGGGTGAGGGTTTGGAAAAAAAATCGCCCCACCCACTCCAAAGTTCTGGATCCGCCAGTGGAAAGAGGAAGTTATGAATGTTGAGTTAATACCTCAGACATTTTGTAAATCAACAACTTAGATTGAGGCTTATATCATCACATTTGAAACGAAATAGAACGTTGTTGACGAGCACACACACACACACACACACACACAAATCATAACAAGATGTGTTCTCATTCACACACACACACACACACACACAAATCATAACAAGATGTGTTCTCATTCACACACACACACACACACACAAAAATCATAACAAGATGTGTTCTCATTCACACACACACACACAAAAATCATAACAAGATGTGTTCTCATTCACACACACACACACAAATCATAACAAGATGTGTTCTCATTCACACACACACACACAAATCATAAAAAGATGTGTTCTCATTCACACAGACACACACACACACACACACCGACACATTTGAGTTAGCAGGGACTTGGCTAGGAGAAAATGTGAACAGACGAGCGTTACACATAATGAGACTTACAGGTCTTACTAATTGAGCTTCCTTAGGGTTAAAGAGGTTCCTAGGGTAACAGAGATTGCCTAAGTTTATAGAGGTTCCTAGGGTTACAGAGATTGCCTAAGGTTATAGAGGTTACCTAATTTTATAAAGGTTCCTACAGTTAATGTTATAGAGGTTCCTAGGGTTACTGAGATTGCCTAAGGTTATAGTTTTCTAAGTTTATTGGTGTCTCTTATGGTTATAGAGGTTCCTAGGATTATAGATGTTTTCTAAGGTTTATAGAAGTTCGTTAGGGTTACAAAATTCTCTACTATTCAAGAGGAGTTATAAGTTAAAATAAATAAATAACATAATTCAGTTATAAGAAATGTACATAGGAATTACATACTTCCTTTCTAAATGTTCTTTTGTTTCGTTCTCAATCAGCAGATCAAAAACAAATATCCCAAACAAAGTTGATTGTGTTGAAAAATGAGAGGAACAAAAATCTCGGAATAACAAAAAATAATTAAATAAATTAAAAGCTAAATCTTCGTAGAAAATAGTACTTACATTATGTTTTTTTTATATGCTAAACTGCAGCTAAACAGAGAGCTTACAAAATCGATCCTTCTCTGTACTTTTAATTAAGCCAGCAAATGGTAAACAAAAATTCTGAACTTTGTAGTGCGATAAGACTTCTATACAAAAGTCATTGTTAAGACTTGAACTCAAATCGTTTTATAATGATGATAATTTGAAATAGCTGGCTAGTATTTTTAATTACTTTAATTAATTTAAACGCGTTAAAAGTATTGATATCTCTATATGCCCACATTCAGCAGTCTTCCATCCTCTGACGTCATTCAAACACAAATTCGCACCGTTTCACATTCGCACCAAACAGCACTGCGATCGTAACATTCATCAAACCAGACAAATATATTTTTTTATCAAAAGGTAAAATAATTTAAATATATATATACTAGCCTGACATTACCCGCGGCCTGCGGGTCTAAGTTTGTGTTTACTAATCTAGTGGATTGGATTTAAATGTATGTTAAACGTAGCAAATGATCCTTTCAAGTTTTTTCTCTTTCGCTACGAAAATAAAATTAGTTTTGCGAAAAATGGGTTTACCTGAAGCCGATACATTCATATCTATTAAAAACGAAAAGAGCGATAGCTTTGTTAAATAAATGGGATTATAAAGTGAACAATTAAACGAAATAATTTTTAGTACGCGATTCATGAATGAATATAGGCCTATCTCAACCCGTCTTCCAGCTTTCGTAAACGAATGCAATCTATTATGCTTTAGAAAACCAAATTTGAATGTTTATTTGATCAAAATATGAAATGAATGGACTATAATTAGTATGTTTATGTGTTAAAGTATAAAACTATCTGTGCGAAGAGAAGTTTTATTTTCTTAGAGTTTTAGATCTAGGGATGGGATTATAAAGTAAACAATTAAACGAATTAATTTTTAGTAAGCGATTCATTATGATATTGTCTAATGAAAGAATGTTCATCAGGAAATCTGTAGTCACAGATATAACGAACTAATTAATGCAAAAAATGCTTTTGAAATACAAAATTGAAGGTTAATTTTATTATATAATGAAATCAATGGATCTTCTTTTGTATTTTGATGTGTCAAAGTAAAAAAAACTATCTGCGCAGAGTGTATTTCTTAAAATAAGATCTAGGTCTAAATCCTTTCGATCTTTTCTCATGTCAACATTGTTAACCATGGTCTAGATCCATAAAATACTATAGCTGTAATAGAGTCGGATAACTTTATTTTTTTTAGGGCCTTAAGTTTGTTTTAGGGCTACAATACATACACTAAGGTCTAAGTTGGTACCCAAGAAACATTCCTTCCAAGTTTTATCAAGATTGGTCAAGCGGTTTTGATGTCTATTAAGTCACATACATACACCTCACATTCTACTTTATAGTATAGATATAACGGTCAGGAGACGCATTCTAACACATTGACATCATCTTAGGAGCATAGCCATGGTAATGACCTTAGAAAGGAGGCAGGGGCGGGGCAGGTAAGACATACTGCTGCACTAAGTATAGTCTTAAATTTACTCTAATTTGTTTATGCTCATGCAGGCATCTACCCCCGATGGGTTACCTGATTGGAAACAACTTTCTGCCCTTTCATCTTGAGACCAGACCACCGTTAGCAGCAATGTCGATGAAAAAAGAAAGTGACTTGGAGATGGAAGAAATCTGGGACTACAAAAAACAGTGCATTATCTGGGCAGATATTTCTTTGATATAGTCTGTCTAGGAAACATTGCTTATGATTGATGGTGATTGTTTGTATTAGCATAAGAGGCAGGCAGAGAATATCTGGTGGACATTAGTTTATCAGATACAGAAGCAACTGTGCTCGGTGCTTAGTGTGTAGTCATAACTAATTATATCTTTTTAATGAAAGACACAATTGGTGACGCCATGGACTTCTTGACATGAAGAATGACTACATGACACACAGAGTAACTATTTGACATAAAGAATGATGCATGACATACAGAATGACGAAATGACAAACAGAGAGACTACTTGACATATCGACATGATATACACCATAAAAACATACTTTCTATTAAAATATAACAACTTTAAAATGTCATAAATCTGCAAACACACCACAGTGCTTACAGCGCTTAACAATTGCCTTGAGTCAGATCCATCTAAGTGCAGCTATACTAGGATGTAGGTACTTTCACTTTTATATTCTTTTTCTGTCTGTCTCTCCCTCTCTCTCTCTCTTCCCCACTGTCTCCATCTATCTCTATTTTTCCCACTGTCTCAATCTCTCTCTCTCTCTTCCCCACTGTCTCAATCTCTCTCTCTCTTCCCCACTGTCTCAATCTCTCTCTCTCTCTTTCCTATGTCTCAATCTCTCTCTCTCTTCCCCACTGTCTCTATGTCTCTCTCTCTCTTCCCCACTGTCTCAATGTCTCTCTCTCTCTCTTCCCCACTGTCTCAATGTCTCTCTCTCTCTTCCCCACTGTCTCAATGTCTCTCTCTCTCTTCCCCACTGTCTCAATGTCTCTCTCTCTCTTCCCCACTGTCTCAATGTCTCTCTCTCTCTTCCCCACTGTCTCAATGTCTCTCTCTCTCTTCCCCACTGTCTCAATCTCTCTCTCTCTCTTCCCCACTGTCTCAATGTCTCTCTTCCCCACTGTCTCAATGTCTCTCTCTCTCTTCCCCACTGTCTCAATCCCTCTCTCTCTCTCTCTTCCCCACTGTCTCAATGTCTCTCTCTCTCTTCCCCACTGTCTCAATGTCTCTCTCTCTTCCCCACTGTCTCAATCTCTCTCTCTCTCTTCACCACTGTCTCAATGTCTCTCTTCCCCACTGTCTCAATCTCTCTCTCTCTTCCCCACTGTCTCAATCTCTCTCTCTCTCTTCCCCACTGTCTCAATCTCTCTCTCTCTCTTCCCCACTGTCTCAATCTCTCTCTCTCTCTTCCCCACTGTCTCAATGTCTCTCTCTCTCTCTTCCCCACTGTCTCAATGTCTCTCTCTCTCTCTTCCCCACTGTCTCCATCTCTCTCTCTATCTTTCTCTCTCTTTCTCTCACTCTCGAGACACATGCTCTTACTCTAAATAAATAAGTTGCAAATGCATGCAAATATTTAAATGTGGTATAGATCTACTTATAATGGTATAGGTACGCAATCTCAACAACAATGTAATAATTTCCCAACGATACGGAATGCCTTGTCAAAGATTTAAAAAGCAATTAATAAAAAAGAAAGAAATTATTTTCCCGTATTTTCAAACAAAATGTTCTGGTTTGTACATCCCGTCCACCTGCAACGTCCCTGCTCTACCTGCAACAGGTAAAAACAAACGGAATTCTTTCCTTGCACTGCCTTGTGGTGCCAAGGCTGCAGTACGGAACGAAGAGACTCTTTCAAAGTGAAACAGGTCTAGAGTTACAGGAGATGCACGAGAGGTTGTCGAGGGAGGAGTCATGGGGTTCAGGGGGAGTGAACTGTGTCTAATGTCAAGATAGTTAATTTGACATCAATCACGCCTGGTGTAAGATCTGGTGGATAAAAACATATATTTCATAACCTTAGACCCTAGCGCTATGAAATATTTCATGTATACTATTTGTTTTTATGGGTTGAAAAAGTTTGTTTGCAGAAACGCGTTCTATCGATAATTGGTGATTGTTTTGCTTTTTATTTTTATAACTGAAAGATAATTTTTTTTTCGAGGTTTAGAAATGAGGCTTGGAAATGAGGCTTTGAGAGGCTAGCAAGATACCAAGCTTAACATACATACAGACCAAAATCACAAATGAGAAAACACGTGACCAAATACACTGTTCAGTTGCGTAAGATCTTATATTATCTTCTTATCTTATATGATACCGACGTTACTTCAAAAAAGAAGATGATTACGTCCTATGCGTCATGCATATAGTCATGCATATTAACCAATGACCTAAACTCCGCCAATCACTGGTTTTCCTGACTAGCTCAGGCAACCCATTCCATGCTCTAATAACACTAGGTAAGAAGGAGCTTTTGTACAAATTAGTCCTAGCATATGGAACGAGGAATGTGGCTTTATCTTTGTGTCTTTCTGAGTATTTTATTAAATTTTGCTTTTGTATTTGAAGATTATGGTTCAGTGTTGATGTATAATTGCTACTTTACTTTTGAGTCTTCTTTCCTGAAAGCTTTCTAAATTTTTACTAAAGGTGTTACTCTAGTCAAATGTGAATACTCGTTTGTTATGAATCTCACTGTTCTATTTTGTGTCTGTTCCAGTATTTTCTTGAGTTAAGGGGTCCCAAATGAGACCCCAAGATGACCTGTTTCCTGTTTAAAACTTAAAACACACGCTTTACCAGCATGTCTTACCATCTTAGAACTTTCTAAGACATAGCCATGAAGTAACAGAAGTATTCAGAGAGAACATCAGAAATGGACAAGGCATAGACTGGTATAAAAATCCAAAAAATGACAGAAAAATAAAAGTGGACAACATGCTTTCTGGCGTTTTATCAAATCAAATGCAGCTATTTATTTCATAAGTCTTTTGTTAAGTTGGTATTTGGTACTGTGCGCAGACGTTTAACTAGCAATTTGCGGGTGGTGCGGGCCGCAAGGGGTATCAAATAACCTTGTTACGCCACTGTGTTGTATTTCAGGTTAAGACTCCAGATCGGTATCTAGTGACACTGTATATTGCATGTGATGGGAATCAAAACACAATTCCAATTTAGATAGGTGAATAATTAAATGGAATAAAATTGATTTGCAGAATAAACATGAACCTTAAATTGGCAGTACTATTTGATGGCTTCTCGAAAAACAATGTCACAAAACCGCTTCTGTTGTTATTAGCCATTCGTCCTATTTGTGACAGTTTTGACATGCGTGAATACAAATAGTGAAATAAGTCAAATAAATGTGGACGATACTGCAACTTGTTGCTGGAACAAAGATTATTATTATTGCTTAGGATTGATCTGCCTAACTATTCACCTCGTTATGCTAATATATAGGCCTGTGATAATTATGCATCGTGAAGTTATAATTAGTATACAATCTATATCTAAATTGATGTACTGCTAGAAGTTGAAACAAAAATGATGGTATGTATTAGAGATTACAACAGATTCTCTGTCTTAACCCCTCGCCGTGTACGGACTTAACTTTGCTCGAAGCCCTTTAAGCTATTTACTGGACTCGTTTTGACCTCGTCTTGTGCCTGACGGATGACGTCACCCCCACGAAAGTCTCAGGCAGGCGTCTGGAGAACATTTTCTCTCGCTAATCCCTCTCGTGTGATGACGTGTGTCAGGGACACTCCATCCATTCGTCCCAGACGACATACGTCATACACTAAAAGCGATCTTTACAGCAGACGTAACAACAGACATAAAGTTACAGTCTTTTATTCTGGAAAAGGGGAGGGAGTGATGACTTTGGAGTGACGAGAAGAAAATGTAAAGAGGCAATGAGGATTAGAGAGTAAGATATTGGGAGCAGGGAGGGGGTGTGTTAGGACAATATGGAGTAGAGAGTAGGGCTAGAGGGATTTAGGTCACTAGAAATTGAAAAGTTAGCGCCCATGGAAGGGAAGTGTGTGGACTGTACAGTGTTAGTGTTAACGTGTGTGAAATGAGAGAGATGTGTGAGTGAAAGTTGTGACATAGAGATCATAGAATTTGGCTGGTGGGGATAGACCACTGTTACACATACAGATGGAATTTAAACAATCATTCCTATAGATTGAGAAATGGTGTCAAATTTGAGAAAGAAACTTAACAGCTTTAGGAAACTAAGTTGCGGCTATTGTTAGGTAACTGATGGCTAAGGGCAATGCAAATCGTATTTCAGGGCAGCAGGGCAATAACATTATGGTTCAGGGCAAAACAATTCAGGGCTGAGAGTAATATGAATAATGGTTAAAGGAACTGCGGATCATGACTCAGGGCAAAACAAAGGGGTGATCAGGGCTGCAGGGCAATACGAACTATGTCTCAAAATGCAGAAACTCTTTTTGTTTTATTTTGTCTTTTCTTTTAAACTTAAATGTTCACCTCAAACGTCCTCAATGACCGTAGAGACATTATTACGCAGAATGAGATCCTGATCTATTGATACACTTTCCAACTAAAGAGACGGACATTGAAAGAAGTACTCTCTGTCTCTGTCTCTGTGTCTGCTTCCTAGTTTTCTTTCGTTTCTTTCTTTTTTTTTATCTTTCTCGCTATCGTCTGCTAGTTATAACAAATTTACATATTTCTGACGAGGATGAATTCCCGAACGCGATAGACTTTTCAAAACCGATGCTGGCTCTAGATCTAAGTCAGACTAAGTGTAGTACTCAAGCAAAAAAGTACATTTCGATTTTTTTTACTTTGAAAAATTATAACGGTCAAACTAGAGTTTTCTCCATGTGACCAACTAGCCAGCAATATTTTCTCAGCGATCTAAAGTAACTGTTACATTTCTAGGAAATACGTTTTAGAGATCCGCGGTACGCGTCCAAATTCCTAAAGGTTCCTGAAAGTTCCTGAATTTTCCATGAAGTTCTGACTTGAATAGAGGTATTGTAAAAAGGAACATTTTTTTGCACCCTCGCCACCCACTCGAGAAAAAAAAATCTTTATTAGGCGAATGTATATATCTATTAGACTTAATACCATTCTCTATATAGCCATTTATAACTAGACTTAGAAGACAGTGTGTGAAATGTGCTGAACATTAATTTTTTCAACTATGGAATCAATAAGGCTCAATGTGGAAATACCCTAAAACGTATAGCCCGTTCAAGGTAAATATTTTCTCTTCTCTAGCCATATTTAAATTTATTTATTTCTTACTTTTAAAAATGAAAAAAGGTTAAGCTAAAGTTTCCCCAACAAGATAGTAATTCTTTTCTCAATGTTATGCAGTAACTGACATATATCTAGAAAAATATTTACATCCGAAATTTGTTCGCCTTTTTTTTTTACTTTGTTATTGGCATGTCATTGCTTGGGGTTCTCTTTCCCTAGTATGAGAATCAAATGTAAACATGTGACATAAATACTAATAGTAAGTGTACAAAAACAAAATTGTAATAGAATCTAGTTGTGACTTTGACTTTATGAAGCTTTTTTTTTATATAGTAGTCTCATTGTTCCTTCTCCCTCTGTTTGTCAACTATCTACGTGTGTATGTGTATCTACGTGTGTATGTGTATCTACGTGTGTATGTGTATCTACGTGTGTATGTGTATCTACGTGTGTATGTGTATCTACGTGTGTATGTGTATCTACGTGTGTATGTGTATCTACGTGTGTATGTGTATCTACTTGTGTATGTGTATCTACGTGTGTATGTGTATCTACGTGTGTATGTGTATCTACGTGTGTATGTGTATCTACGTGTGTATGTGTATCTACGTGTGTATGTGTATCTACGTGTGTATGTGTATCTACTTGTGTATGTGTATCTACGTGTGTATGTGTATCTACGTGTGTATGTGTATCTACGTGTGTATGTGTATCTACGTGTGTATGTGTATCTACGTGTGTATGTGTATCTACGTGTGTATGTGTATCTACGTGTGTATATGTATTTACGTGTGTATGTGTATCTACGTGTGTATGTGTATGAGTGAACGTGAGCAAGTGACTAAAAGTTCAAATGTGAAGACAAAAAAAAACCAAAGGATGTCAACTATTTGTTCAGGAAGATCCAGGCGGGTTTATTGTTTTAGTGTTAGGGTTGGAACTAGAGAGAACAAATGTAACACCTTCTTTCATTCACACACACATCGTCTTCACTAAATAAAGAAAGGTTGAAAAAAACTTGTTTACTTTAAAAATTTTTTCTATTCTTGCGTTTTGTGCATTTCTCCTTGTTAGTCTTACTTTCACATTTCTCCTTGTTAGTCTTACTTTCACATTTCTCCTTGTTAGTCTTACTTTCACATTTCTCCTTGTTAGTCTTACTTTCACATTTCTCCTTGTTAGTCTTACTTTCACATTTCTTCTTGTTAGTCTTACTTTCACATTTCTTCTTGTTAGTCTTACTTTCACATTTCTCCTTGTTAGTCTTACTTTCACATTTCTTCTTGTTAGTCTTACTTTCACATTTCTCCTTGTTAGTCTTACTTTCACATTTCTCCTTGTTAGTCTTACTTTCACATTTCTCCTTGTTAGTCTTACTTTCACATTTCTCCTTGTTAGTCTTACTTTCACATTTCTTCTTGTTAGTCTTACTTTCACATTTCTCCTTGTTAGTCTTACGTTCACATTTCTTCTTGTTAGTCTTACTTTCACATTTCTCCTTGTTAGTCTTACTTTCACATTTCTTCTTGTTAGTCTTACTTTCACATTTCTTCTCTGTTTGTCATCTTTCTTTTTCTTTTCATGTTCCATTTTTTCTACTTTTTTAATTATCTCTTTTTTTTATAACTGCTGCATGTTCTGTGTGTGTGTTTGCACTCTGGCTGATAGAGTGTGTATCATATCGTATCCTATCAAAACAACTGTGTCAAGTATCTAGACAATGTTAACAGAGGAAAGATTTTTACTGTATACATCTGACAGCATTGAAACAAATTCATGTCTTATCAAATGTCTAAAGAAAAAATTGCATTAATATAAACATTTCATAGCATTACCTTCAAACGTTGACGTTTTTATGAATGAGTTTAATCAAGATATTGAGTACTTTTTTTTTTAATTTCTAAATACTTTATAAATCTGTTCTTAGTACTTTGAATTTGTATAGAGGAAATGACGTGTACTAGTTAAAGCTTTTAATTCTAACCGTAAAACTCATTTAATTATTTTTATTAGTTTCTACGAAAATTATTTTATTTGCTTTAATAATGTAGACAAAAGTAGTGAATTTTTTTTTGGTTAAAAACAGAGATAAACTTTATTAAATGATTTAGAGGAAAACAAATGTTTTGACCTGAGAGTGCTTTGACGATGAGCACAACAAACGTTATCCATTTCTTGTTACTTATAAAACTTCCACATTCAAAATGAAAAAAAATGCAAACACTACCACAACTACTACTACTAATAATAATCATCTTGGAAAATGAAAAGCATTTTCTTCTCCAAATTTTGACGGGGGTAAAAAGCTAGTACGAATTGACATTAAAACTAATGCACATGACTTAATCCTAGAAGAAATAGACGATAGATTGAGAAAATGTTATTTAAAAATAAATAAAAAAAAAACTATCAAGCTAGGTTTGTATGCATCATTACTAGATGTACACATATATAAAGTAATCGACTGTTGACAACTATAAACTTGCAATCTTCTCCAAAACCTAATTCCATGAAACGTTATCTCCTTGTGTTGCTGCAACCCAGTTTGGAGCAAGTCAAAGTCCTCGCCAGACCTCAAGTATTAGATGTAGCACAACAGGAACACGGGAAGAACAAAGCGAGACCCACATAGACAAAATAAATATACCTCAGAGGGAGAGAACTCCTATAAGAGTATCTGATCGCTTTATAATGTGCCCTTGTTTTGACTGCGACCATTCCATCAACCGAGTGATGCCAAGTGTTGCCTAGACCTAACCGATTCCGGAATCATCAATCGTAACAGAAGGGATTTTGATTGTTGCGTTTTATATTTACTTGGATGCTATCCGTTAATGTCGTCTGCAGTTTTTGTTTTTAATAAAATGATATTGTTCTATCTATAAGACATTAAGAATGATGAAATTTAAAAAAAAATGTGTTGATTGTTCTTTAAAACAAAGGGAAACAATTATGAAAACCTGTGACAGTTACAAATAAATGCTGACATGAAGATTACAAAAGAAAAATGTTACTTTCTATAAAGGAGCCCTAAAGGCAGACCACAAGTACGGTGGCTTGATGATATAGAGGCAGATCTACAACAGCTAAAAGTCCGGGCATGGAGACGTAAAGCCCAGGATAGATCAGAATTGAGAGATGTGCTAAAGCAGGCCAGGGCCCTCCACAGGATAGATCAGAACGGAGAGATGTGCTAAAGCAGGCCAGGACCCTCCACAGGCTAGATCAGAATGGAGAGATGTGCTAAAGCAGGCCAGGGCCCTCCACAGGATAGATCAGAATGGAGAGATGCGCTAAAGCATGCCAGGGCCCTCCACAGGATAGATCAGAATGGAGAGATGCGCTAAAGCAGTCCTGTGCCCTTTACAAGATTGATCAGAATGGAGAGATGTGCTAAAGCAGTCCTGGGTCCTCCACAGGATAGATCAGTCTGGAGAGATGCGCTAAAGCAGGCCAGGGCCCTGCAAAGGATAGATCAGAATGGAGAGATGTGCTAAATCAGTCCTGGGCCCTTCACAGGATAGATCAGAATGGAGAGATGTGCTAAAGCAGTCCTGGGTCCTCCACAGGATAGATCAGTCTGGAGAGATGCGCTTAAGCAGGCCAGGGCCCTGCACAGGATAGATCAGAATGGAGAGATGTGCTAAATCAGTCCTTGGTCCTCCACAGGATAGATCAGAATGCAGAGATGTGCTAAAGCAGGCCAGTTCCCTCCACAGGATAGATCAAAATGGAGAGATGTGCTAAAGCAGGCCAGGGCCCCCTTTGGGTTATAGCGCCACTGGGATGGATGATATAAATTATCAACTTCCTTTCTAGTTTTTTTTAATTCCTTTATTATTTATGATTCCTCCTATCAGCTTGATAATTCTTAATTTGGTTCAAACTGGTGGAACCTGGATAGTGGACGAGTATTTCGAAATGAAATTTGAGTTTTATGTATTTTTTTAGGAAGTAGATAAACAGCTAATTGGCTACACGGTTCAAACCTTGTCGTGAAAGTAATCAGTTTTGCAGTACATAGTTGATCTAAAATTGAAATTGAATCACGTCTTGAACACGGCTCAGCGGGAATTAACTCGTGATCTATCAATTGGACGTCGAGCTGGCTACTAACATTGTACCGTCACTCACCAAGATTGATTAGAAAAAATCACTAATTGGTAATTAAGTAGATTTAGGCGTTTGATTATTTGTAACAAGTCATTTCTATGAAGGCACTTTTTGATAATGGGACACAAAGTTTGATACTGACGTCTACACGTGACACTGATGATTTAGATTGAGTTTATTGTTTACATCAAAGATTCGTGCCGAGAATAACTTGTACCCCTCCTCCCATTCCGCGCGTTGGGGGGTGGGGGACAAGTTAATCCCTTTCATCTCATGACAGCTTTAAATGTCACCTGGGATTAGTTCGTGCACCGAGTGAACTAGCAGTTGGTAGATGTCAACATTGGAAGGTATGTATGCTCCACCGCCCTCTCCTCAAGGCTCGCCCCCCCCCTTCCATTAGCGATGTGTGTGTTGTATCATGTTCAGCACTTAGTACTCAGCACATAATCCCCCACCTCCCAAGAATTGAACTAAGTCTACCTGTGAGACAGTCTGGAAGCTATCAGCTGAGTCGTTAAATGTCATTTATTTGTTTACAGAGACCCCTGAGTATTGTGAGCTCAGGTTGGAGTCCAACATTTCTCTAGGTAGCATATGTTAGAAGGAGTCTCAAATTTTACTCTAGGTGGCATATGTTACAAGGAGTCTCAAATTTTACTCTAGGTGTCATATTTTTCACGGAGACTCAAGCTTCACATAAGTTGGCTTATTTTACAGATGTCTAAAATTTATTCAAGCGGCATATGTTACAAAGTGTCTATAACTTACCCAAGGTGGCTTATGACAAAAGGAGTCTCAAATGTTTCTTAAACAATGTTTCTTACACTTTTCATAGAAGCACGCGCCAGATTGTTTACTTTCAAAGGCTGTCTTCTTTTACTTCTACTTTATTTCACTCTGTTCTGTGTGTACTATGTTCTGTGTGTACTATGTTCTGTGTGTACTATGTTCTGTGTGTACTATGTTCTGTGTGTACTATGTTCTGTGTGTACTATGTTCTGTGTGTACTATGTTCTGTGTGTACTCTGTTCTGTGTGTACACTGTTCTGTGTGTACTATGTTCTGTGTGTACTATGTTCTGTGTGTACTATGCTCTGTGTGTACTATGTTCTGTGTGTACTATGTTCTGTGTGTACTATGTTCTGTGTGTACTATGTTCTGTGTGTACTCTGTTCTGTGTGTACTCTGTTCTGTGTGTACTCTGTTCTGTGTGTACTCTGTTCTGTGTGTACTATGTTCTGTGTGTACTATTGTTTTTTTTATTTTTCCTTTAATGATATAGATAGTTGAAAACACATTTCAAACTTGATCTTTGAGACCTTGTAATTGTTTAATGATATGTTGAGGTTTGTTACGAAGACCGATATAACAGAGGTGTTTCCTACACAACACTGCCTACGTGTGTCAGGCTGGGGTCTAGTCAGCACAAAGTTATAGATTCAGAAAGTCACAGTCAAAGGAAAATACAAAAATGGAAATAGAGAAAACGTTGGGAAATAGGAAGGAGGTGTTATAACATGAGAGGGAAGTCAACAAGAGGACGTCCAGTAGATATATATAGGAATGGAGAAGGGAAGCAAACTAGAAACAGCAAGAAAGGAAAAGAGAGAGAGAGAGTCAGAGAGAGAGAGACAGAGAGAGACAGAGTCAGAGAGAGAGAAATAGAACGAGTGACCGATTGCGTGCCTCACGGGTCATAGTTGTGCACAGCCTTGACAGCACTATTAATTTCAACGGATGTAATTCTGTGTTAGCCATCTCTGGTCAGCTTGTTCAAACCACCCTGAACCTACCACCGACCCGCCTTGACCAACATAGCCTGTCATTGTCTCACGCCCGTAAATAAAACTCACCCTTTCCTCTAACTCATTCTTTTGAACACCCCCTACCCCCGTCTCTCCGTTGTCTTGTCCAGTCCTTAAAAAAAAGAAAACATTGTTAGGCAATCTTCTTCCTAGTAGACTTCCTACAAACACACACACACACGCTCTTTACAGTTTGTAAATAAAGGTACTAGACATTCGCCCCCCCTCCCCCCCGCAAACCCTCAAAGCATGATTTAAATTCTCAATTTCTTAACATAGAACAAACAACAACAACAACAAAGCAACAACCTAAAATAATAGCTAATAATAATTTTTTTTTTTTTAAAGAGAAGGTGGGAGATGTTGACAGCTTCGAGTTTCTTGAACACGCCCATGGACAAGAAATGGCGTCTAGAACTGAACATTGTTTCACAGTAACATAAAGGCTTTTAATGTCATCGCAAAACATAGATTCGCGTTGTAAGAAATAAGAAGACAAAATTCTTTGATGTCGTCTGCTGATAACAATTTCAAACTAAAATGTTTTTTTCCGCCAAAACGTGTCACGAAGTCGTACATAACGAAACTGTACCACGTGGTCGTGTATCATGTCATTGAGGCTGGCCACATGTCCTCCATTCACGTTTCCCACCGCAACTCACAGGGTTCCTTTTGTTAGCGGGCGTTCCTTCCAATGTAGTGTCGGCACAGTGAAAGCTCAGGATTGTTCCAGGCGTACTCGACCTCTGGCCTCGCCTACAACGTCTTGTCATATTTTAGAGTTTCTTTTTAGAATTATAGAGTCTAACCATTTGAGACATTACAGAGGACTCGTAGTGACTAATGCATTACGTATTTTTTTTACCGAAGCTCTCGAGTTGTATCTACATTGTAAGACTTGATTGATTTAAAGAAGTCCGAGCAATGTTCATTTATGCACAGTTTCCATTAATTTATTAATTTATATTTACTTGTTTAGTTCAACAAATTTATTTATTCTAAGCTTAACTCCTTTTAAAGTCATTATAAGGCTTATATCAACTCTGTCTATCTGGTAATAGAAATTAAATCTTATTAAGAGATATGGCTAAAAATGTGGACGTTTCGTCCCTTTAGATAATTGTACAGGTGTTCTCTCCCTCATTCTCGGATCAAGTTGAAACTTTACACATTTATTTATTGTACCTAACAAAACATGAATCAATAAGACAAAATATTAACCGATTAGCTAATTATTACAATTTTTTTGTTTGATACAGAAATGGAAAATAAACTCTACATTATTGAGAGATATAGTTATAAATGTGATGTTCTTCTCTTAAATTAGCTTTTTTTTTAAGTAGGAGTAATCTGGATAAAATATATTGAAATAAATTATCGCAACAGTTATTCAATTAAATAAAAGTTAAATGTAGGTAAATTAAAGGTCATATGACACGATAATTTAGTACAACAAAGAAATGACATATGTCGGTCTAAAGAGGAAGAAAGAAATAGCATCTGCTTTTCAAGTTTTCACTAATATCTTTTTTTTAAACATGTAAGTCTGACAAGTCAAGGGTCAAAGGTCAAACGAAAAGTTAAGCCTCGATCTCATACAAAACACGCACACACGACCAAAAGACCTTACACCCACCAACACAAAACGCACACACGGCCACAAGTCCTCTCACCCACCAACACAACACGCACACACGGCCACAAGTCCTCTCACCCACCAACACAACACGCACACACGGCCACAAGTCCTCTCACCCACCAACACAACACGCACACACGGCCACAAGTCCTCTCACCCACCAACACAACACGCACACACGGCCACAAGTCCTCTCACCCACCAACACAACACGCACACACGGCCACAAGTCCTCTCACCCACCAAAACAACACGCACACACGACGAAAAGACCTCACACCTACCAACACAACACGCACACACGACCACAAGTCCTCTTACCCACTAACACAACACGCACACACGGCCACAAGTCCTCTCACCCACCAAAACAACACGCACACACGGCCACAAGTCCTCACACCCACCAACACAACACGCACACACGGCCACAAGTCCTCTCACCCACCAACACAACACGCACACACGGCCACAAGTCCTCACATCCACCAACAACAACACGCACACACGGCCACAAGTCCTCTCACCCACCAACAACAACACGCACACACGGCCACAAGTCCTCTCACCCACCAACAACAACACGCACACACGGCCACAAGTCCTCTCACCCACCAACAACAACACGCACACACGGCCACAAGTCCTCTCACCCACCAACAACAACACGCACACACCGGCCACAAATCCTCTCACCCACCAACAACAACACGCACACACGGCCACAAGTCCTCTCACCCACCAACAACAACACGCACACATGGCCACAAGTCCTCTCACCCACCAACAACAACACGCACACACGACCACAAGTCCTCTCACCCACCAACAACCACACGCACACACGGCCACAAGTCCTCTCACCCACCAACAACAACACGCACACACGGCCACAAGTTCTCTCACCTACCAACAACAAAACGCACACACGACCACAAGTCCTCTCACCCACCAACAACAACACGCACACACGGCCACACGTCCTCTCACCCACCAACAACAACACGCACACACGGCCACAAGTCCTCACACCCACCAACAACAACACGCACACACGGCCACAAGTCCTCTCACCCACCAACAACAACACGCACTCACGGCCACAAGTCCTCTTACCCACCAACAACAACACGCACACACGGCCACAAGTTCTCACACCCACCAACAACAACATCTCAGAAGAGCATGTGTGAGTCCCATTACTTATTCATGTCTACCATTACAAGCAGTCAGCCAGGTCGCTTCCTACAGCACTAGAGACACACTGATGTGCAGGGAAAGAGAAGGAGAAATCAGTGATCCCACAGCGACTCTAGGAATGTCCAATTGTCACCAAAGCGACATTTACTACAGGAAACACGATGCACTTTCAAGTGTTTCCCATTAATATTTGATTCAAAACTTTTCAAACGGGACTTAACTCAAAGCAAGCAATCTCGAATACTTTTAACCTAAAATCTCAGTTCTCTGGTATCTATTGTGTCCAAGGAATAAAAAAAAATGTTTATTAACATTAAACTTGAAAGAAGGTATATCTCTGCATCAAATTATTACAACAAAGCAGGCCTATAGTGTATAGTTTATCCGTGACAATACATTATGAGATCAATGTGGACATAGTGCACATCATGGCTATTGTTTCATAGTCTTGATCATCAAGCCCGACCGTAAAGATGTATTGGATAGTATTATTTTAGTTTTTTAAAATGAGTTTGTACAGATTGAAATCTGAAGTTAAGAGCAGGTCAACTCGAAATTTAAAAAAAAAGGATTTAGCCAACATGAACAAAACACCAACTTAATATCAACAATAAAATGTTTAGTCTTAAAATGAACAATATTAGTTACATAAACATAATACAATAATGCCTATTATCAGCCGGTCCTGCCAAAATACAACACCCGATATTGTGATGCAAAAGGAACACTAAGAAAATACTTAAAAAAAATAAAAATCTAATTATAAGAGTTAGGACCGCACAATTACTGCCATATACATATATATGGCGCCGGAGGATCTAAGTCAGTAAGAATAGCACAGGTTTTGAAATAAAACTTTTTAATAGCAGAATAATGCACTGTAGATACCTCAAAATATGCATTTTTTAGGCTTTCAATACAGGAAATAGTGTTTGGCGGCGAGGCTGGGGGAGCACTGTGCCCATTGCTGTCAAGTCCGAAAGTCTACAAATTGTCCACTAACTCCAGGAATCTATTCTTTGGGAATAATAAACGTCTTCCGAAAGAAAGAAGAGTCAGAATTTAAGATTAATGACATATATGCCTCTACACACACACACACACATATAAATATATATGTATATATAGCGCGGTGGCTATACAAAGTTTCAACTCGAGTCGAGAATCGGAAATGGAAGAAATTACGTGTACACCAATGGGCCTCATTCACCAATCGTAAACAAATAACATTTAGCCACGTGATCATATTGATAAAACAATGGAATAAAACTGTCACGTGACAGCCAGTGTGTATTACGTAATTTATATAGACGAGATAGAGAAGCACGTGGCTAAATGTTGTTTGTTTTCAATTGAGATCCATTGTACTAATACTAGAGAAACAGACAGACAGAGTAAGTAATAGCTTTGTTATAAAAACAATGGATAAAGTAAATCAAACCAAAGCTTGAAGAGAAGAAACATACGTTTTACTTTACACTACTGAGGGCATAGCGAGTGTTTGTAGGGCTGGGCTGGGCTGGGGGAAGGCTTGTTGAAGATCACATTGCTTCAGAGTGGACTACATCATTGGACATAACGTGCACCGTCCAACTACACTGGCCCCGCACCTTGCTAAGCCCGGCCCTGATATAATTGTAATATAGAGATAAAAAGAAATTAAAAAATTGTGTTCTTATGTAACTTGTAAATGACTGGGCCGCACGCCCTTAGAGCCCAGGGAGTTTTATTGAGTTCAAGGCCCAAGTCATCGCTATTATTTCTGAGACTGTTTTTGGATTCGTTAATTGTTAATTAGAGTGTTGTCCCTTTTTGAATAATTCAGTGATGATTACAGTTAGTACTAGTCTCCCTTGTCTTATGTTCTAATTTCCCTTCTGCCGTCATTTTCAGTGGTCGTCATGGACAAACTAGCAGAAGTGGACTTACTTCGGCCTGGATTAGTAGAGAAACTAATCGCCTCCCTTTGCGACAATGAGCTAGCTTAACTTATTGCCCACATGACCCCGAAGCACATGATCCTCTTGTCTGTCCCCTGAGCTGACCAGCGATCGCACAAAGCATAAAGTAAAAAATATCCCATCAACGCTTTTCTGAGTGATCCGGAAATGAAACTAACAACTCGGCAGACGATATACATCTTTAAACCTGCTGCCCTGTAATGGCACGCGTTGTTCATGTGACCAGGTCGTGATCGTTCTTTCATGAAACTGGAGATGCCGTTTCCACTTAGTATCAATCAATCTTCATTACCCATGATGCACCATTTCAAATGGAGATAACATTGAACAATGTTTTCTCAGCCATTTGAAAAGAGTTGGAAAGAAACGACTCAATTAAAGAATGGGCAAATTAATTTTGGCGTTTTGTAGACATTCTGTTTTCTAGGTTTATTTAAGTAAAATGTGAGTCGCTCTCCGCTTGGTAGACAAAAACTAGTTTTAATATCTGGGTTCATTTTATTTCACTTAGCAATAACATGACAGGCAGTCAAGTTTTGTTCAGTAATATTTTTTTGAGATGCAAATGGGTTTTATTCCCTTCCTGTACGAAAACGATTGTTAAAAAATATATATATAAAATAATATTCTAATCACACAGATTTTTTAGATTTAGTCTAGCTCTATTACACATTTAATTACCTAACTGATCCAAACTAATTGATACTCTTAATAATTGTAGCTTTTATATAGCGCTACTTTAATGCTTATAGCATGCTCAGAGCGCTAAGATCAAATCTCACTCATTTGTGGGCCAGTAGGAGGGGTTATCTGGGAGAAGGTTTTCCGTGCTGCCTTTTGGCGCTCAGTAAACACAACTCTGCTCGAGTCGGGTGTAGAACCTCGAGCCCCCTTTATAGGAAGCCAAGACAAGCTATGTTCAAGCTAACTTAGCCTCTCGACCACGCTTCCCTCAATTAACATTCCCACACTTAATATAAGCTTTGTTTTTTTTTAAAAGTATTTTTGTTTTGTATTTTGCTTGTTACTTACTGGTGCTACAGAAATGACTTCACTGTTAATGTTCTTTGTTTCAAGCTCAAGCAAAACTCTTCCCTACAGGTGGCGTGGTGGATTAGAAGTAAACCGCTTTGCTTGCGAACTAAAGCTCTCGGGTTTTTATCTCTGTGAAGGCTGGGATTTCGAATTTTGGAATTTTTTAGGACGCTACTAGGTCCAGCCAACTCTTATTTGTAGGTCGTTGTGCTAGCCCCATGACACCCTCGTAAGCCATTGGCCATATAAACAGATGATCATTACATCAACTGCCCTATAAATTGCAAGCTCTGAAATGCAAACTTCACTTGTACATTTACAGCCAAACGATCGCTTTATTCTATCTGTGACATGAATTTCATTTTATTCTTCAATGCTGTGGAGTATTCACTCATAGACCTCATCGGTGTTTTACATGACAAGGTTTGTTTTGTTTTTTTTTTTTGGCTGGGAATTTTCTAACGTCTGCGTAATCTGCCAGAAACAAGACCCGCTCAAGAGTTTAGTCGAGACCCGAACTTATTAAAGTTTTTTTTTTCAAAGTACATCATTTTATCAAAAACACACACACATACTTTTTAAGTAGAGTTGTCCTCCATTACCAACATTTCGTTTGAAAACCCTGATACATTTTTGATGTGGTCACATCGATAAGGGGAACACCAGTTTGAGAAATGTGGAAATCTAACATAAGACCCACAGACTTTTTCCAAGTAAACTAGCTGTTTCTGGGCAAGGTCGGCGTTTAGGGAAATTAACATTTGTTTCATCAGCCCGTCATTATTTTGTTCTGGTAGGCATTGGCATTGTATCATTATTTTGTTCTGGTAGGCATTGGTATTGTATCATTATTTTGTTCTGGTAGGCATTGGCATTGTATCATTTTTTTGTTCTGGTAGGCATTGGCATTGTATCATTATTTTGTTCTGGTAGGCATTGGCATTGTATCATTATTTTGTTCTGGTAGGCATTGGCATTGTATCATTATTTTGTTCTGGTAGGCATTGGCATTGTATCATTTTTTTGTTCTGGTAGGCATTGGTATTGTATCATTTTTTTGTTCTGGTAGGCATTGGTATTGTATCATTACTTTTTTCTGGTAGGCATTGGTATTGTATCATTATTTTGTTCTGGTAGGCATTGGTATTGTATCATTATTTTGTTCTGGTAGGCATTGGTATTGTATCATTACTTTGTTTTGGTAGGCATTGGTATTGTATCATTACTTTGTTCTGGTAGGCATTGGTATTGTATCATTACTTTGGTCTGGTAGGCATTGGTATTGTATCATTACTTTGGTCTGGTAGATGTGTATTGAAAATGAGACTTAATAATCATCACCATCATCATCATCAAACTCCATTTAAGTCAGGGCTTGAGAGGCTCAAATCCTCTCTCGCAAAATAAATAAAGAAAATAAACAATTTTTCTGTATGTCGTATCCACTTTTTAAGAAAAACAATTGGGAGGGGGGGGGGGGTTTGTTAGCTAAAATGATGAAAAACTAGTAAATTTTCATGTCAAGATTTCTTGAAAACTACTAAAGCTAGTTCAATAAAATTTCAGCTGTTGTTTATTCAATACTAGCAGAAGATTGTGAAGCAGAAATAACTATATTCATTGGATAGAAATAAAAGTGACAGCTCTAAACATTGTTGTGGCCCATTATTTATAGTTTGTATAGGGGGTTAGGCATAGAAGAAAATTAATTACTCTAAAAGTTTTCAACCTTTTGTAATTATTCTGCTTCACTTTCATACTTGCATAAAGAACATTATTTGCGCCAAATTTCAAGGCAAAATATTTATAAATAAATTTTTTATCCTGCCATCTCTGAACAAGAAATATGAAAATGGTTAATAGTTAATGGTTAAGTTAGTATACAAAATATATTTAAAAAATATTTAAAATACTTCCACTTTAAATTTGAACATGTTGTATACACCAAATTGTTCAGAAATGAATGCTATATAAAATTCAGTTATAAAAAAAAATCAATACTTTTGAACCATAGGGGGGTTTAAGCTGTCCTCAAGTCATTTCAATTTTTACATGTCAAGATATAATACTCCTATAGCGGATTTGTTGTCTATCAGCAATCTGGTGCTATAAGTCAACGACCGTCCACAAAAACCCTACATATTTAGCCATATCTGTGAATACTGAATAATTAATTTTCCTTGTTGGTATCAAACAAAATAACTAATTGCTAGTAATTAATTGACTAATTGGTTATTTAAAAAAAAAAAAAGATTCATGTCTTTTATCTATGCCAATGAATAATTCATGTCTACGTCAATGAATAATTGTGTGAAGTGTTAACTTGATCCGAGAATAAGTGTGTGAGAAATAACGTGTATAATCTTTTTACCAGACAGACAGAGTTGTAAAAATAAATAAAAACTATAAAAACTGTAAGTTTCTCAAACTGTTTATTCATCTATTTTATATTGTTTGAATATTGAGTTTGAATCTGGGTACATTTGATAGCTATATTACACTGTGACACTAAACTGCACGATGACATTGATCCTTGAATAAAAAAACACCTTCATTGTCCGCACACAACTACAGAACATTCCAGAGCATGTGGCCAACGTGTGCCGCACTAACAGACAGGAAATTGAACCGGTCTCCGTAGCAGATGTGTCCCGAATTCCCATAATGTTGTCTTTTCCGGTAGACTACCTATTGTTCTATTTGCGCAGCGCCTGCTGGTAGAATCTTCCTTGACCTCACTTTCTCCATTCACACACACAGGCACTCACACTCTCTCTCACACACATGCACTCACACTCAATCACACAAATACACTGAAGTTTATCAGTCAGGGCATAGCATAAAGAGTTCTTTCCCTTTTGTTATCATGGCTTTCAATCACAGAACAGATATTTGTGTTATAGTTGTTTTTTCCTTGTATGAAATATCCAAATCATTTGCGTAAATAGCAAGAAACACGTCAAGTAGTAGTAATGATATCATAATAATAGTAATTAGACTATAGAGTCGCATTAATCATTGTTAATAGGTATTACTGCTCATTAGAACAACATAGGAGATGGTTAATACCAATGCTTTTATTTTTTTTTAAATAGGTTCCTGTACTGAGTGACCAGGTGCCGGTACTCAGTAGTTGATTGCCTAACTTTTAACTACTAAAAATTAATAATATACTTTAAAATACGAGAAAAGTAATAATTTTTCAAAAGATGCCGGTACGCCTTACCGGTGCGTACCTTTACAAAAAAAGCCATGGTTTAAACCATGGGAAGATAATTTAGTATGAAAACCTGTTGTCTATGATCCATTTAATACAGAACCCGAATAAAGAAAATAACATGCAAATGTCGACGTCCGACGTGGAGGTGGATAATGGACTGCACAGTCACTGTAGTCTCAAACATGGCCTTTATTATGCGTAGCAATATTCTTTTTACCTGTTGGACAGTACTGCTGCAAACATGCCACAGCATTTGAACAATCCTAAAGGACAACATTAAAGTGGCAAGGAATCGCGATCCTGGCAGTGATAGAGAATAAACATCAGTTCATAAGTTTATTGTAAAAAAAATAATAAAAAAAAAACATGAATAATCTCCGTTTGTAATAGTTATGATCGACTTATCTACGAACTATTTTCACAAACTAGGAATATATTTCACAAAACTAGATCTGGAAAGTCAACTTGTAATCCTGCAATGAATACTTCACCATTAGTAGTTAGTAGAGCATCTAGAACAGCGGTTCTCTACCTTTTAAGCTCGGCGACCACTTTATACAATCTCACTCTTCGGCGACCCCCATCCACACAGCAATACAAGAATAGACAAAAACAATCCATATTTTCGATTGTCTTAGGGGACCCCTGGCAAATCGTCAATTGACTCCTAAGGGGGTCGCGACCCACAGGTTGAGAACCCCTGATCTAGATTAACCTTAAATATGTGTAATAGGAAAACAAGCAAAATATTAACAATTTTATTTATAAAACAAAGCTTTTCTAAGGGAAAGAACTCGGCAATTACAACTGTATCTCTCAATAACATTAAGGTTATTTCACGTATTCAATATAAAAATAAATCCATTACCAATAATTACTTCACTAATTGAGTATTTGTTTGTTATTGACTCATTTCAATTTCAACTTGATCCAAGAATGGATGTGGACGAAATAACGTGTTCAATTGTCTAAGGGGATGAAACCCTACATATTTAGCCGTGTCTGTCAATACTGAATACTGGTTAATTTCCCTTGTTGGTATCAAACAAAGTTATTTATTACCAGTAATTTATTGAATAATTGTTTCCTTTTTTTTTATTGATTCATATCTTGTCTATGCCATCGAATAATTGTGCAAAGTTTCAACTTGATCCGAGATTGGGTGTGAAACAAATACCTGTACAGACAGGGTGAGTTGATATAAACTTTGTGATGTTCATTTATAAAAACATTGATGTTAGTTGAGTTCAAGACGACAGGAAAGAGTTTGAAAAACAGTTTCCGTTGTTGAAGTTGTCACCTGAACCTGGTTGTCTTATAGAGCCTAAGACCTGACGTAACCTACTCTCGGTTTCCACTACTGAAAGAAAATAGATTACAAAATATCAATTTGAAACTAAGATCAAGTCCTGCTTATTGACAACAAAACCGACATAAAATCGCCACCATCGTATTGAAAATGAAACATTTCTATTAGAATTAGTGGAAGGAAAAAAAGAGGTTAAGAATGATTCTGAAACAATCTTTCATGACCTTTCATGACCTTTCATGACCTGCTTTCGAGAAGAGTTTCTTAATTTCTTCTATGCCAGTGACCCGTAGTAATGAGAGTAAATTCTTTGATGACAAAACAGTTCAGCTAATGCTTATCTATGATGTTAAGAATTTCACAGTGAAGTGTTTTTTTTTTTAATAACAATTACTTCAATTCACTTCACCAATTTGATTTGCTGAAGGCTTCTAAGAATTAAGTTACGATTCGGTATTGTTATGAATAAACACGTGGGATTTTGTTATGTGAATAAGTTTGATGTTATTAATATGTTATTGTTTGATAGTTATAGCAAGTTATTTGATGTTTGATACAATATAGTTCGATATTTGTAATATGTACACTTTTGATGTTTCTGACATGCTATTGTTTGATATATCCCTATTGTTAGGCTTGTTAACAGGATGAATAAAGCTTATACAAGTCCTGAGACATTGGTTCAATCACTGGCCTGGAGTACACAATGGACAAATACATAGAAATACATTTCTTGATTGCAAACTGGGGGGGGGGGGGAAAGTTGTTCTAGCATGTGATCAATGGGAGGATTTATTTTTATTAGCGCGCGTCTGAATGTGGCTATTTTTAGATTTATCTTCAGTTCTTGACCTGGATGCATAAGGTCATTTGGTAAATAATCATCGGGCAGTTCAGTTATAAAAAATCTTATTATGTAGATCCAACTTTTTGTTTTTCTTCTGTTTAAAAAAAGTGCTTTGCGTTCATTGAAAGCTTTCCAAACAAATGAAAAACAATTTACAGTTCTAGATCTATGGTAAAGATGGGAGGTCTGACTTGCGGTGTGACCCAGTGGACAATCTTGGTCAAGCCTTGATTTGAGTGATTGAAAATTCACTCGTTCCTCTGTGGGTCAATCGTATACCTCGTCTAATGAACACAGAAACTGTATTCTGTGTATAGCGTTCCTTCATCTTTACATATCCAATAGTATAATGAGCGTTGGAGCACTTTCAAAGATCTGTTGACCGTCTTCCTCCATTACGCTCTGTCTTTTGCCTTTCGCCTGTCCATTCTTTTATGTTGTCTTCCCCTAATTTTTTCTGTCTCTTCTTTTTCTTTGTTCTGTTCCCTGAACGAAAGTCTATGCGAGCCCTGGGGACCTTGTAATATGGCCAAATGCTGTATTAATTATATGTGTCGATTCCCTTTAACCATCCTTCGGATATTTCCTTGGACCAATCACGTGATCCGCTTTGACATCTCTTGAGCACAGCGTCCATTATAATGGATGTTATTACCCCCACACCCTTTTTTGGTGACTTAGTGGACAAAAAATAGAATGTTTAGTTTATTTTAGTCAAAATGCGTCATTTTAACAAATTTAAACTTTCTAGGACAATTTTTTCATAGTTCATATATTAAAAGGATATAAAACGCAATGTTTTGTTTACTGACAGCCACAGGAAATGTTTTGTAGTAGCTGCTGGTTTCACTTTCACTCTAGTATTAGTTTTTACAACAGTTAGTTAATTGTTAAATGGATGATTTTGATTATGCTAGATAAGCCAATATTCTAAATGCTGCCATATGTTTTGTATAAATACAATATTTGTATCTGAAAAGAGATTTAGAGAATTGAGTAGTAACTTACAGTCTCGTTATTAGGACGAGGGGAATAAATACATTCTTAATTAGCATTCAATTAAATGCAGAAAATAAATTTACAAATAATAAAACTTTATAGTGTAGCGCGCAATTATTTCTTTTAGACGAGGCTGGGGGGGGGGGGGGAGGAGGCTACCGTGATGGAGGCCGGGAAGGCGGAGAGGAAGTGAAGAGAAAAAATTTTTTCTATGTTAGTGTCTGCTCTGTTCCCGCCCAAAATGGCTGCCATTAAATAACTGACTAATTGATGCTAAAGTTTATTTTGGCAGAGCTCATTACAGACCTGGACATTGACACTAGCTCGATACGAGTGTTTTATGTCTCCTGCCTGCCAACTTTAGCTTTTGATGTCGACCAAATCAATTTTACGTTCATTCGCTTTGAGTTTGTTTTTGGTTGACAGTGTCTGGCTCCTGCCGTCTTGAGCTTAGAATACCGTAGGCCATAATTCGTAATAATGTCTTGAGAAGTAATTAACGATCTTAGATTACACATCTAAACCGACGTTTGTCGTAAAGTTATTGTTTAATGCAAACTCCAGGTAAACTGGGGTGTTTAAAAGCCAACAGGGCAACGCCTGTAATAAATGTACCCTATTAAACAAGAGTGGTTGGTAGGTTCAATGTACACCGTTAATGTCTACTGCATTCCACTATGGATACAGTACATCCGTAGAGCTAATTAAAAACAAGAACTACAATTTCCTTCCTCTCTAGGAGTGTTCACATTTCAGTGATCTTCTCTTGGATCTCAAGTTTCAAATTGTCAAGTCCCCACTGCGTCATTGAACTATTTTCACTGTGGATTTATTTATTTCATTTAATAATTTTATGTTCTAATATTTTAAGAGTTATTTCTAATTAGTTTATGAATAACGTTTGAGCAATTCAATGATTCAATATTCTTCAATTAGTAGCCTACCTTTTTCTGTGATGTATTCAAACAACTGATCCACAACAAGCTAGAGTGTTAGTGTCATAAGATCAAACTCTGGAAACACTTAACCATGAAAACAACTCTTACGGAGTGTGTGTTCTTTATATGATACTGAAAGGGAGAATTTATTGTTAATTGTATATACACACAGAGAGAGAGAGAGAGAAAGAGAGAGAGAGAGAGAGAGCATTAATATAAATGGTAATCTTGTAGAATGATGCAAGTTAAGCGGCACTGTCATACGACTCCATGATGCCAGAGTGTAATGACGTATTTTTACTTTGCGTTAGATGTGTTTAAATATCAGTTTATTTTATCTCATCTCTAGTTGACTGTCTACATTATAATAAAAGTTGTATTTAGTTTTGTTCACAAGGAAGTTATTTAAGTTTTTTGTTTTTCAAGTTTTATAAGTTAAACTCTAATACGCCTACAAAGTTGAGTTGTCTACCAGCGATAGGTGCTATAAGTCAACGACCGTCCACAACAAGCACACAACGCCAACATAACAACAGGTTCATTCTTGTCTTGGAAACCTAGTTAATAGAAGCCAACATTTTTGAAAGTATGAGGGTAGTGATGGAGCCAGGGATCAGGGCAATATCACCAGCACCATAAAGAAGTATTCACTATGTGGTACTTTCTGTCATTAACCTGATGTATAGACCACATTTCCTAGATCAGTTAATCATCATTTCGTATGCCTTTATCTGACCATCACTCGCGGCCCTATAGAAATGACCCCAAGACCACTGTATCGTAATGTAGCTATATAATCTCTTTACTTGACCTCTATAGGGGTAGGGAGAGGGGGCATGATCGATCTATTGATCAGGTAGTCTCTTTTTTTTAAGTTCTTAGTGCCGATATCTGGCATCTGAGTCTGATATTGATTTGAGTAAATATTTGGTTTGATATAAATATCGATACTAGAATACTCGAAAAATAAGTAAATCTCGACGTGTCATTTGGTTTAATTGTTTTGTAATGCTTTTGATTAAATTTACTTAACCGATTTTTTTCTCTGTATCTTTCTCTGTCTCTTTCTCTGTCTCTTTCTCCTTGTATCTTTCTCCTTTTCTCTTTCTCCTTTCTCTTTCTCCTTGGCTCTTTCAAAAATGTATTTTCTCTATCAAAATCTTTGAATTGTTTCTGTTTAATCCATCTACATGTATACAGTTGACACTACTTAATCAGCTAGCTAGTCTAGATATTGGGAACAAAACGATGGCGTACCGATTAACCGGATTCGACTTGCTTTACATCAGCCCATGCACACACACTCCATAAGGTGTATGTAAACATTGATACATGACATCTAATAGCAAACTGTTTTGTTTATTTCCAGGAGGTCTATTCGGAGCCGGTGACGAACATTCCAGTATAGAAAACGCTTTAAAATACGCTGTGTATAGAATCAATCACGACCGACAACTCTTGGCCAATACAAAGCTGATCTACGACATACAGACTTTGTCTCCAGGAGACGCCTTTGGATCATCTAAAAAAGGTGAGCAGTTCCTTAAATAGAATCCACGCAAAGACTGCCAAGTAAGGTGAGCAGTACTTTAAATAAAAGCCAGGCATGCTCAGACTGCAAGAAAGGTAAGGAGTTCTATGAAACAAAGGCATGCACAAACTGCTAAACATAAATGGTATTGCCGGATAAGTTTTATAATTCTTCTCAACCCCAAAAAGTCATTGATGTATCATGTATGTGGTATTCTGTCAAACAATGACACAGTGTTTGGAATATTTAACATTTGTGTAATCCAAGCCAGTTGATATTGTTACGATTCTCTTTCCTAATCAGGCCTTCTGCAAACACTGCTTAACACAACAAAACCAACTGAAGAACTTGACAACAAGATTACCAAAATAATGCGGTACTTTAATGAATGAATAAATAAAAAACAGCCAATACAAATGTTACATTGTACATCGCCGTAATGCGTTCTGTCTCTCTATCTCGATGCGTTTCACTCGAGGACTCACTCCACCCCGAACTGACTCCATGGTAGACTCACAGTCCCTGTCTCCTCTAGGTCTGAACTGAACGGCCTTACACAATTTCTCTCTGTTTCTACTGAAGGCTTTCGATCTTACGACCAATCATGAGTGCTTTTAACGTGTAATGGTCATTATAGTACTATCCCTCTGTCCATTATAGTACTATCCCTCTGTCCATTATAGTATTATCCCTCTGTCCATTATAGTATTATCCCTCTGTCCATTGACACAATTGACTGTAGCACGACTATCCCTCTGTCCATTGACACAATTGACTGTACACGTAAAATAGCTATTTTACGTGTGTCGGTTGATCGCACAGAATATAGAACTATCTCTCCGCTAATTCTGTTACAGCAGTATAAAATATCAATATAAATTAAATACATTTACTAATAACAAAAATATCGTTTCAATGTCACGTAGAAATATAAAGTACAGCTTCATAGTCAACTCGATTCCGACAGTTTACTACACAGCTAGATGTAACACAGTTCTAAAGAATTTTAAATTTTCTTTTTTGTTTATTGATTTATTTTTCAATCTTAAAATTTTTTTTAAAATTATATTATAAAATGTCTACCTTAGCCAAAACAAGACATCAGTCGTTAGCAACGCTTGCTCTCCCCGGTGAAACAACCGTACAGTCAAGACACAGACCCCAAAATATCTTTCCTAAATGAACTATGCAAAGCTGACAGTAAACAGTTTTAAACAAATATCTATAGTAACAAATGAAGAACAAATACTGATGGCCGTTCATGCTGGACAAGTGGCAAATGTCGAGACATTGTTTTTATATGCAAGTGTCGTAAATAACTCAGTTTTATGTGCAGAGAGTTGTTGGACTTGGTGATACTGGAGTGTCAGCTTTGTCTGAGACCAAGGCAAACATTGGGCTACCACATTTAGACCACATTGAGACCACACAAATGGATTGATCATGCTCGCGGGACACGATTCCACTGACAAGTTGGACAGGTTTAATTAAAGAGATAAGCGGACGTCCGCTGTTTTACTTCGTCAAGCTGGTCACATCAAATAAGACAAGTTAGAATAACACAGTGTATTTAAGTTTCATTCCAAGTTTAAAAATAATAATTTACATAATATTTGTATGAAGTACTTGAGAGATTCAAGGATCGTTTAGTACTTGAGAGAATCAGAGAATGTTTAGTACTTGAGAGATTCAAGGAATGTTTAGTACTTGAGAGAATCAGAGAATGCTTAGTACTTGAGAGAATCAAGGAATGTTTAGTACTTGAGAGATTCAAGAAATGTTTAGTACTTGAGAGATTCAAGGATTGTTTAGTACTTGAGAGAATCAGAGAATGTTTAGTATTTGAGAGAATCAGAGAATGTTTAGTATTTGAGAGAATCAGGGAATGTTTAGTACTTGAGAGAATCAGAGAATGTTTAGTACTTGAGTGATTCAAGGAATGTTTAGTACTTGAGAGAATCAGAGAATGTTTAGTACTTGACAGATTCAAGGATTGTTTAGTACTTGAGAGAATCATAGAATGTTCAGATCACACTGCAGCTCATATGGCCTACATAAAATCTAATGTAAAAAAAAAAAAAAATTCTAAGCTGACACCAAAACGACAAATCACCTGATCGTGTGATGATAGTGAAACTGTTCTGTTATTTCTACACTTTTGATTTGTTAAAGTTAAATCTGTAAGGTTTGTAACAGTAGAGCATCAATTAATTTTTGATCTAAATGTGAACCTTTACGTTGTTTCTTGTAATAGTTCTTTTATGTCTTTGTAATCAGGGCCTACTTTCAGTCAGACATTCAAATCAACAAGTGTTATGTTCTTGTTATGTAGAGATCTGAGCAAGTACATTGGAGATTTCAACATTTTTATTGGAGATTTCAACATTTTTATTGGAGATTTCAATATTTTTATTGGAGATTTCAACATTTTTATTGGAGATTTCAATATTTTTATTGGAGATTTCGGCATTTTTATTGGAGATTTCAACATTTTTATTAGAGATTCAACATTTTTATTGTAGATTTCAACATTTCTTTTTAGAGATTCAACATTTTTATTAGAGATTTCAATATTTTTATTGGAGATTTCAACATTTTTATTGGAGATTTCAACATTTTTATTGGAGATTTCAGCATTTATTTTTTAGATGTGAACAAGGTTATTGGAGATTTGAACAAGTTTTATCTTCCAAATCAAAAGATGATTACACGACTACTTACATTTTCAGTTCTGCTTTGAACGACGCGTATCATCTCCCTCCTCCACTGGAACTCAACCATCAAAAGAATTAAGTATTGGGTTCCATTGAACGTGTTGACCATTGTCTGTTGTTACTTTATCCATCTTATTACCTTTGCTTCCAGAAGATCTTTTTCTTAAGAACATTAGTTAATTTATTCATCATTATGATTCATAAAGGCGAACTCCGGAGTTAGTTTGCCCTAAATGGAATAGAAAACATCTAGCAATTAAAATGTCCGAAAGAAACAGCTGGAGAACTCTTAAAACTTGTAAAAAAAATGTTTAAAAAAAGACAATACATCCTTTATACCATTTAAAGAGATCGTTTTTCTCTTAACTAATGAATATTAGACTAAAAAAACAATAGGACATTTTTACATCACCCACTTTTCTCACCCCTTCCCAAGAGAAAGAATCCTGGTTAAGCGAATGTATATATCTACATCATTTTATAATATTATATAAAAAAAAAAACAATGTATAAAGGAGATGATGTCTTTTTGAAACAAATATTTGTATCATGTTTTTCTTGTTTGTATTTCTCTACGCATCTGCTATGACAATAGAAACGATGCCTAAAACTACGGACCGCTGGTCCATATCATGATGTGGCTGGTTCCAATCTACTTAACGATTTAATGCAGTGTTTTCCCTCGTAACAAGCGTGTCAGAATTTTGTATGATTCCGAGATAAATCAAGGTTTGACAGCACTGGTTCAAAGGAATTGCAATTTTGAACAATGCAAACTAATGGCGATTCAGGGCGGCAAATTAGAATTGTCTCTAAAAGAAAGATTCTAAAAGCTTTCTGATAGTTTTGTCCAGTGGAGGAAGGTGGCTTACAAGAGGAAGAAAACAAAAATTTACATGAGGAAAGAAAGGGTGATAATGTAGTCAGCTGTGACAATTTAAGAAAGTGTCTGCAGAGAATGAGCGCCCTTTACTGTGTTCTTAAACAATAACTAGGATAACAGGGGGAGATAATGTTATTATAGGATGGTCTGGTCGGTAACATGGATCAATTACATTTATGTCCATGTGTGAGGAGGTTTTATTTCCTCCATTCCTTACTTCTTCTTTTCTGTCATTCTTTCTGTCTTTCTTCCTTTTTCATGCTTTTTTTTTTATTGCATCCTCGATCGGCCCACTCTTTTTTTCATTCACTTTTTTAAAGATTGACACAGAGCCAGAGATAGACCAATAGACAGCAGGGCCGGATGCAAGGCTTTGCGGCCGCCTAGAACCTTACCTTTATTCGGACCATCATATTTAAAAATAATACATTTGAATCAAAATATGCATATTAAATATAAGGAAATACGAGAAATGGTCAAGTTTACAAGTACTATAATTCTTTTCTTAAAAAACAACAACAACTGACATTCGTTTAGAGTATGGACTCCGCGATTGTGGATCAATTCATGGAAATTAGATGAATGTCTGGACCTTACTTGGAACGAATTCACCAATACAACAGTCCCATCTCTCCACGTAGTTGATACATTTTGACATCAGCAGAGTGGCAGGCTCTGCCAGGGTGTAGCTCTGAATGGTGCAAACTGCTTAAGGGTCGCCGGCTCCTGATTTTTTTCTTAGGGTGACTACCAAAGCCTTTCCCATGATTGGGTATAGCTGCAAGGCAGCAGAGGTTTGAATTCAGAGTTTTCCTTCTCCTAGGTGGGTAGCCAGCCATGGTTAACGAGCCCCTCCTGCCCGAAGCGTACTGGTTTAGGCGACAGTTACTCGCCTTCGTCACTTCTCCTGTTTGTGAATACAGTTCAGCAATAAATATAAATATTTTCAAGTACTTTTTATATAGAAGTTTAAAGAGGCTAGGGGCTTCCTCAAATTTAATACCCTCCACTTGCTAAATTCATATATATATATATATATATATATATATACATATATATATATATATATATACAGGGCCGCCGCTACCTATTGTGCAATGTGTGCATTGCACGCAGGCGGCAGACTTTAGGGGGCGGCCAAATCTTATTCCAAGTTTAATTTTTTTTTAATTTATTTAATTTTTTTTAATTACTTAAAAATATTTTATATAAATTCCTATTATTCCATTATCCTTTGAAAATATAATCAATATTCGTAAATAAGTAATAGAAACTATTTTGAAAACTAGATTAAAAAAATAGAGCAGCGCGCTCGGGATTACGAGGGTTGTTTGTAATATTTGTTTTCAGCCGAATAGCCCACTCGGTAACTAAAAAGTCGATTTAAAAACTAAAAACATTTTCACTAGGGGGGGGGGCGCAAGTTCCTCTTATCAGGCGGGTGACGAGGCAACGTCCTGACAAAAAAGAGTGTTATGGAGTGTGTGTGTTTCCTCAGCGGTGGTGAGAAGAGGTGAAGTGATTGATTGGCTGGTTACACAGTGACAATGATGACATTAACGTACCTAGTACAAATGTGGAGACGATCTGAAGACTTTTGTTGTTGTTGTGAGCTGGATTTGTGTTTAAATCTCATCAGTTTATTTCATTACTATTAGATCTATATCTCATCTCAAGTTCAATCGTGAATAATAACAGTTATATTGAGTTTTTCTTCACAAAGAAGATTGTTCAAGTTATTTACAGTTTATTTATTTAACAAATATAAAACGCCTTCATAGGTTCAGTTGGACGTGCTGTTTGGGGCTACAAGCCAACAACCGACCAACAACGGGGGGGGGGGGGGGCGGCGAAAAAATGTCGACCTGAGCAGAATCGTTTTAGTAAACTTTCATGACGTAACTTTGGATTCTATACACAGTGTTGGATTAATATGAATGAACAATAAAACCTAAAAATTGTGACTAAGTTTCTTTTCTTTTTTATTAGATTCTTTAAAAAAACTCAGGGACCTCACTGTGGAAGCTTACATCGCTCCTCTGAGCTCCAACTTCTAAAGGGGCTCGAACGAAAATGTTGTTATCTAAAATAGGGAGTCGCCAGCAGGGAATGTGAGAATCATTGCCTTTCTATGTTTTATTTCAAGTCATTGTAGAAGTGACTTGTACTTTGGACTATATACTTTGTATTAGACTCATGAAAATATTCAGCGCTGAGTTGCTTCATTTGTTGGATACATTTGTAGGCAACTCTGAATCCGTGTATGTCAGATGATTGTGGATACAATGCACACCTCGCCAAAAATACAATGATGATAATTATTATGAACATCTTTGGAACGTTGAAAAGGTTCCACTGTCACTGGCTTTTGTAGTTCGAGCTTTTGTTTTCGGATTATGCTTTAATTTTTAAAAAAAGTTATCATATCCACGTCCAGACCATACTATGTAACATTGTTGAGCAGTCAAAGTTATCTAGGAACTGTATGTAGATCATGCTCATTTACGTTGTTCATTGTAACATACCAGCAGAAGTTCATCAATTAAAATCGTCGCAAATACAGGAGCATAAGTGAGTAGTCAGAACGAGATCAGTGTTTAGTGTCCATCACAAAGAATGAAAGATTTCTGTAGGCACATATATCCGAAATTGTTCCTAGTGCATAGTTTATAGTTGTACTTGAGGGTACAACAACGGTGCGAATATGAAAGGGAAAAATGAAAGTGTCCAGCTCAGTCTTATTGGAATTTTTTTTCAAGAAAAAAAAAGGGGGGGGGGCGGCATTTTAAAATTCCGCACGCAGGCGACCACAACCCTCGCTGTGGCCCTGTATATATATATATATATATATATATATATATATATATATATATATATATATATAGACAGAGAGAGAGAGAGAGAGACAGAGACAGAGAGAGAGAGAGAGAGACAGAGAGAGAGAGAGACAGAGAGAGAGAGAGAGAGAGAGAGAGATAGGATCAAGAAAAAAGATACATATATGAAAGAAAAAGAAAACAGAGAAAAAAATGTAACTTCGTAAAAACTCAAAACTCAACTATGTAGTACACATGTGTTTAGATGTACCTAAAATACAAACAAACTCGTATAGCTATACATTTAATTTAAAGAGACTAACTTCCAGTTTTGATCTCATTACATTATGTTTTATTGATATGTAAAGTACTATTATGAAATCTTCTTCTCTACGAATATTTATTGCATAAGACAGAGAAATCTGAATATTAAGTTTCTTCATTAAAGGTGCAAACTATTGAACACAAGTGGCCAGTAAAGTTCGAAACTAATTTTGTGTGTCGCCAAACACTGTCGAAAGTGAAAGTTATATTTGTGTGTGATCTTTATTTTACCCGCAGTGTGCACTCAAGTGGAACAGAACACTATCGCCATCTTTGGACCAAGGGCGGAGCAGTTGTCCAGCTACGTTAACTCCCTGTGCGCCACCCTGCAGATACCTCACATGCTAATGAGGAGCGACGCCGGGGCGTACTTCCCGTCCCAGCCCCACGCGCTGACCATCAACCTGTACCCGGGATCGCAGCAGATGGGAAAGGCCATCACGGATCTGATTGTCCACTACGGCTGGACAGAGCTGTTGGTCATCTACGGAAACACTCAGGGTCAGTGTAAACATATGTGTTATCATTTTATTAAAATGAAAATTATGTACTGTCCAAAGTGTGTCGATATAAATTTAAACATAATAGTAGGATGATTTAAGATGTTTAAGATCGAATGAACACCTTGTGTGTTTTTGGGTGTTATCTAGCATTATGCTGTTGTTATCTAGTAAGCAGGGCCGGCCCTACAGATTTATATGCCAAATAAAGTATTGGAACTTCCTGTTTTGGTTAAAATTATTATTTATTATTATTATTATTTTTATTAAATGAAAGCTGACAATGCCGTTTATTTTTATCGCGAGTAGGATTGACGTTTTTCCATATTGAATGACACCCGAAAATGATAATTTTGTCTATTTTTCAGGACATTTTTATGAGTTGTTGAGGATATTTTAATAATTTCAGGACATTTTCATGACTTTTTTCTTATACTTTACATTTTCATGAGATTTCCAGGAGCTTCTGTAAAATCAGGAGGATGTGGGAACCGTGTTATAAGTTAAAATGGTTTTATTTAATAATTCACAGCTAGAATTAGCGCGGGGCCTATGACAGTGCGGGGCCCACTGTGGCCGCATAGGTTGCAGTGCCCTAAGGCCGACCCTGCTAGTACGTATGTTGGTATGTGTTCTGTTTAATGTCGCGCTGTGTGATTAGGTTGGAAGTGTTTGCTTTAGTTCTAGCATATATTTGTAGTCAGCTGTATTCTAGTGTGCTTATGGGTGAAAAATTTGAGTGTATAAAGGATTATTTTATAGTACTTGTGTTGTGTCTATTTTACTGTGTAATTTTGGTAAGTTAATGAGCTGCCAAGATCCAAGAGAATGAATTAATTTTTAAAATATACTGTCTGTGTAGTGGATAAATGTATATCATTTGGCTTCCTAGCCTATGGGTCTGGGGTTTGAATGTCAGTTAAGACTGGTAGTTTTTATTGCGGGACGCACAAGAGTCGACTCAAACCTAATGGGTACATGACATGAGTTGGGGAAAGTAAGAGTGGTTGGTCGTTGTGATTGCCACGTGACACTCTCGTTAAGTATTAACCATGGAAACAGGTGAACTTGTACAGCATACGCCCTAAATAACGCAAGGTCTAAAAGGGGTACTTTTTGTTTTTAAATATAAAGCCAAGCATATTTTATATTCGAGTAAATGGGTCACAACTATGAAGCACATGTTTGAATTTAATGTTTCTATTAATGTTTTGTGTGCAGCGTGTCTGGACGTGCGTTGTAAGTAGTTCGTTGTTCATATATATATATATTGGTTTTATTACCATGGCCCTCACGTGTCTAATATTGTCTGCTAATTACTTTATTCAGGTTTGGGCCGTGTCCAGCGAGTACTTCGTGCAGATTTCGGCGACCTCAGCGAGATCATCGTCCGCCACGTGGACTCCAACAACATGAGGTCAATCCTGAAAGAGGCCAAGACCAAAAGGTGGAGGAGGATGCTGATAGACCTCCCAGTGGACGAAACCACTTTGTTTCTTAAAATGGTAATTACAAAATATAGACTTAAGCAACGAAGTGTAATTAAGCTTTCTGCACGATATTCAGATTAAAAATAAAAGGTGCCGTTCACATTTTTGTTAATAACAGAGTAAAATTGTAATTCTTAAAGGCAACAGCAGATGCAAAGTTGTGAGGTTGGATTTACGGTTTAATTAAAAAATGCCTTTTGTGTTATCTTATTTTAGCTTATTATTGTGCCACGGTTACTATGTGTGGTCAATCGTAACACACGGTCAAGTGTTGGGTATCGGAGAGTTAGGGGACTTGTGGGAAGTGACGAGTGTGTAAACAAGAAGAAAGGAAGTCATCTAGTGGAGTTGGTTATCTGTAGATAATGTTAGCCTTGTATGTTATGTTTGAATGCTTCACAATAAAAGGCAATTTATACTTAAAAGGACTTGTTTCTTCACACCTATCTTATGTATTATAGAAGTAACTTCAACAAAAAATAAAATTACGTCCTTCGCATTTCCTATGTCAATCTAGTCATGCATGTTAATCAATGACTTAAACTCTGCTAAGTCGTTTGTTTTGCGACTGATTCAGGCAACCCATTCCATTCTCTAAAGGCACAAGGGAAGAAGAAGCCCTTGCTTGATTTTGTCCTAGCGTATGGAATAAGAAATGTGCCTTTGTGTCTTTCTGAGTATTTCATTAGGTTTTATTTTTTTATTTATATCGTTACAAATGACCAGTGACAGGAAGAGGTTAACGTGTGACCCCGACGAGATAACACAGCAGCGAGTGTTCTCTGGAATGTATATGTATAAACAAAGACAGGATGTGACGTGTCCTTACGTGTTATTCCAGAAGGTACTAGCAATGTCCAGTGACAGATAGAGGTCACAACTTGTGACCCTGGCAAGATGACACTGCAGCCGATGTTTTCTGGAATCTACATGTATAAACAAAGACAGGATGTGACGTTTCCTCACGTGTTATTCCAGAAGATACTAGCAGTGTTTGTGCAACCTTGGAGGAGTGATTAGGGACTCTATATAAGCCAGAAAGTTAATGTAAAAAGTCAGTCGTGAGTGAGTCGTCGGAGACAGTAGAGGAAAGATGTGTACGACTCGATGCAAGTTAACTAGGGTAGAGTTAACTGGAGTGGACTACTGTCGTTAAAGTCTATACAGCGAACTACAGTGGACTTGAGCCGTTAAAGTCGATACAGTCGATGTAAGACGTGTGCGGCTCTGATTCGGTAGACTTGAGTACGACTTGGTTCAGCTTTGGGAGACCTGGAGCGACACTGGGAAGTGTGTCGTTGGTCTGTTCTGTGGAATACGGCTCGATGCAAGTTGAAAAGAGAGGAATTGCAACGAAGTGAAGAGATGAATCGCAACGAAGTATAGCTAACTGTAAACTGACAGATATTGTACAGTCCTCTACGCTACATGTTACAGTGACAAATTGTTAGAGTTAATAGTCAATAAAGTTATATGAAACTGGAAGTTGAGTCGTCAAGTTCTTTGCAGTGTTTTTATTTGTGTGCCTACTAGTACATTTAGCCAGAAGATTCGGAAATACGTAACAATATTATGGATTAGTGTTTTATGCTTGTGTTTTAAAATAATGTTATAACTCAAGAGGTGTTGCTTAGAATGGTTTCCAACTATAGTAGACTATGTATTATATATATTTGTGTTATTGAAAGTTGTATTTATGGTTATGGTTAGCTGGTATATACACTGGACTGTCTTTGGATGGTCCCGTTGCCACCCCTCTCGTTCTGTGATAGGTTTTGGCTATCATGCATATATTTTCAAATCTGAATGAACATTTGAAACTTTTAAAACAGATAGTCTAGACTGAATATTTTTTCTTAATGTTGGTGTTAATTTATTTTTCAGGCTCTTCAAGAAGGAATGATTGATCCATACCACCACTACATCATCACTCATTTAGTAAGTATATTAAATACCTACTAGACTTTCTTGCACTAGCACAGGGTTCTCCTATCATATAGATTTTGGTGTAAATTATTAAAGCTACAGTCTTAGAAAATACAAGTAAATAATATTTTCCTTCTTCGTATACAATAAAACTTTTAGTCAGGAATTCATATTTTTAAAAACTAAAGCACAACAACAACGTGTCTTCTGTTTCCCACGATGGACGGACATTTAGAATATATGTTCTACAAACTAGTAAATGTAATGAATTAATCTTTTCATAATCATGGGTATGACAATAGATAAAACAGGTTGTTTTGATATATTTTTGTAAGTGAAAAGGTCTTATAGAAGTGGAAGAAAAACAAAGAATAATACAAGAGAGAGAGAGAGAGAGAGAAAGAGAGAGAGAGAGAGAGACAAAGAGAGAGAGAGAGAGAGAGAATTGTGATAGAAATAAAGTTAAAAAAAAACATACATTTTCAATTTTTTTTTTTTTTTTTTTTTTAATTATTATATTTTTTTTGTTAGCATACCAACTTTATCTTGCTAAACTTTTATGTGAATGATGAGTTCTGATCTCAATAGTGTTTTGTACTTTCCGGGACAGCTGATAAATAAACTGTGAAAACTGTATGTGTCTGTGTATATATATATATATATTTGTTCGTCTGTGCAGGATCTATCCTACACATTAAGCAAGTGAAGAAATCAGTAGTCTACATACTGTTTAAAAAGCTTGTTGTGAAATTCATTTTGTGAAACACTATAGAGTTGTGTAGTCTTCATGATAGTGATTCTTGATCTGGACATACAAACACTCTAACACAATGGTTCTCAAACATTGAATCGCGACCATTGACAATACTCGGCTCAGAATATAGGACTTATTATTTACTATTATTATTTTTATTTATTATTATTTATTATAAACTTTATTATAAACTCATTCTAACTGTCTGTCTGCCTGGTAAATCGCCTGTACACGTTATTTCTCCAATACTCCATCTCAAAATCAAGCTGAAATTGTGTCAATTATTTCTTTACCTAACAAAACAAAAATAAAACAAGATTACAGAGGCGGCTCCCGTCGGATCCCTGTCGGAACCGCCAATTCGCAAGAAATATTCAAGACGTGATTTTATTTTGATTATCCAAAGAAATAATGTTTCAAACATTCATTTGGCGTTCAAAAAGTTTTTTGTCAAAATGAAGAAAATAGTCAACGTTGCTCAACAAAGACGGATTTTGTGAGTCAGTTTTACACAGCTCGGGTCTCAAGCAAGGAAATCCTAGGCCGAACTGGGAGTCGAACACTTAGTCAGGTTGTGTCGCATGAGGTTTGCGGGACAAGTTCTCCGACAAAATGAACTACGCAAATTTACAGTTGCCATTACGAGGAAAGCTCAAACAGGGACGTCCTCGTATAACTTTTCACCACACCTTCATGGAGGACCTCAGAGCGGTGGACACTAAGTGGGAGGTGGCTTCAGACATTGCCAGTGACGGATCTTTGTGGAGACAGCTTGCCGCCCAATGCGCTGAACGGCGCAGGAGTACCTAAGTCTAATATACATATATATATATATAAGGATTAAGGCGCATTGTTTTGTGCGTTTTGTCTGTCAGTCTGTCTGTTCGTCATGTTAATATCGGAAAAAAGCGTTAAAGCTATTGAAAATCTGATTAACCTTTAATTTCCCTTCCGAAACATCGCAATAGTTTTAAGTATCTAAAATAGATTGTTCCCAATGTTTCTATATATAGTGAGAAAATAAAAGAATTACAGATAAATCTAATTCCCTTTAATTAAATTTTTGGGGTGGTCTGGTATGAAAATTAGGATGACCCGACAAAATAGCGCCGATAAAATAGCGCCAAATTTCCCGACAAAATAGCGCAAGACAAAATAGCACAGACTCATAAATGATGTGTATAAAAGTACCGGAATATTAATAATTTAATGTCCTAGGCAGCATTTTTGTTGATGCCTCTATCTTTTTCAATAATAATAGATATGAAAGTATGCCCTATTTGCAGAGACGAAAGTAGTAAAAATTTTTTATCATTTTTATATCATTCCTCCGTGTTTAAAATGCATAACTTGCTAAAAATATGATTTTGAAATACGGTGACCCCATTCAAACAGTTATGAAATTTCTGCGTGACATTTCCTACAATTTAACTATGTGAAAATTTGTGTGTATGTGTATAAATTTGTCAAGTATCTTTGCCTGTTTTCAAAGTACACTTTTGGAATGTAAATAAATGATCTATTTTGAAATTATTCATTTTAGCTTATTATAATTTCTGCTTACTGTAGCATATTTTTGTTTTAAGATATCTAAAGTGTTTCCTGCAAAATGACTGAAAAATAATGATAACATTAAAACAAAAAAAATATTAGCTCTATTCATATTTTAAGATATCTAAAGTATTTCTTTCAAAATGACCGAAATATTTTTTTTCTGTGCTATTTTGTCGACGCTATTTTGTTCGCGCTATTTTGTCGGGGTACCAAAAACTAGATCTACCATAGCCTTTTGGAGAGATTTTCATACCATACTTTGGTGTGAGGAAGTTTTTTTCCTTAAAAATCGGAAGAGTGATTTCAAACAGTTATTATTAGATTTTTTATATAAAATTAGGAATAATTTGGCGACGATTTGTGAGAAAATTTTAAGTAATGTAGGTCGATTTATTTTTCAAAACAAAATCCGAACATTCTTTACCGATAAAAAAAACTTTTGTCATGTTTCAGCAAGAAAATTAAATGTAATATAAGTCTTTCGTATTTTAAAATCCTGAGCAAACTATTGTCGATATTTTTGAAAAAAAAAATTTGAAATAAATTTTGTTTTAAGTTTAAAATACGGAACAATTTAATATCGCTATAATGATCTATTGTCCAAGAATATAAGTGTAAGTCAATTATGCGATTTCAAACAATCATTTGACATAATTTATTTTGTATAAAACAATATCCGGAACAACTTTATAATTAATGAAATATATGTCAGTATACAGATTTTCATTTGAAATTAATGTTATTCACTTAAAAAAACCGGTACAACATATTATTGATCATGTATTTTTTCAACGCTTAAACAATCTATTATAGATACTTAAAAATATTGCTATGTTTCGGAAACAACATTAAAGGTAAAATCAGATTTTCAATAGCTTTTAGTGTTGTTTTTTAATCTAAACGTGACGGACAGAGCGACAAACAGACAAAACACATTAAAATAATGGGGGCACTAAACAGAAAATAAGTGAAATATGATTGTTTAAAAATTTTGTGGGAACTAGTTTAGTACCATATAGTGCCGCAGCAGCCACGCTACTGCACTTAATTAGCTTCATAAAAAGTCCATTTAAAAAAAATGTGCGTGATATTTACATACAAAGTGCATTCCTAGCCTTCATTAACAAACATAAATGTTTTCTTTTAATTTTAGCAGCTAGTTGACCAGAAAAAAACAGTTAACTAATATTTATATTTGTTGGGAACATTTCTGTTAATGGAATATTGTATGTCAAGAAGAGTTGTGCCCATGCACAGGGGAAACTACTCTAATAATCAAGATGGCTGATTAAACTTGTTTGTGTTTACCTGAGATTGTTCTTATGTCAAGTGTATTTATATTTGAGTGTCCATCATAACAATTTCTTGTACATTTTATAAAAATATTTGACTCATTGATACTGAAAATACACAAAAAATATCTTTCTTTGTAGACGTAACGCAACATTATCTCTCTTGCATTTACGTTTTGTTTTAGAATAGTTTTTTGTAATGAAAAAATCGCTTGCATAATTAATTTTATAAACTAAACGGTTTGCTTTTAGAAAACAAAAAGTAGCCTTTGAACCTAAACTTTGCAAGCCGCATTACATGGTGAAACAATATTTTTTAATTCTCTTCTATCTTTTGAGATCTGAGTGTGACAGACGACAGACGGACATTTTGCACAAACATCATAGCGGCTTTTCCCATTACGGGTGGCCGCTAAAAGAAACCAATTAGTTAATTTATATATTGCTATTTGTTTGTAAAATGTTTAGTAAAATGTTTTACATATTTCGGATGTTCCTTCAGAGTTGAAGATAATTTACTTCCTAGTCCAAACCTGCGGCTGGACGACGGGGGATGGGAGCGGGCAGGGTTTGAACCCGGGACCATCGATAAATTCAAACGACAGTCCAGCGTGCAAACCGAACGACCAGGCAGCCATCAAAGTGTATTGAGAAAGCTAAAAGCACGAAATAACACCAATAGGGAAACTATTATAGATATCTCAGATTTAGTGGTGTTGGTCTAGATCTAGTACAAACTGAATGACATGACTCATCCAAATTAAGTGATACAATGACACTTCGTAAAAGTTTTGTTTCTTTGTAAACTATTATTATTATTATTATTATACTATTATGTTTTTCTTGTTTACTATTGTAACGTGTAAAACTTCTTCCATTGATCTGTTGATGGTCTATTGTGTTGATGATTATATATGTTAATGGTGCATGCGAGTTCACAGAAGACACAACAACAGAATGAATCAAGAATATACTTGATAACGCAGGCTGATAACTTCAAACAATTTAATGAATAATACAAAGGGCACAGTCCTCTGTCGTGGCTAGCCTAGCGTCGTCCTCTAAGGCGTATTGTCCGTTACTCTGTCTAGTTCGTAATCCTTCTCTTGCATTACTCGTCACATTACTTAGGAAAAACCCGATTAACCTTAACTTCTACGCATCTTGTGTCATTACAGTAAAGTATTACATTATGTTGTTTTTTTTGTTTACTTTTGTAAAGTGTAAAACTTCTTCCATCGACTATCTTTATTTTTTTTTTTTACTACAATTGTCATTTGATGATAGATGTTACGGACAACTGGATCAGAATACTACTACAGAACCTGTTGTATTTAACTAATTATATTCATTTCTGAAAAAGTGGCACCTGTACAGATCGTGTTTTTGTCTAAAAGTGTATTGCGACTTCTTTTTCGAAAAAAACATATCTTTGCAAAACAGGATTTCCAGCCTGTAGTTATCAAATTAAAATACTGATGTAGATTTAATTACGAAGATGAAATTTGTTGTGCTATTGCTAAGACTATACCGAGAATTCCCAATCTGGTGATACAGAAATAATGGTCAGTATTATTGTAATGAAGTTTAGAGTAAATGATTACTGTGACAAGAGGGACAATAAGGATAGCTACTTTTATTTTCAATAAGAGTTAGTCCCCTTTAGTACTTGATTTAGGTCCCTGTTAACTGTTAACAATTGCCACTCTCTGTAAAGTCCTTGAGCTGACCAGTGTATTTTGAACTAAGTCTCCATAATGTGTAACTAATACTTGTGTTGTTGTGCTCTAACTGTATTACTCAAGAGGAGTGTGCCACTGCTATGGGAAGAGTGTCTCGATGACGAGCTAAGTAGACTTTATTAATTTGTTATTAATAAGATGGTTTATGTAAATAGTATATGTCTACCTTGTCTCTTATGTCTTATATATATTTTTTTGTAAAAGACATCTTTTGTTTTGATACGAGACTGTAGTGTGTCTCGTGGATGACGTCATTTAATTGTCATGACATGTATTATATTATTGTAAACCATCAATTTCGTTTTTTTAGATGAGACACTATTGTGCCTCTGTGATGCTGGTTCTTTGATTATTTTGAACTGAACCTGTCCTACTATTTTGATTTGTTTTATTATTGCATTTTCTTTTGATAGCCTTTATTTCCGTTTTTTATTTTACACGATCTATTCCTTTGTTTCTAAATAAACTCTTTTTTTTCTTGCAACTGAACTCTCAGTATTATTACTTGTCTGTCTTAGTAATGATGTATATCTAGAGGCTATGGTTAATAGTCTAGATAATATATTTTGGGACCACAGAGTACCAATGGACTAACTTGCCAGTACAGCAGAGGTCACTGGTCCTATGACCTAATAAAAATACAAGGTCACAATTACTATTAATAATTGACTAAGTGTTTTTTGTTGTTGTTTTTTTTTTTTTGTTTTTTGTTGATTCATGTTTTATCAGGTACAATAAATAATTGTACACAGTTTCAACTTGATACAAGAATGGGTGTGGGAGAAATAAGGTGTTCAAAACTTCTATCAGATAGACAGACATAGTGAGTGAGTTACTATAATAGAGAACAAACGTTCATAAGAATGTTAAGAGAAAATAATGAAAATTGTAATTTAACCAATTGACTACAGCAAATCTATTTTTTAAAATGATTTTGACAGGATATAGAATCCATAGACATGGAAGACTTTCGTCACAACTATGTCAACTTGACCGGCTTTAGGATGGTTGACCCCAGCGACCCTCAGGTCAAGAAAATTATTCAGGACATGGAGATCTACGAAATGCAAAGTGACCTTAGTCTTTTGAATACAACTGGCTATTTATCACTTCCGGTATGTATGCAATGTATAACCACGAATTCTATGTTGCTTGGTGAAAAAGTATAGTTCTGCGTTTCACCATTGTTTGTATTGTGCCAAAAACAAAATTCAACTAATATAAATAAGCTTTAGATTTTTAACTTATTAAAATATCTTTACTAATTGTTATCAGTGAAGAGAGAGAGGAATGGTATGTTACGTAACTGTTGGGGCTGTTGCATTGGGTTTATTTTTAGATTGTTTTTCGGTAGCACAAGGTTATGGTTGTATGTTGTTGACAAGTAATGACATGTTTTTTTAAAACAATGACGGTTTTGTCTATAGGCTCTAACAGTAACAATTGTTTGGACGTTATTTAAAAAGAGGAAAAGGGTAACTATTTAGGGGAGGGGTATAGTCAGTTTCCAGAGAGCCATGTTTAGAGTAAAAAAAAATTAAAATAAAAATGTATTGTACATTTACGTAGTGTGTATATTTTTAATGTTCCGGAATAAAAGCCTTGTAGTTATTGAAAAAAGATTTCAGTTTTCAGTTAATACTTTGAAGCACTAGACTTCATATATCGTTTGAGCATTCCGAATTTACACAACGTGTCTAAAACGAAAAGTCTGTCCACTTTTTTTTCTCCCACACCCAATCTTGGATCAGGTGAAATTCTGAACAATTATTTCTTGACCGTACTTGACTTATGTGAAGTAGAATTATTCCCCCCCCCCCTTTGCAGTGGCTTTAGTCCTGAATGTACACGTATTATCTTTTTATCCATTAAAAAGCGATCATGGCAACATTATTCAGATACCCCGTCTCCCTTCACACCTATTTTTTCCAAACTGGTACATACAAGTGATAGGGTCATAGCATATTGGGAAAGCTATAGATATGAAATTGCGCTATTGAAAACCAATGGGTAAAAATATTTCTAATCACACAGATTTATTATTGCTAGTGTAGATCTATTACAAATGGCAGCGAGCATGGTATGAGCCAGGTACCGTCGAGATCATCAGTCCAGAGCGCTAACCGCACTACCAGGCATTGCTGTTAACTTAATAGCAAACTAATAGCCTACTATTGATAAAGAGATATATTACACATTACGGTATGACATCTACCGGATATGTACAATTGGTGTATTTTATATAAAAAAATCGCTTACATAATTAATTTTATAAACTAAACGGTTTGCTTTTAGAAAACAAAAAGTAGCCGTGGCACCTAAACTTTGCAAGCTGCTTCGCATGGTGAAATAATATTTTTCCTTTCTCGTCTAGTTTTTGAGATCTTGTGTGACTGACGGACAGACGGATAGACGCACATTTTGCACAAACCTAATAGCGGCATTTCTCCTTACGGGTTGCCGCTAAACAAGCATTTATAAAAATAAAAAAAGGGGGAACGACCTAAATTAGAACTCATGGTTCAATCCTCTTCATGTTTCTAATGCCAACACGGTAACTACTCTGCTAGTGGAGATTACTTATCCATTGTTTCTCTAGTCTCATATTCTGTTCACTAAGACCCAGACGACCACCTATTAAGAGGGCCTGTACCACCACTTCAGTTAATTACATTTTTTTTTACCTTGCTCGAGATACTAAAAAAAATTATTACCAATAGTTAATTAACTAATTGTTTAATTTTTTGTATTGCTTCTTGTGTTGTCAGAAATAATTGTACAAAATTTGAGCTTGATTCGAGAGTAAGTGTGGGAGAAATAAAGTGTACAAACTTTTTATCAGACAGTATAGTTCTTCCATCGTGGTTCGATGATGACCCCTTTTTTTTTATCCAGTGGGCTGAGGGCTTTGCATTGGGGTTTTGTGCCTCCTCATGTGGCTGGTGAGATCTATGTGATCCCGGAATGTTCGGCTGCACATCGGGCAGGTTATTCCAGCTGGAGCTAGTGTCATTGGCCTTGCTTTTCTTCTCTGGAGCTTTTCTTCTGCTAGCACTGTTCTCTCGTCCTGTGCAACCTGTGCGCCAGTTTTCACAGCGCGACGCCATGATGCTTTGTCATGTGCCTCTGTCTCCAGGGCGGTTGGGTCTATGCTGAACGCCCTTAGAGAAGCTTTGAGAGTGTCCCTGAAGCGTTTTCTTTGACCACCTTGCGAGCGCTTTCCTTCCCTTAATTGGCCATACAGGAGTCGATTAGGGATGCGGCGGTCTTCCATTCTGCTAACGTGTCCTGCCCATCGCAGATGGGACTGCATCAAGATTGTGTGGATGCTTTGCAGACCCGCTCTTCGAAGGATTTCAGTATCTGTTATTTTTTCTTTACAGACATGTCATATGGAAGTGGTTCAGTTTCTTTGCATGTTTTCTGTACACTGTCCACGTTTCTGAGGCATAGAGCAATGTAGGGAGGATGACAAGCTCGATAGATCCCTGGCTTTGTATTTGTGGTGATACCTTGTCTGTTCCAGACGTTTTTAGACAGTCTGCCATAGGATGCACCGGCCTTGGCGATTTTCAGGTCGATTTCATTATCGATCTTTCTGGAAAGTGTGCTGCCAAGATACGCGAATCTGTCCGTTTATATCATGTCCATTTATCTTGATGCTTGGATCCGAGGAGGCTTTCCCTGTAGCAGGTAAATATAAGACTTCAGTCTTTTTTGTGTTGATGGTAAGGCCAAAGTCTGAGCATGCTCTTGAGAAGTCATTGACAAACTTTTTATCAGACAGACAGACAGACAAACAGAGAGACAGCATTAGTTGATATAAACTTTGTGAAAAAAAAGGTCTTGCAGAAAAGCATCAAAGAGACTTTCGTTCAACTTGAGTTTATTCTCAATCATCCAATCGCTCACCCTTGCAACGGTGCAACTGATTTTCTCTGCCAGATGCGACACTTCTGAGGGTACTGAGGAATCGTTTCCTGTGAGTCATCGGCAAAGAAATGGTATAAGATGCCGGTTGGCTGTATGACACCGCTGAGTGGATATGTATGCATAATAAACAGTACTGGGCCTAGAACTCATACTTAGGGTACTCTGTACTTAAAAAGTAAGCTTGTTAATTCTGTCCCGTTAACAACGACACTTTGGGTACGTTCAGTCAGGTAGGATCCAATCCATTTTAGGACATCTCCAGATAGCATACCAATACATTAAGAATACATTTTTTCTAGCCCAAATTGTTGCAAAGACAAAAAAACAAAACGTTACTGAGCGAAGAGAACATAAAGTAAAACCATTTTTTTTTTGGCATTTTATAACTTTTTTTCGGACTTACATAGCAGTTGCAAAGCTTGAAAGAAGTGCTACTATCATTACATGTAATAGCGTGTATGCGTTGGGTATTAATATTGGAACAAACGAAAAATAAAGGAAGGTTAAGTCATAGATATATGATCATCATTTACTCAACATTTATTTTAAAGATAGTCATGAAGTATTTTCAGTTATTTCATCTTTTTGATTAGTTGTATTTCCCTTTGTATATTGTTTTTATTTTTATTTTTCATTATTTATTATCTCTACTCGTTTATTATTTGTTTAATTTTCCTAGTTTATTTACTAATTATCCCCCCTTGTTTATCATCTTTTTTTTCCCTTGTCTTAAACTATTTCATCTTGTTTCCTCTTGTTTATCGATGTACAATCTATTGAAACTCTGGAGTGAATGATAGAATAGTTTTTATTTTTATTTTAATAAAAAGCCAGTTAAATCTTACAAGTGTGGTGTACTTCAACAATAATATAGAGGACCTCTGATCAAAATGAGGTTTGCAGTGGTGTCAAGCAGGGATGTGTGCTCGCACCTACTCTGTTTGGCATATTCTTCTCCTGTCTACTGCATTATGCGTACAACGACATAAACGAAGGTGTGTTTCTCCATACAAGATCCTCTGGAAAACTATTTAATGTTTCAAGGCTGCGGGCAAAAACCAAGGTTAGGAAGCTACTCGTCAGGGAACTCCTGTATGCTGATGATGCAGCTATTGTGGCTGATTCTGATATTCGGCTACAGTGCCTGGTTGACAAATTATCTGCTGCTTGCCAGAAGTTCGGCTTAAACATCAGTCAAAGCAAGACTAAGATACTTGTCCAAAACACAAACACTGCACCTCAAGTAAGCATTAATGGCCAACCACTAGAAATTGTTGATCACTTTTGTTACCTTGGCTCCATCATATCCAACAACACTCTACTGGATAAAGACATAAACAACAGGATAGCCAAGGCAATGGCCACCATGTCACGGCTGCAGAAAAGAGTCTGGGACAACATATTGCTGACTAACAGTACTAAAGCCCTAGTCTACCGGACCTGTGTGTTGAGCACCTTGCTGTACGGAAGTGAAACATGGTCAACCTACTCATGGCAGGAAAAAAAGCTGAATGTTTTCCACCTCCGATGCCTAAGGCGGATCTTTAAAATAAGGTGGCAAGATAAGATAACCAATGAGGAAGTGCTACAAAGAGCAGGGTGCCAGGACATCCGCTCTGTTATCAGCAGCAGACGCCTTGGCTGGCTTGGCCACGTTCGTAGAATGCCAGAAGGTCGACTTCCACAGGACATCCTGTATGGCGATCTGATAGAAGGCAGGAGAGCCGCTGGTCGCCCACTTTTACGTTATACGGATGTATGCAAACGCGACATGAAGCTCTTCAAAATCGACACTGGCAACTGGGAAGAGGTGGCACTGGACAGATCCTCATGGAGAGAGAGCATAAAGGAAGGGTCAAAGATTGCAGATGCCATACACAACAGAAGCAGAAAGAAGGGTGAAAATGCAACGGCGCCTGGTGATTATATATGCCCAACCTGCGATCGCAGCTGTGTATCAAGGATTGGCCTCTTTAGTCACACAAGAAGTTGCAAAGGGAAAAGATCGTCTCTCGAGACGTAAAATGCCACATACACCACACTGGTGACATCTTTGTAGATGTTAATCTATTTAATCTATCTATTTATCAACTCTCTCTTTCTCGCTCTAGTACTTTTATATGATACTGCCAGTTATTAAGATTCGTAAAAGAAAACTAAGTTTCCTTATATATAGTTTATTAGATTTAAAACAATGAATTTTATAATTTAAGTAGAGAGAATGTCAGCCAGTTTACTGTCTACTTCAATATTCTGAAAAAGAAATAAAGAAATATTTGCAGTGTGTGGATTGATTTTTTATTTAAAAAAAAATGGATTAAATGCGAAGAAAAAAATAATCAGTTTATAAAATGTAAAAAAAAATTCAAAGATACTTACATCCATAGAGACATTTGTAGTCATTAGGGGCACAGTTATTCCATACGCGTTTCTTTTCTTCAGTACTTTGAGTCTGGGAATATCAAATGTGCGTTAGAAATGCTGATGAAATAATTGAAAACAAAGGACAAAGAGCTAATGAAAACTTTGCAATAATGTCCAGAGACTTCTTTAAACATTGATGTAAGAAAAGGAATACCAAATTAATTGAACTTAATGTAGCAAAAGTGTTAACATTCACATTCAGTTTTGCAAAGGAAAACATTTTTAAAACGACTTATATTTGTAAAGTCTTTTGTAGCATTAAGCAAAAAAGTGCTTTTTTTTATTAACAAATATTTAAATATTAAAATATACCATAAGAAGTAAAGTTTGATTTAAAAAGGAAATCTGTTTATTAAACTCTGTAATCTCAAGAATTGAAAACTTTAACTGCAATTAATATTTCCCATTTACTATTAAATATTTGCAACAGTGTTTAATATTTTATAATTCTTACGTTATAAATGCACACTTAAATATTGACAATATTAAAAAAAAAATAAGATACTTATTTTGAAAACAAAAGGTACTATACTAGTCAAAATGTTAATATTCGCATTTTTTAACTTAATTTTTAAGCTATATAAATAAATTTCCATTTTATGATTAATTTATTTAAATTATACAAGTTTTAGCATTTAAACACATACTCTTTAAAGATCTTTTTCTAAGTTTTTTAATGAAGATTGCTTTTAAAAAAAAATATCTTTTTATTACAAAGCTAAATTTATTGAATAATATTTAAATGTTTTATATATATATATATATATATATGTTATATTTAGATTTATATGTATATATATTTCTTATAAACCTAAATCGTACATTGAAAATGTAAAGATATAGATTCTGTTCGAAAAACAAATGCAAATGATACGTTTGCACATAATAAAAATAAGTTGATTCTTAACACAAATTATGCCTTATATATGCTGAGTCAATTAAAAAAAAACACCTTACCAGCTCTGATTCTACAGCGTTATTTTCATTCACTGCTCTGGTCTCTTCAGCTAACATTTCACCATAGACAGCACAAGATACCAGCAAAATGGTTAAGAGAATGATTGCCTTCATTGTTGGAATCTGGTAGCTAAAAAAAAAGGTTTATATTTAATGTTACCTGCAAAGTGCTTTACACGGCTTTCTTTAGAATGTCCAAAAACTCCACGCAAAGGGAGAAAAGATTTCTCAATTTTCTACTTTTCCTAGTTATTCTATAGAAGGACTAGAACTGCTTAGGGCAATTTGTGAAATGTTGATTTAAGATGAATTCTATAATAAAATAATTTTATCATAATAGTATTTCTTTTTCACGTAATCTAAATAACTAAACCCTTTTCTTAAAAATGTTGAGTTTGTTTAATTGCATCACCAGATGTTTCAAATGATGAGTTGTGTGCAACGTGAAAGAAAATGTAACACCAATATGTAAGCAAGGCAAATACGACTACCAAAAAGGAACAATTATTTATTGATTTAACAACTGATCAAATGTTTTATTGTAATACTCTACAAATTTACATTAATCAGACATATATATATATATATATATATATATATATATATATATAGAGAGAGAGAGAGAGAGAGAGAGATAGATAGATAGATAGATAAAGAGAGAGAGAATCGATTTAAAGATATATTAAATATATATATATATATGATCTATTCGTGATACAAACATAGCGAAATTTCCTATCCAGAATAGTTTGTCAATGACTCAACGTTTACATTGAGTTCTATATATACATTATAACAACTGACAATCATGATGTATTACCGTTAATAAAAAATAAGAACTCGCTCGACATATGGATATAATATGACGTAAATTGGACACACTTTATTATTTATATCCCCTCATCTGTCTTATTTTTCTACCCTCATAGAATGTACTTATAATTAATGTGAAACATTAGCTGATACACATTCTGAATGTTTAAGCTATGAATCCTTGGGCTGGTGATCCATAGAAATTGAAGCTCGGTTCATAATTTTCTCAAAACAGAAATTGTAGAATCTTTTAACACAAAATTATATACTTGTAAGTTGGGTGCTAGGCATTAATTAATAGCGTAATAGCGGAAATTTCGTTTGCAGAATAGGAATGACAATGTCACTCTTGGTCTTCTACTTTTCGCTTTTCAAGCTTAGATTTAAAATGATAATAGTGATCTCTCCTTTATCGTAATTGAGATTTATGCAAGAATACATTAAAGAAAAATAATTTTTCGAAGAAAAAATATGCAATTTTGTTAGTTTTAGTTAAATCACATCAGCAAATGTATCCGCATCTAGCAATTTTTGATAAAAAATGAAAAGAAAAAAAATATTAATATAAATTCGTAGTTTTAATAGCATTTATATAATATTAACCTTTTAAAAAATATATTGAAATAGCAGATTATCTTCTTATTTTATTTTGTCTAATACAATACAGATTCTAATTTAAAAAAATAACCAGCAAAGTAGAAAAATACTTTTGAAAAAATAAAGCTTATATTAAGTGTAGTTCTGTCAATAAGTTTCGACCAGTAATGTATTCAAATTTGTAAAATATCTAGACTAACAATAATAAATCGGTGCGATTAGAAATATTATTGATTAATATAATATTGTTTAGCTCACTTCCATGCTTTTAACTTTGTCAATACGGTATAATCCTTTTACTTGTCCGGACAAGTTGAAAAGGGTTAGGGGTAGAAAGAACGGTATATCTGGGTGATCACTTTTCAAATGTCTTTATTAAAAAAAAAGATGAAAGATTTGAATTAGTGCTCGTGATCTGCCTTCTTAAGTAAACACGGTAACCACTATGCTAGGGAAGAAAGAATTAAAGGTTTTATAGTTATCAATTGTTAGTTTCAGTTTTCTCTTACAATGTATAAAGTTTACTAATTCAAGTTATACCTTATATCTATCAAATACAATTTCCTTCTTTTGTTCGAGAAAAACAACTACGAATAGTTCATTAATTATTTTATTTTTATTCTTGTGTTGTCAGGTAAAAACAATAAATGTGCAAAGTTTCAGCTTGATCCGATATTGGGCTTGGGAGAAATAACTTTACAAACTTTTTATCAGACAGACAGAATGAGTTGATAAAAACTTGGTTCAAATATGATTATGCCATACGCGTGTCCCTATGTCAATATAGTCATGCATGTTAATTTGTGACTTTAAGTCGTTGTTTTTCCTGGCTGACTTAGGCAACCCATTCCATGCTGTTATAGAGAAGAGAGCGTATTTCTAATATCTACTAGATATACCTAGCATATTGAATGTGCCTTTATCTTTGTGTCTTTGTGAGTATTTTATTAGATTTTGTTTTTGAATTTGAAGAATATGGTTCAGTGTTTTATGTATAATTGCTACTTTACTTTTATGTCTTCTATCCTGAATGGTCTCTACATTTAATGACTTTTCATGATGAGGTGTTACTCTATTAAATGTGAATATTCGATTTCTATTAATCTCACTGCTCTATTTTTATGTTAATTTAAGTTTATTAATGTTTTCTTCAGGGGTTCAAATAAAGGATGCATATTCTATTATCGGCTTAACGAAGATTAAATGACATTTTAGATATTATGTTAGTAATTGATTCGTCATCATTGTCATTATCAAACTCCATTTTGGGTAAGGGCATGAGAGGCTCAAATCCTCTCTTGCAAAAGCCGTGGACAGAAACACTGCTGTCTTGCGTAGTGCATCCGTGTCACAGGTCGAGAATTTTTGGTTTCCCAGAAATATGAGCAAACAGGACAATGGCCTGTCCTGCACTGTGCTATAATAGGTTGCTCAGGCCTGGACAGCCTCCACCACGGGAAAGTGCGGTCAGACCGCCTCGTGCGCTCCCAGACTCCACGGGCTTTTTGGGACTTGTCCCAGCACTCAAACCACTTTTCCATTTCTGTTTTTTTTTTAATTATAGCCAGAGCTTGATGAATGCTTACAGCCTGTTCAGTGGGTGGAATTTGCTCTCCCTGGTGGGCCAAGAAGTCTGCAATAGTGTTGCCAGTAACACCTATGTGATTCGGTACCCACTGCATTATTACAGGGGTGCCATAGCGTTATTTTATGTTGTGTGAAGCCATAATGACGGTATCTATATTGGGAGGCCATAGACCGGGGCTTTGCAAAGCCTGTAGTACAGATTTTGAGTCAGTGACCACAACAATCTGTGTTGCCCTCAAATGTCCCTCGCCAAAATCAGAGTCAATGACTTTTAAGACTTCACAGACTGCCATGGTCGAAACAGCAAACACTACCACATGGACCAGAGATTTTGACTGAGTGAGAATTAAGAAAGTCTATGTAGGCTCCATAGCCTGCTCTTCCAGAATGTATTGATTCTGACCCATCAGTGTATGCCAAAATAGCTCTGGGCTTGAAGGTATAAATGGGTTCCAATGCTAGAATTTGAAGGTCGTTAGATGAACGACTTAGCTTAGTGGCATTAGGGTCTACTAGTTTCAAATGTATGTCTGGGGTCGTTGGGCGACACCAAGGGGGAAGGTGATGAAAACGTTGAATGTTTTGTCGGTTGGTGAAGAGGTCATTTTTATCAGATAGTCTAGTGACATGATGCATAAAAGACTGAACCTGGATACGTCTTCTGCATCTCCAACCATCCACTAGTTTTCTAGCTGGGAGGTAATCATCCAGCCTTTTATACCACTCAAAGCAGGTCAGTACTGACCTTTCCCTCCTAAGGTTTATTAGCCCTACATTAGTCATTTCAGCCGCTTTTCATTGACTTGTTCTACAGACAAATCTTATTGCTTAAGACTGTATTTTATCAAGTTGTTTAAGAGCAGTCCTAGAACCATAAATTTGCACAGGTAGGCTGTAGTCTATCTGTGATCGGACTGCTCCTAAATACAGGGATCTGAGCATGTCTGCTCGGACTCCCCACTTTGTGGATGCCAGCTTTCGCACAATGCAAAGTTTCCCTGAGTCCTTTCTTACAACATCCTGGATGTGCTCACACATTTTTAGTTTGCGATCTAAAGTTACACCAAGGTACTCGGGTAGCTTTTCCATGCTGAGAGCCACTCCGTTGAGGGAGAGCCGGAAAGGTTGCCCGAGAATGCCAGTCCCGAGCGTGAACAGAGAATAGACCGTCTTGTAGGTGTTTATTTCTAGCCTCCATTTTTGTGTTTATGAGCAGAGCGTATGGAGATCTTCTTGCAATACTTTTTGTATAGACGTTGCGCTCCTTCCGGATTTGCAAAGGACAATATCATCAGCATATAGCATCTTTTGGCATTTTAGCTGAGCCGGTAGGTCATTTATGAAGGCCGTGAAAAGGGCGCATGACAGGACGGAGCCCTGGGGGAGGCCGTGCTCGAGGGTCATTTCCCTTGAGACTTCTCCATACATTTTGTTTTTATTTTACGCTCTTGTAGAAAGTCTCTAATCCAGTAACATATCCGTCCCCGCACCCCCACGGCTCTTATCTTATGAAGCAAACCAGGCCGCCATACTTTATAATATGCCTGTTTTAAGTCAATGAAGACTGCGTATGTGCTTTCGGTCCTTTGAAATCCATCTGCTACGCTCGGCACAAAGATGTTGACTTGGTCTATAGCGGACATTCCAGCCCTGAAACCAGCCTGTTCTTGAGCTATAAGACGGGCACTCTCAAGGTACCAAACCAGACGCTCATTTATTATTTTTTCAGCCATCTTTCTCACACAAGATATGAGTGAGATGGGTCTGTAGCCCTCAGCAGTGGAAGCATCTTTTCCCTTTTTTGGTATAGGAATAATGGTGGCACGTTTCCAGGCCATGGGCAGATGACCATCAGCTCAGGTTCTATTTACAAATGCCAAGAGCACGGCCCTTCCTTTCCCCCTACATGCTTGAGCATTTCGGGGGTGATACCATCCGGCCCGGGAGCCTTTTTAAGCTGGCATTTTCTTATGGCAGCATTAATCTCGCCTATCGAGAAGGGGGAGTTCATCGTTCCTTCAGCACTTTCGGTCTGTGGTTCCTTTCGGTCTTTTTTTTTCATCAGCTTTGCGAGCTTTATCAATGGCTTTGGACATTGGAGACTTCTTGTTGATCTCAGCAAAACATTTGTTCAACAAGGTGGCAATTATCTTTTTTGATGAAATGGTTACACCACTGGGTGAAGATAATGGGGTTGCTGTTTTTGTACGCACAGCATTTTCGAGATTTCTTAGAATACTTCAGGCCTTAGAGCTATCCCTTAGGTTTAACCTTGCACAGGTGTTGGTCCAACGTTCTCGATTTTTCTTGTTAACAGCCGTTTTGACTAGGAGTCTGTTGTATTTCTACCTGAGTGTTGAATTGTTTGGGTTCTTTTGGACCTTTTGGAATGCCCTTTTCCGAGCCATAACAAGTTTGTTGATTTCAGCCGTCCAAAAGTTTTTAAATTTTTTACAAGGGCAAGTTGGAGGAATAAACTTTTTAGCCATGCCCAGGATAGCTGTTGTTATTTGACTGTATGCAAGGTCGACAGAGCTAGACTCTACATGGATTTTTTCAAGGGCATTGTCGACAGCTGTCTCATATCCTTGCCAATTGTCCTTACTATAGCACCACTTTCGTGGTTCTGTAGTGGTTTAGGTGTTGATTTTAGAAAGAGTGGCAGTCAGTAATATTGGAAGGTGGTCACTAACAATATCGCCTAGTACTTGATAAGTTATGACAGATTCCAAGTTAGCAGAGACTAAAGAAAGATCTGGTCGTGATAGTGAACCATTGCTAGCATGCAGAAGAGTAGGGAGGGAGTGCTTGTTTTGCAAAAGAAAAAGGTTAGTAGAATTGCATAGGTCATGAACTTTTTTACCTGACAGATTAGTGTCATCATAGCCTCAGAAAGTTGAATGGGCATTTAGATCTCCAGCTATGATAGTGTCTACAGTTATTGTCTCTCTGACATCTTAAGCCAGTTTTTGTTTTGGTCGATTATAAACTTTGATGCACTTGAAGCGTCTATTATTTTTCAAAATTTCTAACACTAAATTGTCTGTCCTCCCCTGTTTCAAGTATGTGGACACTTTCTTGGCGACCAGAGTATTAGCCACCAATGTAACCAGGTCTCACCAATTCCCACAGGAGCAGCGTAAAACAGAGTACCCAGGTATTGAGATACTTCTTTTTTCACCGATCAGACATTCTTGTAGTAAGGCAACATCCACACACTTTTTGTGGAGCAGGTTAGTTATTTCAAGTGTCTTTGGAATAAGTCCTCGGACGTTACATTGAAGGACTTTGAAAGTTTTAGCATAAAATTTGGAAATTTGGGTTTCATGTTGCTTTATCTTTCCACCTAAATTAGTGTGGGGGATACTTACTTTCCCAGTATGAGGTGTTGGTGTTGGGTTAATTTTTTCTGAAACTTTTGTTTTATTAATTGTAGTGTTTGTTTGGGGGAAAAAGGATGTTATCAGGGTTTGTGTGTTGGGAAGAACGGTAGCTCTTTTTTCACAACGTGGCCTGTTCTCCCTATGTACCAACGTTGCGAGGCGATTATTAGCACATTTTTCGATGCCAGGCCTTTACCTGGCTAGCGGAGCCTGTTAGGGTCTGCTCAGACTCGCTTTTCTTTGTTTTATTCTCGACATAGGTATGGGTTCCTCCAGGGGGAGGAGATTTGGGTTGCCCCTTAGAGCGAGCAGTGAAAACAGTCCAGACATTAACATTGGTATATAAACGATCGAAAGACCAGTTAATTCAGCCACTCACTCGTATGGGCAGGGTTTAATCCACAAAAGTAGAGTGAGGCAGGATACCTTTTTTTTTTACCAGCAGCTTAGAGCCCGCAAATTTTAAAAGCTTGACCCTTCACTATTCTCCAAGGCGGCAGCTGATCAGTTCAGCATAGGCTGTAGACCCCGACAGACACAATCCCTAAACCAGACGAGCGTGCAGAGGGTTATGTCAATCAGAGCTTAGCATTTTCCCCAAACTTCACCAGCAAAAATCTGCACCAGGAGAGCGTGAGAGCCTGCCAGGAAAGTTGGGGCTCCCGCAACGTTAGCCCTTTTCGAAACACCCTGAGAGCAAAGGGTGAACTTACTCCAGTTACCAGAGGACACCACCGGCAGGTCGGCGGGCTCTGTCCCTCTAATTGATTCGTAAACATTTCTAATAATAAACCCTAATGTTTTCTTTGATTTTTTAAATAATTACATTAATATGGAGATTCCATGGTAGCTTTTTTTTTTATAATGACACCTAGATATTTTGATTTTTAGCCTCCCCCGAAAGGGGAAAAGACGCTATTAGTTTTATGTGAAATGTCTGTCCGTCGGTCCGTCCGTCTGGTTTACATCTCGTAAACTAGAAAAGATATTGAAAATCCGACATCCCAATATTTTAGACCATTCAAAGTTCTGATGCAACGGCTACTTTTTTTTTCTGAAAGCGAAAAATTTAATTTTTAAAATGAGTTATGCAAGAAGTTTTTTAAAGAGAAAAAGCTAATTAGTATGCATTATAAGTTAGACCTAATTTAAAATTAATAGTAATCTTGTAAACTTCATTTCTTTTAACATATCTGTATAGTTGCTATACTCCCTCAATAAGAGATTGAGTCTTTTCAAAACAATAAGATCAATTACTAGACATCAGTTAGGCCAGGGGAGCCGCGGTGGCTGAGCGGTAAAGCGGTTGGCTTCCGAACCTGGGGTCCCGGGCTCGAATATTTGTGAAGACTGGGATTTTCAACTTTGAAATCTATACGCGCCTCTGAGTCCACTCAGCTCTAATGGGTACCTGACATTAGTTGGGGAAAAGTAAAGGCGGTTGGTCGTTGTGCTGGCTACATGACACCCTCGTTAACCGTAGGCCACAAAAACAGATGAACTTTACATCATCTGCCCTATAGACCACAAGGTCTGAAAGGGGAACTAGTTAGGCCAGGTTCACATCTAACTTTGCATTCACTTGCACCTATCCTTTGATCTGCTGGACCGTTGAGGCACTACATAAGATATGTTAACCTTCTTTCTCCATTCTTATCTCTCATTTGTCTTTGATATAATTTCATTCGGATGTTCTTTATGAAAATATTGAAGCCTGCCTGGGTGGACCACTTCGGGGGCCGATTTTGAGTTTGTGTTTCCAAACAATCTCTTTTGTAACCTTGTTTTTTTCTGAGTAACTGGTTTTTCATGAATAAGATATGTGTTTTTTTATTTTATTTATTTTGATTTTATTTTTACACTCGTGATAAAGTACATTTTTCTGGGTGGTAAGAAATGTTATATATTGTTACGAATTTCACTGTCCAGGCTCTCTGCACCAAACGACACCACCAACTGAAAGAAATTGACAACTCTGGGCTTCAAATAACGTAATAGTTTAATGTCAATAAATAACAGCCAACACTGTACAATTCTGTAACACAAGACTGTCCAAATATCTTTTCGATAGCAACCGTACCGCCGTATCAACTCTTGCTCTGGTCCCTCCGTCTCATCTCGGACTTGTACTGAGCCGTTGTAAAGAACCGTAGATCGGGAAGTTGTGTCTCACTCGTCTCTGATACCTTCGATCTTTATATAGGGTCCCTGCTGGCGTTCTAGAACCGGACAGAACGTCGTATTTCATTCAATATTGGATTAAATGTTTGAATTGTCAAAATACCTAATAGTTTAAAATTAATTATTGGCTTTTCATCTGTGTAATATTGGATAGCTAATATTAGTTGTTGCCTCCGCCTGAATATAGTCAACACTGTACGCAAGACACAGCAAAGGGGTGACCAACATTCATAACTTTGAATTGATTTTTTAAATATTATGTTACTCAATTCGCAGTATAATTATTAGCTTTGTTTTAAGTAATAATTAAGTACAATCTAATTTGTTAACGTAATTGAAACATAACAATTATTAAATTATTATGAGTTTCGTTAAAGCCATATTGAAAAAAAAATGTTAATGTCTATTGCCATGAACGAAAAAGGCCCACTACAAAACGAATTCATGAAATCAAGGATGTTCTTATCAATATAAGATTACGTTGTTTACTATATTTGTTAACTAAGTAGACAATGCCTTTATGTTATAACTGGAGAATGAAAGCCTGGTGTTTTACGTGGATCCAAACTGCAATTTTCATACTGTATGAATAAACAATTTACAAAGATTTCTACTTAGATTGATTTGTATTTTTGTGTTTACAATGCTTTTATCTCTCACTCTGTCTGTCTGTCTGGTAAAACGTTAGTACATATAATTACTCCCACACTCTTTCTCGGACATGAATATAGAAGAAATGAATGTCACGGACACCAATACATTAAGAATGCATTCTTTTCCGACCTAACTTGTTAAGGAAAAAAAGGACATTATACTGCTGAAATATTTGCTGTTTTTATCTCTAAGTGATAAGATCAAAGAGTGAAACCATTTTTCTTAAAAATTTTATAATTTCTTATATAATTTTGTAGCAATCGCAAGACTTGAACAAAGTGCCACTGCTGAAGTAAGAAATAGTGTGCATGCATTCGAATCTTGAATGATAGAATAATAATCTATAATTTGAATAAAAAAGCCAGTTGAATCTTTCAAGTAGAAAAATGGTGTTTATCATTCAGTGGCGTAGCTAAAGTGGGGGAAGGAGGATGGAGAATTTGAAAATACCCCGGGCCCTCACTTGAAGGGGGCCTTCAAATGAGTGTTCGAAACTGGTTTTTACATTTAATATTAATTATTACTCAAAATGCAGGGGTTCCCGATGAGGTCAAGCCCCCCCCCCCCCCAAGGGCCCCAAATTATGGCAAATTCTTAGCTACGCCACTGTTATCATTATTCAATATCGAACTATTTCGACTGCATGGATTATCCTAAAATCTACTTATTTCTTCTCATTCTACTTATTTGAGTATTCGACAACACAATATCAAAAAGTGTTTTATGTTTTGAGTTTTTTCACCAATTATAGAGAAAAGTTGTACAGTTTATTTTTATTTTTTTGGCAAAAACTACATTGCCCAGCAAGTCTATGACACTGTTTTGGGGCGATGTAAGTAGATTGACCTTTTTATTGTTTAAGAAATATTTTTAAACGAGGTAGTTATTAGGTACTAGAGAAGATCTGCGCAAACCATGGTCAATATTCCGAGGACGCTTTTTCCTTTACCGAAACAAGTGTGTAAAACTACACATTTACAGTACTTCATTTGACGTTTCTTTTACCCAAGATCTGTGTATTTTTTAGGACTAGCTTATGTGGTGGTCTTAAAAAATAAATGTTATTAACCATAACATTCGTAAAATTAAACTAAATAATATAAGACCTAAACAAAAAAGTATTATTCATCATAACGTTCGTTATGACGCTAGCAGCACATTCTTTCTGACATTTATTCCTTAATGTAATGTAATGTCATGTTCTCTTATCTTATTTTATATTATCTTATGTATGTATGTATGTATGTATCTATCTATCTATCTATCTATCTATCTATCTATCTATCTATCTATTCTATCTATATATCTGTTTAAAATATCTAATATATCTTTCTCTCTCTCTCTGTCTCTCTCTCTCTCTGTCTCTCTCTCTCTCTCTGTCTCTCTCTGTCTCTCTCTCTTTTTTTCTGATACCGCCAGTTATTGAGAATCATAAAAGAAAACAAAATTTGCTTAAATAATTTATTAGATGTAAAACAACGAATGTCAAAATTAGAGAATGTCAGCCACTTTAGTGTCTACTTCAAAGTTCTGAAAAAAAAAATGTTTCCATTGTGTATTTAGAAAGAACGACATAAACATATATAAACAAAATAACATAAAAAATAAATTATTGAAATCGTCACTCTTTCTATATTATAGATATTTTATTAATGTGATTGTTGCTAATTAATTAAAACTTACGAGCTTTACATATAAAGGTAATGATATAATCATAAATAAGGAAAGAAAAAGAAATATGATTTTAAAACAGATCTTTTTACGTATTCAATGGTAAATAACGTATAACATTACTTGACCAATCACATGATGTCTGCATTATGATTTATATTTCCTAGTAGATTGATTTTATTTTTAAAAAATAAAAAAATAATCAGTTTGTAAAATGTAAAAAAAAATTCAAAGATACTTACATCCATAGAGACATTTGTAGTCATTAGGGGCACAGTTATTCCATACGCGTTTCTTTTCTTCAGTACTTTGAGTCTGGGAATATCAAATGTGCGTTAGAAATACTGATGTATATTGACTAAATAAAATAATTAGCAAAAAAAAAATAACAAGAACGGTCAGATTTTTTTTTTTTGAAATGATTTTAAAAAATAAATAGCTTGTTGGTTTTTTTAAGAAAAAAAAGATACCAATTTAATTAAACTTAATAGTAATAAAAGTGTGAACATTTACATTCATGTTTAAAGAAAAACATATTCTCAACAAACTTTTAAAAAATTCGCAATTATTTCAATATTAAAATAAACAATAAAAAGTAACCTTTGGTTTAAAAAAACACTAAAAAAAACAACAACTTGTATTTGCCCCTTTACTTTGCAGTCTTTTAAAATTAATTTAATTACAACTATAGTCTTATATAATAGGTTTAAAATAATTTATCACATGCACCATTAAATAATTACTACATCAATACCAGTAATCGTAATAATATTTATATTTCGCAAGAAGCTTCTTTCACCAGATTACACAGTTACGGCTGATGCATAATGCCGCGTAACATTGGCGTTTTGCGTATTGAATAACACCCTAAAATGACAATTTTTTTGTTTATTTTAAGGACTTTTCGTATATTTTGCGATTTCGGTAAATCGAAAGGAGGGCGCGGTAAATGGTTTAATTTAATAATTTATACACCTTGAATTAGAGCGAATCCTATGAAAGTGCGGGACCCACTGCTATCGTATAGGTTACAGTGGCCAAAGGCCGGCCCTGCAAAATAGCGGCGTATGCTAACGCCGCCGGTCGACTAGTAATATTAATATCTTATTTTTGATGAGTCAATTGAAAATACACTTACCAGCTCTGATTCTACAGCGTTATTTTCATTCACTGCTCTGGTCTCTTCAGCTAACATTTCATCATAGACAGCACAAGATACCAACAAAATGGTTAAGAGAATGATTGCCTTCATTGTTGGAATCTGGTAGCTGAAAAACAAGTTTTTATATATGTATATATAGGCATATTTTTTAGATTTAATTATTTCATATATATTTATATATATTAATTATAAAAGCTTAACATATTATAAGTTGTAGTATTAAAACTCATGTTACTAACATAGCGAAATTTGAAATTCAGATAAGTCTCTCAATGCCACATCGTTTGGATTTAGTGCTATATATACATTATAAGAACTGACAAATCGTGATGTATTACCTTTGAATTTTAAAAACAATCCATCGCACGACATATCAATTTGTAGTCTGACGTCATTTCGACACACTTTATTATTTACAGCTTCTTATCTATTTTATTCAACCCGCATAGAAATTAACTGTAATTATTATAAACGCTTCGTCTGTCTTCTACTACTTCCTGGTGCTGTTCCCTGAAGGATCGGCTTTGCGCTCCCTACAGACCTTATTATGTGGCCATAGAGTTTGAGTTTATGTTTTTAGACAGTGGTTTGCAGGTCATCGTAGGGTTCAATTGCCGTATTAATCCTGTCTCTAATCTCTTCATTCGTGATGCAGTCTTTCTTATTGACACCTAGAATTTTTCTGTAGTATCTTAGTTCTTTACGAAATCTGCAGTCAGCATCCAAGATTCGAAAGCCTCTAAGAATGTAGCCATGACGAAGAAGCGTGTTAGTCTGATTTTAGTGTCGGGGCTATGCCTTTATCTATCCATATTGTTTTGAGTTTTTGCTGTAGGCTGTGCGATTCTGGTCAGTACTTTAAGCTAATTTAAATTCTGAATTGTTCATATATTAATTTGTGGGCTGGTGATCCATAGAACTGAAGCTCGAATTTTTGTGTTCCTAAAACAATAGTTGCATAATTTTATTTAGACACCAAGTACGATCATTAGGTAACAAGTTTTGCTTTAAGGGACATTTAGTAGCCTACTTAAATGCAAACTTGTTTTTTTTTATTAAGCATTTGTCGTTTAGGTAATTTTATACTATTTGTCACGAGTCGAGTCTGTGACCTATTTCGACCAGTTTCTACAAGCTCGAGTTCAAACCAGTGCAAGTGTCCAGCGTAAACAAGTTAATTTTAGATATCCAATCGAAGAAAAAAGTTAAGGAAAAAAAATAGCACACGTCAGCTTCTAGAAGGTCAAAGCTACTAAAATAATTATCGGAGAAGGTTCCAGGATTCTGGAACGTACTATCATGAGAAGTGGTTAACGTCCTGGGAGGAATCCGACAGAGCACGTGGTGTCTGGCAACACATGCGTCACCCAGATCGCGACGATCCATGGTGGCGACTGAAGAGGTCAGAGCAATCGATCATTGCACAATGCAGAACGGAACACTGTCCTATAGGGGCATACTTTGCCCGGTTCCGCACGAACTTTGACTCCCGATGCCGCCACTGTGGAGAGAGCGCTGAAACAGTGGCGCATGTCTTGTACGAGTGTCCCCAGCTCCGCGAGCTAAGGGGGGACCTGTCTGAGCAGTCACTCGAACTGTCTGGTAGCTATGAGGCACTACGCCGGACGGCTAAGTTTCTTGCCAGAGCACTACGTGAGGACTAGTCCTTCCTGCTCTGATTTTTCAATAGGAGTTCATCTCAGGGAACGTACTATCAAAGAAAGTATAAATTAAGGGAAAGTCAGTCAGACGGGGTCCTCGCATAGTAGTAGTTCTTATAGAGCGTTGGTCCTCACACAGTCCTCGATTACTAATAAGTTTTGTGATATTAGCGGGTCAATTAAGTAAAGTTTTAGTAGTTGAAGTTGAAGTTATACTAAGTGAAGTTTCATGTATCATTTAAGTTTTATTTATGAAGTATCAAGTCTAGTTGTTATTGAATTAAGAAGTTAATTTGATGTGAAAGTTGAAGAAGTTATTGAAGAAGTTTGAAGAAAATACAAAGAGATGTTTCTTTCTTCATTTCATTGAATTGTCAAGTTTGATAATATAATCCCCGGCAAGTGTGATCGTCACACTAATACACATAATAGTGAAACTTGTTTCAGCAGCACAGGAAAAAAAAAGTAAACTTAGTTCTAAAACAAGTAAGATACAAAAAAAGTTTAAAATAAAAAATAAACAAAGCTAATATTATGTTTAGATGTATCAATTAGTTAAGGTCACTCATATAATTAAATTTTTAATAGCTCTAGGCCAACAACAATAAATCTGCGTGATTAGAAAAAATGACCAATTGTTTTTGTTTAGTACTATTTCGCTTTCTTAGTACGGTGGGGAGGAGAAAGAAGGGGGTATATGTGAATCAGATGTCCTTTATGGTTCAAAATGACCGCGTCCCTTTTATCAACCATATGACCCAGGAAAGGATTTTATCACGAGGCCAGGCTCTTCACCAACCGCTCTGTCTGGAGTCCCCCGGCATCTAGGTGATCATGTAATCACACCCGGCTTGTCATGTTGCACGGTCCTCCAAGCCTCGAAATGAGTTCCTAACCTCATACAAGGCCGAAGGCCCAAGCCCCACTTGGGTCCCTCCTTATGCTTATACTGTCCCATCGCACCCGTGAGGGGACCATCACCATTTGTAGGGGAACTGTTGGGGAACGGAGCGGTGGGTTTCGGACTGGTTAGCCAGCACTTCCCCACCACGAGCAGGTACACTCACTAGAGCATAAAGTGGTAGTTCATTGGGAGCCATGTCTCAAATCCCCACCACGTGCAGGTACACTCACTAGAGCATACAGTGGTAGTTCACTGGGAGCCATGTCTCACATCCCCACCACGTGCAGGTACACTCACTAGAGCATACAGTGGTAGTTCACTGGGAGCCATGTCTCACATCCCCACCACGAGCAGGTACATCACTAGAGCATACAGTGGTAGTTCACTGGGAGCCATGTCTCACATCCCCACCACGAGCAGGTACACTCACTAGAGCATACAGTGGTAGTTCCCTGGGAGCCATGTCTCACATCCCCACCACGAGCAGGTATACTCACTAGAGCATACAGTGGTAGTTCACTGGGAACCATGTCTCACATCCCCACCACGTGCAGGTACACACACTAGAGCATAAAGTGGTAGTTCACTGGGAACCATGTCTCACATCCCCACCACGTGCAGGTACAAACACTAGAGCATACAGTGGTAGTTCACTGGGAGCCATGTCTCACATCCCCACCACGAGCAGGTACATACACTGGAGCATACAGTGGTAGCTCACTGGGATCTATGTCTCACATCCCCACCACTTGCAGGTACACTCACTAGAGCATACAGTGGTAGTTCACTGGTAGCCATGTCTCACATCCCTACCACGTACAGGTACACTCACTAGAGCATACAGTGGTAGTTTACTAAGAGCCATGTCTCACATCCCCACCACGTGCAGGTACACTCACTAGAGCATACAGTGGTAGTTCACTGGGAGCCATGTCTCACATCCCCACCACGTGCAGGTACACTTACTAGAGCATACAGTGGTACTTTATTGGGAGCCATGTCTCACATCCTACCACGTGCAGGTACACTCACTAGAGCATTTAGTGGTAGTTCACTGGGAGCCACGTCTTACATCCCCACCACGTGCAGGTACACTCACTAGAACATACAGTGGTAGCTCAATGGGAGCCATGTCTCACATCCCCACCACGAGCAGGTCCATACACTGGAGCATACAGTGGTAGCTCACTGGGAGCTATGTCTCACATCCCCACCACTTGCAGGTACACTCACTAGAGCATACAGTGGTAGTTCACTGGTAGCCATGTCTCACATCCCTACCACGTACAGGTACACTCACTAGAGCATACAGTGGTAGTTTACTAAAAGCCATGTCTCACATCCCCACCACGTGCAGGTACACCCACTAGAGCATACAGTGGTAGTTCACTGGGAGCCATGTCTCACATCCCCACCACGTACAGGTACACTTACTAGAGCATACAGTGGTAGTTCACTGGGAGCCATGTCTCACATCCTACCACGTGCAGGTACACTCACTAGAGCATTCAGTGGTAGTTCACTGGGAGCCATGTCATACATCCCCACCACGTGCAGGTACACTCACTAGAGCATACAGTGGTAGATCACTGAAAGCCATGTCTCACATCCCCACCACGAGCAGGTACATACACTGGAGCATACATTGGTAGCTCACTGGGAGCTATGTCTGACATCCCCACCACTTGCAGGTACACTCACTAGAGCATACAGTGGTAGTTCACTGGTAGCCATGTCTCACATCCCTACCACGTACAGGTACACTCACTAGAGCATACAGTGGTAGTTTACTAGGAGCCATGTCTCACATCCCCACCACGTGCAGGTACACTCACTAGAGCATACAGTGGTAGTTCACTGGGAGCCATGTCTCACATCCCCACCACGTGCAGGTACACTTACTAGAGCATACAGTGATTGTTCACTGGGAGCCATAACTCACATCCTTCCACGTGCAGGTACACTCACTAGAGCATACAGTGGTAGTTCACTGGGAGCCATGTCTTACATCCCCACCAAGTGCAGGTTCACTCACTAGAGCATTTAGTGGTAGTTTACTAAGAGCCATGTCTCACATCCCCACCACGTGCAGGTACACTCACTAGAGCATACAGTGGTAGTTCACTGGGAGCCATTTCTCACATCCCCACCACGAGCAGGTACACTCACTAGAGCATACAGTGGTATTTCACTGGGAGCCATGTCTCACATCCCCACCTCGAGCAGGTACACTCACTAAAGCATACAGTAATAGTTCACTGGGAGCAATGTCTCACATCCCCACCACGTGCAGGTAGACTGGCTAGAGCATACAGTGGTTGCTCACTGGGAGCCATGTCTCACATCTCCACCACGTGCAGGTACACTCACTAAAACATACAGTGGTAGCTCACTGGGTGCCATGTCTTACATCCCCACTACGTGCAGAGACACTCACTAGAACATACAGAAGTAGTTTACTGGGAGCCATGTCACACATCCCCACCACGAGCAGGTACACTCACTAGAGCATACAGTGGTAGTTCACTGGGAGCCATGTTTCACATCCCCACCACGTGCAGGTACACTCACTAGAGCATACAGTGGTAATTAACTAGGAGCCATATCTTACATCCACTCCACGAGCAGGTACACTCACTAGAGCATACAGTGCTAGTTTACTTGGAGCCATGTCTCACATCCCCACCAAGAGCAGGTACACTCACTAGAGCATACAGTGGTAGTTCACTGGGAGCCATGTCTTACATCACCACCACGTGCAGGTACACTCACTAGAACATACAGTGGTTGCTCACTGGGAGCCATGTCTTACATCCCCACCACGTGCAGGTAAAATGGCTAGAGCATACAGTGGTAGCTCACTGGGAGCCATGTCTCATATCCCCACCACGTGCAGGTACACTCACTAAAACATACAGTGGTAGCTCACTGGGTGCCATGTCTCACATCCCTACTACGTGCAGAGACACTCACTAGAACATACAGTGGTAGCACACTGGGAGCCATGTCTCACATCCCCACCACGTGCAGGTACACTCACTAAAGCATACAGTGGTAGTTCACTGGGAGCCATGTCTCACATCAATACCACGTGCAGGTACACTCACTATAGCTTACAGTTTTAGTTTATTAGGAGCCGATTCTCCCATCCCCACCACTAGAAGGTAAACTCACTAGAGCATACAGTGGTAGTTCACTGGGAGCCATGTCTCACATCCCCACCACGCGCAGGTACACTAACTAGAGCATACAGTGGTAATTAACTGGGAGCCATGTCTTACAACCCCACCACGAGCAGGTACACTCACTAGAGCATACAGTGCTAGTTCACTGGGAGCCATGTCTCACATCCCCACCAAGAGCAGGTTTACTCACTAGAGCATACAGTGGTAGTTCACTGAGAGCCATGTCTCATATCCCCACCACAAGCAGGTACACTCACTAGTGCATATAGTGGTAGTTTACTGGGAGCAATGTCTCACATCCCCACTACAAGGAGGTACATTCACTAAAGCATACAGTGGTAGTTCACTGGGAGCCATGTCTCACATTCCCACCACGAGCAGGTACACTCACTAGAGCATACAGCGGTAGTTTACTGGGAGCCATGTCTCACATCCCCACCACGAGCAGGTACACGCACTAGAGCATACAATGGTAGTTCACAGGGAGCCATGTCTCACATCCCCACCACGAGCAGGTACACTCACTAGAGCATACAGTGGTAGTTCACTGGGAGCCATGTCTCACATTTCCACCACGAGTAGGTACAATCACTAGAGCATACAGTGGTAGTTCACTGGGAGCCATGTCTCACATCCCCACCGCGTGCAGGTACACTCACTAGAGCATACAGTGGTAATTCATTGGGAGCCATGTCTCACATCCCCACCACGAGCAGGTACACTCACTAGAGCATACAGTGGTATTTGACTGGGAGCCATGTCTCACATCCCCACCTCGAGCAGGTACACTCACTAGAGCATACAGTGGTAGTTCACTTGGAGCAATGTCTCACATCCCCACCACGTGCAGGTAGACTGGCTAGAGCATACCAATGTAGTTCACTGGGAGCCATGTCTCACACCCCCACTACGTGCAGGTACACTCACTATAGCATACAGTGGTAGCTCACTGGGAGCCATGTCTCACATCCCCACCACGTGCAGGTAAAATGGCTAGAGCATACAGTGGTAGCTCACTGGGAGCCATGTCTCACATCCCCACCACGAGCAGGTACACTCATTAGAGCATACATTGGTAGCTCACTGGGAGCCATGTCTCACATCCCCACCACGTGCAGGTACACTCACTAGAACATACAGTGGTTGCTCACTGGGAGCCATGTCTCACATCCCCACCACGTGCAGGTAAAATGGCTAGAGCATTCAGTGGTAGCTCACTGGGAGCCATGTCTCACATCCCCACCACGTGCAGGTACACTCACTAAAACATACAGTGGTAGCTCACTGAGTGCCATGTCTCACATCCCTACTACGTGCAGAGACACTCACTAGAACATACAGTGGTAGCACACTGGGAGCCATGTCTCACATCAATACCACGTGCAGGTACACTCGCTATAGCTTACAGTTTTAGTTTATTAGGAGCCGATTCTCACATCCCCACCACTAGAAGGTGAACTCACTAGAGCATACAGTGGTAGTTTACTGGGAGCCATGTCTCACATTCCCACCACGAGCAGGTACACTCACTAGAGCATACAGTGGTAGTTCACTGGGAGCCATGTCTCACATCCCCACCACGCGCAGGTACACTAACTATAGCATACAGTTGTAATTAACTGGGAGCCATGTCTTACAACCCCACCACGAGCAGGTACACTCACTAGAGCATACAGTGGTAGTTCACTGGGAGTTATGTCTCACATTCCCACCACGAGCAGGTACACTAACTAGTGCATATAGTGGTAGTTTACTGGGAGCAATGTCTCACATCCCCACTACGAGGAGGTACACTCACTAAAGCATACAGTGGTAGTTTACTGGGAGCCATGTCTCACGTTCCCACCACGAGCAGGTACACTCACTAGAGCATACAGTGGTAGTTTACTGGGAGCCATGTCTCACATCCCCACCACGAGCAGGTACACACACTCGAGCATACAATGGTAGTTCACAGGGAGCCATGTCTCACATCCCCACCACGAGCAGGTACACTTACTAGAGCATACAGTGGTAGTTCACTGGGAGCCATGTCTCACATCCCCACCACGTCAGGTACACTCACTAGAGCATAGAGTGGTAATTCACTGGGAGCCATTTCTCACATCCCCACCACAAGCAGGTACACTAACTAGAGCATACAGTGGAAGATCACTGGGAGCCATGTCTCACATTCCCAACTCGAGCAGGTACACTCACTAGAGCATACAGTGGTAGTTTACTGGGAGCAATGTCTCACATCCCCACCACGTGCAGGTAGAATGGCTAGAGCATACAGTGGTAGCATACTGGAAGCCATAACTCACATCCCCACCACGAGCAGGTACACTCATTAGAGCATACAGTGGTAGCTCACTAGGAGCCATGTCTCACATCCCCACAACGTGCAGGTACACTCACTAGAACATACAGTGGTTGCTCACTAGGAGCCATGTCTCACATCCCCACCACAAGCAGGTAAAATGGCTAGAGCATACAGTGGTAGCTCACTGGGAGCCATGTCTCACATCCCCACCACGTGAAGGTACACTCACTAAAACATACAGTGGTAGCTCACTGGGTGCCATGTCTCACATCCCCACTACGTGCAGAGACACTCACTAGAACATACAGTGGTAGCTTACTGGGAGCTATGTCTCAGATCCCCACCACGTGCAGGTACACTCACTAAAGCATACAGTGGTAGTTCACTGGGAGCCATGTCTCACATCAATACCACGTGCAGGTGCACTTATAATAGCTTACAGTTTTATTTCATTAGGAGCCATGTCTCACATCCCCACCACTAGCAGGTAAACTAACTAGAGCATACAGAAGTAGTTTACTGGGAGCCATGTCACACATCCCCACCACGAGCAGGTACACTCACTAGAGCATACATTGGTAGTTCACTGGGAGCCATGTTTCACATCCCCACCACGTGCAGGTACACTCACTAGAGCATACAGTGGTAATTAACTAGGAGCCATATCTTACATCCACTCCACGAGCAGGTACACTCACTAGAGCATACAGTGCTAGTTTACTTGGAGCCATGTCTCACATCCCCACCGAGAGCAGGTACACTCACTAGAGCATACAGTGGTAGTTCACTGGGAGCCATGTCTCACATCCCCACCACGTGCAGGTAAAATGGCTAGAGCATACAGTGGTAGCTCACTGGGAGCCATGTCTCATATCCCCACCACGTGCAGGTACACTCACTAAAACATACAGTGGTAGCTCACTGGGTGCCATGTCTCACATCCCTACTACGTGCAGAGACACTCACTAGAACATACAGTGGTAGCACACTGGGAGCCATGTCTCACATCCCCACCACGTGCAGGTACACTCACTAAAGCATACAGTGGTAGTTCTCTGGGAGCCATGTCTCACATCAATACCACTTGCAGGTACACTCACTATAGCTTACAGTTTTAGTTAATTAGGAGCCGATTCTCCCATCCCCACCACTAGAAGGTAAACTCACTAGAGCATACAGTGGTAGTTCACTGGGAGCCATGTCTCACATCCCCACCACGCGCAGGTACACTAACTAGAGCATACAGTGGTAATTAACTGGGAGCCATGTCTTACAACCCCACCACGAGCAGGTACACTCACTAGAGCATACAGTATTAGTTCACTGGGAGCCATGTCTCACATCCCCACCAAGAGCAGGTTTACTCACTAGAGCATACAGTGGTAGTTCACTGAGAGCCATGTCTCACATCCCCACCACGAGCCGGTACACTCACTAGAGCATACAGTGGTAGTTCACTGGGAGCCATGTCTCACATTCCCACCACGAGCAGGTACACTCACTAGTGCATATAGTGGTAGTTTACTGGGAGCAATGTCTCACATCCCCACTACAAGGAGGTACACTCACTAAAGCATACAGTGGTAGTTCACTGGGAGCCATGTCTCACATTCCCACCACGAGCAGGTACACTCACTAGAGCATACAGCGGTAGTTTACTGGGAGCCATGTCTCACATCCACACCACGAGCAGGTACACACACTAGAGCATACAATGGTAGTTCACAGGGAGCTATGTCTCACATCCCCACTACAAGCAGGTACACTCACTAGAGCATACAGTGGTAGTTCACTTGGAGCCATGTCTCAAATTTCCACCACGAGTAGGTACAATCACTAGAGCATACAGTGGTAAATCACTGGGAGCCATGTCTCACATCCCCACCGCGTGCAGGTACACTCACTAGAGCATACAGTGGTAATTCATTGGGAGCCATGTCTCACATCCCCACCACGAGCAGGTACACTAACTAGAGCATACAGTGGTAGTTCACTGGGAGCAATGTCTCACATCCCCACCACGTGCAGGTATACTGGCTAGAGCATACAGTGGTAGCTCACTGGGAGCCATGTCTCACATCCCCACCATGAGCAGGTACACTCATTAGAGCATACATTGGTAGCTCACTGGGATCCATGTCTCACATCCCCACAACGTGCAGGTACACTCACTAGAGCATACAGTGGTAGCTCACTGGGAGCCATGTCTCACATCCCCACCACGTGCAGGTACACTCACTAAAACATACAGTGGTAGCTCACTGGGTGCCATGTCTTACATCCCTACTACGTGCAGAGACACTCACTAGAACATACAGTGGTAGCACACTGGGAGCCATGTCTCACATCAATACCACGTGCAGGTACACTCACTATAGCTTACAGTTTTAGTTTATTAGGAGCCGATTCTCACATCCCCACCACTAGTAGGTGAACTCACTAGAGCATACAGTGGTAGTTTACTGTGAGCCATGTCTCACATCCCCACCACGAGCAGGTACACTCACTAGAGCATACAGTGGTAGTTCACTGGGAGCCATGTCTCACATCCCCATTACGCGCAGGTACACTAACTAGAGCATACAGTGGTAATTAACTGGGAGCCATGTCTTACAACCCCACCACGAGCAGGTACACTCACTAGAGCATACAGTGGTAAATCACTGGGAGCCATTTCTCACATTCCCACTAGGAGCAGGTACACTCACTAGTGCATATAGTGGTAGTTTACTGGGAGCAATGTCTCACATCCCCACTACGAGGAGGTACACTCACTAAAGCATACAGTGGTAGTTTACTAGGAGCCATGTCTCACATTCCCACCACGAGCAGGTACACTCACTAGAGCATACAGTGGTAGTTTACTGGGAGCCATGTCTCACATCCCCACCACGAGCAGGTAAACACACTCGAGCATACAATGGTAGTTCACAGGGAGCCATGTCTCACATCCCCACCACGAGCAGGTACACTCACTAGAGCATACAGTGGTAGTTTACTGGGAGCAATGTCTCACATCCCCACTACGAGGAGGTACACTCACTAAAGCATACAGTGGTAGTTCACTGGGAGCCATGTCTCACATCCCCACCACGAGCAGGTACACACACTAGAGCATACAATGGTAGTTCACAGGGAGCCATGTCTCACATCCCCACCACGTGCAGGTAAAATGGCTAGAGCATATTGTGGTAGCTCACTGGGAGCCATGTCTTACATCCCCACCACGTGCAGGTACACTCACTAGAACATACAGTGGTAGCTCACTGGGAGCCATGTCTCACATCCCCACCACGTGCAGTACACTCACTAAAGCATACAATGGTAGTTCACTGGGAGCCATGTCTCACATCAATACCTCGTGCAGGTACACTAACTAGAGCATACAGTTTTAGTTTATTAGGAGCCATGTCTCACATCCCCACCACGAGCAGGTACACTCACTAGAGCATACAGTGGTAGTTTACTGGGAGCCTTGTCTCACATCCCCACCACGAGCAGATACACTAATTAGAGCATACAGTGGTAGCTCACTGGGAGCCATGTCTCACATCCCCACCACGTGCAGGTAGATTGGCTAGAGCATACAGTGGTAGCTCACTGGGAGTCATGTCTCACAAACCCACCACGTGCAGATAACTCACTAGAACAAACAGTGGTAGCTCACTGGGAGCCATGTCTCACATCCCCACCACGTGCAGGTACACTCACTAGAACATACATTGGTAGCTTACTGGGAGCCACTTCTAACATCCCCTCCACGTGTAGGTACACTCACTGGAACATACAGTGGTAGCCCACTGGGAGCTTATTCTAACATCCCTACCACGTGCAGGTACACTCACTAGAACATACAGTGGTAGCTCACTGGGAGATATGTCTCACATTTCCACCACGAGTAGGTACAATCACTAGAGCATACAGTGGTAGTTCACTGGGAGCCATGTCTCACATCCCCACCGCGTGCAGGTACACTCACTAGAGCATACAGTGGTAATTCATTGGGAGCCATGTCTCACATCCCCACCACGAGCAGGTACACTCACTAGAGCATACAGTGGTATTTGACTGGGAGCCATGTCTCACATCCCCACCTCGAGCAGGTACACTCACTAGAGCATACAGTGGTAGTTCACTGGGAGCAATGTCTCACATCCCCACCACGTGCAGGTAGACTGGCTAGAGCATACAGTGGTAGCACACTGGAAGCCATGTCTCACATCCCCACCACGAGCAGGCACACACATTAGAGCATACAGTGGTAGCTCACTGGGAGCCATGTCTCACATCCCCACCACGTGCAGGTACACTCACTAAAACATACAGTGGTAGCTCACTGGGTGCCATGTCTCACATCCCCACTACGTGCAGAGACACTCACTAGAACATTCAGTGGTAGCCTACTGGGAGCCATGTCTTTGATCCCCACCACGTTCAGGTACACTCACTTAAGCATAAGTGGTAGTTCACTGGGAGCCATGTCTCACATCAATACCACGTGCAGGTACACTTACTATAGCTTACAGTTTTAGTTTATTAGGAGCCATGTCTCACATCCCCAACAAGAGCAGGTACACTCACTAGAGCATACAGTGGTAGTTCACTGGGAGCCATGTCTTACATCACCACCATGTGCAGGTACACTCACTATAGCATACAGTGGTAGCTCACTGGGAGCCATGTTTCACATCACCACCACGAGCAGGTACACTCACTAGAGCATACAGTGGTAGTTCACTGGGAGCCATGTCTCACATTCCCACCACGAGCAGGTACACTCACTAGAGCATATAGTGGTAGTTTACTGGGAGCAATGTCTCACATCCCCACCACGAGCAGGTACACTCACTAGAGCATACAGTGGTAGCTCACTGGGAGCCATTCTCAAAACCCAACCACGAGCAGGTACACTCACTAGAGCATACAGTGGTAGTTCACTGGAAGCCATGTCTCACATCTCCACCACGAGCAGGTACACTTACTAGAGCATACAGTGGTAGTTCACTGGGAGCCATGTCTCACATCCCCACCTCGAGCAGGTACACTCACTAGAGCATACAATGGAAGTTCACTGAGAGCTATGTCTCACATCCCCACCACGAGCAGGTACACACGCTAGAGCATACAATGGTAGTTCACTGGGAGCCATGTTTCACATCCCCACCACGAGCAGGAAAACACACAAGAGCATACAATGGTAGTTTACTGGGAGCCATGTCTCACATCCCCACCACGAGCAGGTACACTTACTAGAGCATACTGTGGTAGTTCACTGAAAGCCATGTCTCACATCCCCACCACGAGCAGGTACACTCACTAGAGCATACAGTGGTAGTTCACTGGGAGCCATGTCTCACATCCCCACCACGAGCAGGTACACTCACTAGAGCATACAGTGGTAGTTCAATGGGAGCCATGTCTCACATCCCCACCACGAGCAGGTTCACTCACTAGAGCATACAGTGGTAGTTTACTGGGAGCCTTGTCTCACATCCCCACCACGAGCAGGTACACTAATTAGAGCATACAGTGGTAGCTCACTGGGAGCCATGTCTCACATCCCTACCACGTGCAGGTAAACTCACTAAAACATACAGTGGTAGCTCACTGGGAGCCATGTCTCACATCCCCACCACTTGCAGGTACACTTACTAGAACATACAGTGGTAGCTCACTGGGTGCCATGTCTCACATCCCCACCACGTGCATGTACACTCACTAGAACATACAGTTGTAGCTCACTGGAAGCCATGTCTCACATCCCCACCACGTGCAGGTAAAATGGCTAGAGCATACAGTGGTAGCTCACTGGGAGCTATGTCTTAGATCCCCACCACGTGCAGTACACTCACTAAAGCATACAATGGTAGTTCACTGGGAGCCATGTCTCACATCAATAACTCGTGCAGGTATACTAACTAGAGCATACAGTTTTAGTTTATTAGGAGCCATGTCTCACATCCCCACCACGAGCAGGTACACTCACTAGAGCATACAGTGGTAGTTTACTTGGAGCCTTGTCTTACATCCCCACCACGAGCAGATACACTAATTAGAGCATACAGTGGTAGCTCACTGGGAGCCATGTCTCACATCCCCACCACGTGCAGGTAGATTGGCTAGAGCATACAGTGGTAGCTCACTGGGAGTCATGTCTCACAAACCCACCACGTGCAGATACACTCACTAGAACAAACAGTGGTAGCTCACTGGGAGCCATGTCTCACATCCCCACCACGTGCAGGTACACTCACTAGAACATACATTGGTAGCTTACTGGGAGCCACTTCTAACATCCCCACCACGTGTAGGTACACTTACTGGAACATACAGTGGTAGCCCACTGGGAGCCTTTTCTAACATCCCTACCACGTGCAGGTACACTCACTATAACATACAGTGGTAGCTCACTGGGAGATATGTCTCACATTTCCACCACGAGTAGGTACAATCACTAGAGCATACAGTGGTAGTTCACTGGGAGCAATGTCTCACATCCCCACCGCGTGCAGGTACACTCACTAGAGCATACAGTGGTAATTCATTGGGAGCCATGTCTCACTTCCCCACCACGAGCAGGTACACTCACTAGAGCATACAGTGGTATTTGACTGGGAGCCATGTCTCACATCCCCACCTCGAGCAGGTACACTCACTAGAGCATACAGTGGTAGTTCACTGGGAGCAATGTCTCACATCCCCACCACGTGCAGGTAGACTGGCTAGAGCATACAGTGGTAGCACACTGGAAGCCATGTCTCACATCCCCACCACGAGCAGGCACACACATTAGAGTATACAGTGGTAGCTCACTGGGAGCCATGTCTCACATCCCCACCACGTGCAGGTACACTCACTAAAACATACAGTGGTAGCTCACTGGGTGCCATGTCTCACATCCCCACTACGTGCAGAGACACTTACTAGAACATACAGTGGTAGCCTACTGGGAGCCATGTCTTAGATCCCCACCACGTTCAGGTACACTCACTTAAGCATACAGTGGTAGTTCACTGGGAGCCATGTCTCACATCAATACCACGTGCAGGTACACTTACTATAGCTTACAGTTTTAGTTTATTAGGTGCCATGTCTCACATCCCCACCACTAGCAGGTAAACTCACTAGAGCATACAGAGGTAGTTTACTGGGAGCCATGTCTCACATCCCCACCACGAGCAGGTACACTCACTAGAGCATACAGTGGTAGTTCACTGGGAGCCATGTTTCACATCCCCACCACGTGCAGGTACACTCACTAGAGCATAGAGTGGTAATTAACTAGGAGCCATGTCTAACATCCCCAACAAGAGCAGGTACACTCACTAGAGCATACAGTGGTAGCTCACTGGGAGCCATGTTTCACATCACCACCACGAGCAGGTACACTCACTAGAGCATACAGTGGTAGTTCACTGGGAGCCATGTCTCACATTCCCACCACGAGCAGGTACACTCACTAGAGCATATAGTGGTAGTTTACTGGGAGCAATGTCTCACATCCCCACCACGAGCAGGTACACTCACTAGAGCATACAGTGGTAGCTCACTGGGAGCCATGTCTCAAAACCCAACCACGAGCAGGTACACTCACTAAAGCATACAATGGTAGTTCACTGGGAGCCATGTCTCACATCAATAACTCGTGCAGGTACACTAACTAGAGCATACAGTTTTAGTTTATTAGGAGCCATGTCTCACATCCCCACCACGAGCAGGTACACTCACTAGAGCATACAGTGGTAGTTTACTGGTAGCCTTGTCTTACATCCCCACCACGAGCAGATACACTAATTAGAGCATACAGTGGTAGCTCACTGGGAGCCATGTCTCACATCCCCACCACGTGCAGGTAGATTAGCTAGAGCATACAGTGGTAGCTCACTGGGAGTAATGTCTCACAAACCCACCACGTGCAGATACACTCACTAGAACAAACAGTGGTAGCTCACTGGGAGCCATGTCTCACATCCCCACCACGTGCAGGTACACTCACTAGAACATACATTGGTAGCTTACTGGGAGCCACTTCTAACATCTCCACCACGTGTAGGTACACTTACTGGAACATACAGTGGTAGCCCACTGGGAGCCTTTTCTAACATCCCTACCACGTGCAGGTACACTCACTAGAACATACAGTGGTAGCTCACTGGGAGATATGTCTCACATTTCCACCACGAGTAGGTACAATCACTAGAGCATACAGTGGTAGTTCACTGGGAGCCATGTCTCACATCCCCACCGCGTGCAGGTACACTCACTAGAGCATACAGTGGTAATTCATTGGGAGCCATGTCTCACATCCCCACCACGAGCAGGTACACTCACTAGAGCATACAGTGGTATTTGACTGGGAGCCATGTCTCACATCCCCACCTCGAGCAGGTACACTCACTAGAGCATACAGTGGTAGTTCACTGGGAGCAATGTCTCACATCCCCACCACGTGCAGGTAGACTGGCTAGAGCATACAGTGGAAGCACACTGGAAGCCATGTCTCACATCCCCACCACGAGCAGGCACACACATTAGAGTATTCAGTGGTAGCTCACTGGGAGCCATGTCTCACATCCCCACCACGTGCAGGTACACTCACTAAAACATACAGTGGTAGCTCACTGGGTGCCATGTCTCACATCCCCACTACGTGCAGAGACACTCACTAGAACATACAGTGGTAGCCTACTGGGAGCCATGTCTTAGATCCCCACCACGTTCAGGTACACTCACTTAAGCATACAGTGGTAGTTCACTGGGAGCCATGTCTCACATCAATACCACGTGCAGGTACACTTACTATAGCTTACAGTTTTAGTTTATTAGGTGCCATGTCTCACATCCCCACCACTAGCAGGTAAACTCACTAGAGCATACAGAGGTAGTTTACTGGGAGCCATGTCTCACATCCCCACCACGAGCAGGTACACTCACTAGAGCATACAGTGGTAGTTCACTGGGAGCCATGTTTCACATCCCCACCACGTGCAGGTACACTCACTAGAGCATAGAGTGGTAATTAACTAGGAGCCATGTCTAACATCCCCAACAAGAGCAGGTACACTCACTAGAGCATACAGTGGTAGTTCACTGGGAGCCATGTCTTACATCACCACCAAGTGCAGGTACACTCACTATAGCATACAGTGGTAGCTCACTGGGAGCCATGTTTCACATCACCACCACGAGCAGGTACACTCACTAGAGCATACAGTGGTAGTTCACTGGGAGCCATGTCTCACATTCCCACCACGAGCAGGTACACTCACTAGAGCATATAGTGGTAGTTTACTGGGAGCAATGTCTCACATCCCCACCACGAGCAGGTACACTCACTAGAGCATACAGTGGTAGCTCACTGGGAGCCATATCTCAAAACCCAACCACGAGCAGGTACACTCACTAGAGCATACAGTGGTAGTTCACTGGAAGCCATGTCTCACATCTCCACCACGAGTAGGTACATTTACTAGAGCATACAGTGGTAGTTCACTGGGAGCCATGTCTCACATCCCCACCTCGAGCAGGTACACTCACTAGAGCATACAATGGAAGTTCACTGAGAACCATGTCTCACATCCCCACCACGAGCAGGTACACACGCTAGAGCATACAATGGTAGTTCACTGGGAGCCATGTTTCACATCCCCACCACGAGCAGGAAAACACACAAGAGCATACAATGGTAGTTTACTGGGAGCCATGTCTCACATCCCCACCACGAGCAGGTACACTTACTAGAGCATACTGTGGTAGTTCACTGAAAGCCATGTCTCACATCCCCACCACGAGCAGGTACACTCACTAGAGCATACAGTGGTAGTTCACTGGGAGCCATGTCTCACATCCCCACCACGAGCAGGAACACTCACTAGAGCATACAGTGGTAGTTCAATGGGAGCCATGTCTCACATCCCCACCACGAGCAGGTTCACTCACTAGAGCATACAGTGGTAGTTTACTGGGAGCCTTGTCTCACATCCCCACCACTTGCAGGTACACTTACTAGAACATACAGTGTTAGCTCACTGGGTGCCATGTCTCACATCCCCACCACGTGCATGTACACTCACTAGAACATACAGTTGTAGCTCACTGGAAGCCATGTCTCACATCCCCACCACGTGCAGGTAAAATGGCTAGAGCATACAGTGGTAGCTCACTGGGAGCTATGTCTTAGATCCCCACCACGTGCAGTACACTCACTAAAGCATACAATGGTAGTTCACTGGGAGCCATGTCTCACATCAATAACTCGTGCAGGTACACTAACTAGAGCATACAGTTTTAGTTTATTAGGAGCCATGTCTCACATCCCCACCACGAGCAGGTACACTCACTAGAGCCAACAGTGGTAGTTTACTGGGAGCCTTGTCTTACATCCCCACCACGAGCAGATACACTAATTAGAGCATACAGTGGTAGCTCACTGGGAGCCATGTCTCACATCCCCACCACGTGCAGGTAGATTGGCTAGAGCATACAGTGGTAGCTCACTGGGAGTCATGTCTCACAAACCCACCACGTGCAGATACACTCACTAGAACAAACAGTGGTAGCTCACTGGGAGCCATGTCTCACATCCCCACCACGTGCAGGTACACTCACTAGAACATACATTGGTAGCTTACTGGGAGCCACTTCTAACATCCCCACCACGTGTAGGTACACTCACTGGAACATACAGTGGTAGCCCACTGGGAGCCTTTTCTAACATCCCTACCACGTGCAGGTACACTCACTAGAACATACAGTGGTAGCTCACTGGGAGATATGTCTCACATTTCCACCACGAGTAGGTACAATCACTAGAGCATACAGTGGTAGTTCACTGGGAGCCATGTCTCACATCCCCACCGCGTGCAGGTACACTCACTAGAGCATACAGTGGTAATTCATTGGGAGCCATGTCTCACATCCCCACCACGAGCAGGTACACTCACTAGAGCATACAGTGGTATTTGACTGGGAGCCATGTCTCACATCCCCACCTCGAGCAGGTACACTCACTAGAGCATACAGTGGTAGTTCACTGGGAGCAATGTCTCACATCCCCACCACGTGCAGGTAGACTGGCTAGAGCATACAGTGGTAGCACACTGGAAGCCATGTCTCACATCCCCACCACGAGCAGGCACACACATTAGAGTATACAGTGGTAGCTCACTGGGAGCCATGTCTCACATCCCCACTACGTGCAGAGACACTCACTAGAACATACAGTGGTAGCCTACTGGGAGCCATGTCTTCGATCCCCACCACGTTCAGGTACACTCACTTAAGCATACAGTGGTAGTTCACTGGGAGATATGTCTCACATCAATACCACGTGCAGGTACACTTACTATAGCTTACAGTTTTAGTTTATTAGGTGCCATGTCTCACATCCCCACCACTAGCAGGTAAACTCACTAGAGCATACAGTGGTAGTTCCCTGGGAGCCATGTCTCACATCCCCACCACGAGCAGGTATACTCACTAGAGCATACAGTGGTAGTTCACTGGGAACCATGTCTCACATCCCCACCACGTGCAGGTACACTCACTAGAGCATAGAGTGGTAATTAACTAGGAGCCATGTCTAACATCCCCAACAAGAGCAGGTACACTCACTAGAGCATACAGTGGTAGTTTACTGGGAGCCATGTCTTACATCACCACCAAGTGCAGGAACACTCACTATAGCATACAGTGGTAGCTCACTGGAAGCCATGTTTCACATCACTACCACGAGCAGGTACACTCATTAGAGCATACAGTGGTAGTTCACTGGGAGCCATGTCTCACATTCCCACCACGAGCAGGTACACTCACTAGAGCATATAGTGGTAGTTTACTGGGAGCAATGTCTCACATCCCCACCACGAGCAGGTACACTCACTAGAGCATACAGTGGTAGCTCACTGGGAGCCATGTCTCAAAACCCAACCACGAGCAGGTACACTCACTAGAGCATACAGTGGTAGTTCACTGGAAGCCATGTCTCACATCTCCACCACGAGCAGGTACACTTACTAGAGCATACAGTGGTAGTTCACTGGGAGCCATGTCTCACATCCCCACCTCGAGCAGGTACACTCACTAGAGCATACAATGGAAGTTCACTGAGAGCCATGTCTCACATCCCCACCACGAGCAGGTACACACGCTAGAGCATACAATGGTAGTTCACTGGGAGCCATGTTTCACATCCCCACCACGAGCAGGAAAACACACAAGAGCATACAATGGTAGTTTACTGGGAGCCATGTCTCACATCCCCACCACGAGCAGGTACACTTACTAGAGCATACTGTGGTAGTTCACTGAAAGCCATGTCTCACATCCCCACCACGAGCAGGTACACTCACTAGAGCATACAGTGGTAGTTCACTGGGAGCCATGTCTCACATCCCCACCACGAGCAGGTACACTCACTAGAGCATACAGTGGTAGTTCAATGGGAGCCATGTCTCACATCCCCACCACGAGCAGGTTCACTCACTAGAGCATACAGTGGTAGTTTACTGGGAGCCTTGTCTCACATCCCCACCACGAGCAGGTACACTAATTAGAGCATACAGTGGTAGCTCACTGGGAGCCATGTCTCACATCCCTACCACGTGCAGGTAAACTCACTAGAACATACAGTGGTAGCTCACTGGGAGCCATGTCTCACATCCCCACCACTTGCAGGTACACTTACTAGAACATACAGTGGTAGCTCACTGGGTGCCATGTCTCACATCCCCACCACGTGCATGTACACTCACTAGAACATACAGTTGTAGCTCACTGGAAGCCATGTCTCACATCCCCACCACGTGCAGGTAAAATGGCTAGAGCATACAGTGGTAGCTCACTGGAAGCTATGTCTCACATCCCCACCACGTGCAGGTACACTCACTAAAACATACAGTTTTAGCTAACTGGGTGCCATGTCTCACATCCCCACTACGTGCAGAGACACTCACTAGAACATGCAGTGGTAGCTTACTTGGAGCCATGTCTCAGATCCCCACCACGTGCAGGTACACTCACTAAAGCATACAGTGGTAGTTCACTGGGAGCCATGTCTCACATCAATACCACGTGCAGGTACACTTACTATAGCTTACAGTTTTAGTTTATTAGGAGCCATGTCTCACATCCCCACCACGAGCAGGTAAACTCACTAGAGCATACAGTGGTAGTTTACTGGGAGCCATGTCTCACATCCCCACCACGAGCAGGTACACTCACTAGAGCATACAGTGGTAGTTCACTGGGAGCCATGTTTCACATCCCCACTACGTGCAGGTACACTCACTAGATCATACAGTGGTAATTAACTGGGAGCCATGTCTCACATCCCCACCACGTGCAGGTACACTCACTAGAACATACAGTGCTAGTTCACTGGGAGCCATGTCTCACATCCCCACCAAGAGCAGGTACACTCACTAGAGCATACAGTGGTAGTTTACTGGGAGCCATGTCTTACATCAACACCACGTGCAGGTACACTCACTATAGCATATAGTGGTAGCTCACTGGGAGCCATGTCTCACATCACCACCACGAGCAGGTACACTCACTAGAGCATACAGTGGTAGTTCACTGGGAGCCATTTCTCACATTCCCACCACGAGCAGGTACACTCACTAGAGCATATAGTGGTAGTTTACTGGGAGCAATGTCTCACATCCCCACCACGAGCAGGTACACTCACTAGAGCATACAGTGGTAGCTCACTGGGAGCCATATCTAAAAACCCAACCACGAGCAGGTACACTCACTAGAGCATACAGTGGTAGTTCACTGGAAGCCATGTCTCACATCTCCACCACGAGCAGGTACACTTACTAGAGCATACAGTGGTAGTTCACTGGACGATATGTCTCACATCCCCACCACGAGCAGGTACACTCACTAGAGCATACAATGGTAGTTCACTGAGAGCCATGTCTCACATCCCCACCACGAGCAGGTACACACGCTAGAGCATACAATGGTAGTTCACTGGGAGCCATGTCTCACATCTCCACCACGAGCAGGTACACTCACTAGAGCATACAGTGGTTGTTCACTGGGAGCCATGTCTCACATCCCCACCACGAGCAGGTACACTCACTAGAGCATACAGTGGTAGTTCAATGGGAGCCATGTCTCACATCCCCACCACGAGCAGGTACACTAATTAGAGCATACAGTGGTAGCTCACTTGGAGCCATGTCTCACATCCCCACCACGTGCATGTAAACTCACTAGAACATACAGTGGTAGTTAACTGGGAGCCATGTCTCACATCCCCACCACGTGCAGGTACACTCACAAGAACATACAGTGGTAGCTCACTGGGAGCCTTTTCTAACATCCCTACCACGTGCAGGTACACTCACTAGAACATACAGTGGTAGCTTACTGGTATCCATTTCTAACATCCCCACCACGTGCAGGTATACGCACTAGAACATACAGTGGTAGCTTACTAGGAGCCATGTCTCACACCCCCACCACGTGCAGGTACACTTACTAGAGCATACAGTGGTAGTTCACTGGGAGCCATGTCTCACATCCCCACCACGAGCAGATACACTCACTAGAACATACAGTGGTAGCTCACTGGGAGCCATTTCTAACATCCCCACCACGTGCAGGTACACTCACTAGAACATACAGTGATAGCTTACTGGGATCCATTTCTAACATCCCCACCACGTGCAGGTACACTCACTAGAACATACAGTGGTAGCTTACTGGGAGCCATGTCTCACACCCCCACCACGTGCAGGTACACTCTCTAGAACATACAGTGGTAGCTCACTGGGTGCCATGTCTCACATCCCCACCACGTGCAGGTAGAATTACTAGAGCATACAGTGGTAGCTTACTGGGAGCCATGTCTCACATCCCCACCACTTGCAGGTACACTTACTAGATCATACAATGGTAGCTCACTGGGAGCAATGTTTGCTCTCTTTTCTAGCCTATCCATTTCTCTCTTGCGGACGTTTCCATGGAGGTGCCACGATGAGGAAATGGGAGCTGGTAATTCTTAGGGGGTTATCTGTGTGATCGCTTTTTAAATTCATTGTTATAAAAAAAAAAGTGACAAGCCTCTAGGGCTAAGGTCTCCTCAGCCTTCTCAAGCAAATACCGTTACCAATGTGCTTGAGAAAATAAGTTTTATTGTTATTTATAGTTATTTACATTTTTTCTTTTATTCTACAAAGAAAAAATGGGACGAATTAAACTTATACCACCTTATCAGACAAGTACAATTTTTGTCCCCTGTTTGACATACCAAACAAAATAATTAATTTCCAATAAATAATGTTCAACGTTTCTTGTGTTGTCATTTGTAACAGTGTTTTTAAAATGTAAATTTATGTAGTAAAAAACTTTATAATAAAACTCGTGTTTGTTACTATGAAACACTAAATAGTTGCTTTTAAGTATAGTCTTCGATCTTAACTGATTGACTATTGATGAACTCAGTTCTATTCTGTTAATTTTCAAGAATTCTCGTAAGTCTATTTAAAATGTAAAGTTTTGTTATAATACAACACTTGTTTATTAATATTAACATTTAATAGTTGTTTTTTAGGATGACGTGCTAACCACTCTGCTATTGAGGTACTTGTGACTAGCTAAGATTAATAGTTTTCTATTGCTTATTATAATTTTTATTCTAATGGCGACCTATAATGGGGACTATTTCATCTTATACCTCCTCTTCAATCACGTAAAGTTTCTTTTCCTTGTTAGAAATACCAAACAAATTAATTAATTACTAATAGTAATTAACTAATTGTTTTTTTTTATTGATTATTGTGTTATTAGGTAAAGAATGAATTGTTCAGAATTACTGCTTGATCCGAGATGGGGTGTCAAAGAATTAATGTGTAGGCCTATAATCTTTTTACCAGGCAGACAGTTAGAGTGAGTTGATATAAGCTGTTTAAAAAATGAAATAATGCATACAAGATGGCTACACAACATTTTAATTTCTGTCATACTCAATGTAAGGGTAAAGTCACCATTAGATTTTTGTTATCCGGGCCCATGATTGCCTTGCTACAACACTGAAGAGAGGGTAATATATATTTTCTTTTTTTGTTTGTCGACTATTTTAATTTTAAAATAATCTTTATTTTTGCTACGCTGTCAACACAATATCAGAAACAGATGGTATTGAATATTTTGTTAATGTTTTGTTTGCGTTCACAATGAGAAAGAAACGTTGAAATGAAACTCTTTATTTTGTTGCAAAAACTCCATTTCTCAAGATGTGTATGATCCAGTTTAGGGGTGGTGTAAGTATATATATAACAATTTATTGTTTACAAAATTCATTAAAAGCCAGAGGAAGTTGTTAGGTACTGATATATATTTGGCACGTACATTTGGGATTTATTTTGGTCTTGGTTTATGTATTTGTGACTGTGATGTACTTATAAAAACAAGGACAAGGAATAGATAGGAAATTAAAACGTTTGTTGATAACGTAGCGTAATAAATAAGAGTTGTTCGTACTAACTATTTTGTAGTGACAGCAACGACAGTGGATGGATTCCCTCTATTAATTCATTAATCTTTTTGAATTGCATTTAGTCTTGATCAACTATTATTATTGCTAAACTACGCTTCTGTTTAATTTCATTATTTAAATTTACTATTATCTCCGTTTTTACCAAGTCCACACTCTATACGGGATACAGCAATGGGTCTTAACACTATCCATCTGTTTATCTATCTATCTATCTATCTATCTATCAAATTCTTCTTTCTTTTTCGTTTTCTCTTTCTTTTTCTCTCTCTTTCTCTCTCTTTCTCTCTCTATCTCTCTGACACTGCCAGTTCTAATATTCATTAGAGGAAAATATATTTCATGGTATTTTAATTACAAGAAAATGGATTTTTGATCTTGTGCTGCTTATGTTGCAAGTGGTACACACATTTTATTTAGAAAATAAAAAAGCTACACAATCTTTTCTTTTTAAATTACAATTAATTTACGTAAGGAATAGGTTAAAAACAGGTTTAAAAAGATGAATAAGCTTATTTTTACTTTATTAAATTAAAAAAAAAAAGCATTGAATTTCTAAAGTATAGAATGTCAGCCAGTTTACTGTCTCCTTCAAAGTTCTGAAAAAAATAATTTGACAGTGTGTTTTTAGAAAGTAGGCAAAAACGTATATAAACATATCAACATATTAACACAAATGATTAAACTATTGACCTTTCTGTATTATTAATGATTTATTAGGAAAATAGTTAATTACAATTAACGAATCTAGCATAATAATCTAAATATGCTAAAAATATGTTTTTTTTTTAAGAGGTATATTTTTCTATTACGAAATACTTCCTAATTACATTATACCTGCATGATAAATAATTATCACATGTAGGCTTATTCTACTTTTTTAAAAATGTGATGAAATCAGAACAAAAAAATCATATACTTAAAAATTTGTTTGTAAAATGTAAAAAAAAATATTAAAGATACTTACATCCATAGAGACATTTGTAGTCATTAGGGGCACAGTTATTCCATACGCGTTTCTTTTCTTCAGTACTTTGAGTCTGGGAATATCAAATGTGCGTTAGAAATACTGATGTATATTGACTAAATAAAATAATTAGCAAAAAATAGCAAGAACAGTCTGATTTGTTTAAAAAAATTGATTTAAAATACAATTAGTTTTTTTTTTAAGAAAAAGATACTAATTTAATTAAACCTAATTGTAATAACGTGTTCAAGTTTGAAGTAGAAAACATTTTAACAAACTTGTAAAAATTCACAGTTATTTCAAAAATAAAATGTAAAATAAAAAGTAAACTTTTGTTTAAAAATAATTTGCATTTGGTTAATTATCGCGTGGTGTTTTAGAATCAATGTATTATTAACTATTGAAAACTCCAATAGTCTTATAACAGGTTTAAAATAAGTTAAACCATTAAATAATTAGTACATTAATACCAGTAATCGTAATTATATTTCTATTTTGTAATTTATACACTAAAAATGCACACAAAACAATATAACATAATATTAACATCTTATATATGCTGAGTCAATAAAAAAAACACCTCTTACCAGCTCTGATTCTACTGCTGTCGTATAGGTTACAGTGGCCAAAGGCCGGCCCTGCAAAATAGCGGCGTATGCTAACGCCGCCGGTCGACTAGTAATATTAATATCTTATTTATGATGAGTCAATTGAAAATACACTTACCAGCTCTGATTCTACAGCGTTATTTTCATTCACTGCTCTGGTCTCTTCAGCTAACATTTCACCATAGACAGCACAAGATACCAACAAAATGGTTAAGAGAATGATTGCCTTCATTGTTGGAATCTGGTAGCTGAAAAACAAGTTTTTATATATGTATATATAGGCATATTTTTTAGATTTAATTATTTCATATATATTTATATATATTAATTATAAAAGCTTAACATATTATAAGTTGTAGTATTAAAACTCATGTTACTAACATAGCGAAATTTGAAATTCAGATAAGTCTCTCAATGCCACATCGTTTGGATTTAGTGCTATATATACATTATAAGAACTGACAAATCGTGATATATTACCTTTGAATTTTAAAACAATCCATCGCACGACATATCAATTTGTAGTCTGACGTCATTGCGACACACTTTATTATTTACAGCTTCTTATCTATCTTATTCAACCCGCATAGAAATTAACTGTAATTATTATAAACCACACCTTCACCTATCCCCTACGTCCCTTGAACCGTCACCACACAAGATCAGTCAACCTTTTTCCTCAAGTCCTTTCTGTTTTTTGCCTTGGGTACAATTTCAATCAATGTCAGACCTGTCCATTCTTTGATGTTGTCTTCCCATCGCTTCTTCTGTCTTCTACTACTTCCTGGTGCTGTTCCCTGCAGGATCGGCTTTGCGAACCCTGAAGACCTTTTGATGTGGCCATAGAGTTTGAGTTTACGTTCTTAGACTGGTTTGCAGGTCATCGTAGGATTCAATCGCCGTATTACAACTGTCTCTAATCTCTTCATTCGTGATGCAGTCTTTCCAAGTGACGCCTAGGATTTTTCTGTAGCATCTTAGTTCTTAAGAAGGTCTGCAGTCCAAGATTCGCAATCATATAATAATGTGGCCGTGACCAGGGAACGCATTAAACTTATACCATCTTATCAGACAAGTAAAATTTAGGTACCCTGATTGAGATTCCAAACAAAATAATTAATTAACAATTGATAATTAACTAATTATTTTTTAAATTGATTCTAGTGTTGGCATGTAAAAGAATTATTGTTCAAAATTTCAACTTGATCCGAGATTGGGTGGCCAATAATAAGGTGTACAAACCTTTTACCGGACAGACAGACAGAATGAGATGATATAAGGTTTCTAAAAACAGTAGTTCTATCTCCTATATCGTAAATACAATATTTTTCAGCGCAGTTAATTTTTCTGTTATTCAATTTTTTATCTTCTTTAGAAATATGCTCCCTGGTGTTTATATGTGTAATATGTATGTGTCACGGACGAATGTGTGTATGTATGTATAATCTATTTTTACATTCTGCGCGAATGACCGGAAGTGTGTTTTGTTGTCAGAGAGACCAGCGTGTGTGATATGCAGTAAAGCTGATTAAAGTTTATGTGTTTGATCTAGTGGTTTCATTGTTTTATTTCGTTAACTAGAACTGAACCAGGGACACCTAGACGTATCGAGACCTAAGGTAGATTCTATAGAGTTATAAGTATAAATATAATAAAAAATCTTGTGACATATTTGGAGGCTCATTTATCTGTTACTTGACCTAGTCTTGGAAGACATTAGGCAGAACTGCGGTTCGCCATTGTGTATAGGCCTAGGACAAAGAAGGCCGTGAAGACGTTCACGTGCAACGGCGGGAAAAAAAATTAGTCAATCAGCCGAGACAAAACTAGGTCAGACACAGTGATAAAGTAATTTGTTTTGTTTTATTTGATGCTACACACATAAACAAAATGTCAGAGAGTTAATAGCCGTCACACAGTTAATAGCCGCTGGAAAAGAAATGGGATTTTCGGGGACAGCTCTACAGGAGTGGGTGAAAGAAAGAGAAGTCAAGCTGGAAAAGAAAGAAAAAGAAGACAAAGAGCGTGAGGAACGTGTTAAAGAGAGGGAAGTGAGAGCTAAAGAAAGAGAGGCGGTGGAGAGAGCTAAAGAGAAAGAAGCTGAGGTAGAAATACACTTAGAGAGATAGAGAGTTGGAGCTTAGAGAGACGAAAGGAGAAATCAAAGAACATATAAAACCTGTATGGAAACCAAAGTTGCCACCTTTCAATGAGAGTGTGGATCAAATGGATGCATATTTGGCGAGGTTTGAAGTGCATGCTCAAGCTACAGAAATACCTAAAACTCAATGGAGAAGTCATCTTTACACATTGTTACATGGAAAGGCACTGCAAGCTTGTATCAACTTTTCAAAGAAAGATTTAGAGGAATATGACAAGGTGAAGGAGGTATTAATGAAAAGATAAAGCTTAACAGATGAAGGGTATAGAGAGAAGTTCCATAAAGCTAAACCAGAGAGAAACCAGCCATTCCATGAATTTGTTGAGGACATTACAAGATACTTAATGCGTTGGGTAGAATTGTCAAATACTGAAAAGACATTCGAAGGTCTCATTGATCTGTTCATCAGAGACAAGATCCTCACATCTTGCAATCCTCAGTTACTGGCTTTGCTACATGAAAGGAAACCGAAAGATGTGCCAACAGCAGTCAAGTTGTGTCAGCAATATATTACTGCACATCCAGAGCAGACAATTCAGAGAGAGGAAGACTTGATAACTAGCAAGTTTGCCTTTGCTGCAAAGACTAATGATAACAGGAGTCGCTTTAAACAAGAATGGAAACAGGACCGTCTGCAGAAAAGAAATGTTAGTAAAAAAAGAAAATGTTTTAAGTGTTTCAAAACGGGACATTTAGCAGCCCAATGTAGAAACAAAAGCCCATTAAGACGAAACGAGACTATGGGTTCAAGCAGAAGTCAGGAGTTTAAAACCAGCTACAGGGTAAGATCAACTGGACATTTATACAATGCGTCAGTTTGCATAGACTATCAACATGTTGAACAACTCCCTCATGAATCTGATCAGATCCAGATGGCTGGAGCTGTAACTTGTGACGCTGGGAAATTAAAAATGTATCCTGGATTCGTTGGGAAGAAATCTATTTGGGTCTTGAGAGACACAGGAGCGACCACAATCGGAATGAAGAGACTACATGTGCACCCTCACCAGTTGACGGGTAAGAAAGTCCAATGTATGACATTTGGAGGAACAATGGAAGAATATCCCACAGCTGTCATTATCATTGATACGCCATTTTTATCTGGGAAAGTTGAAGCATGTGTGTTGGAGAGGCATGCAGCTGACTTGATTCTAGGAAACGTGACTGGCATAACTGAGCCTACCATCACATATATCTACAAGTGGCAAAGGTCAGCAATGTCAGAAGTTAAAAATGCGGTAACTGGATCTCAATCTGGTGCAATAGAAAACATGGGACAACCGAACCTACATAGTCAGATTGAACAGCCATAATCAGAATTAACATCCAGTTATACATTGAAACAAAGGAGGACCAAACGTTGGTTAAACTTTTTGAATTAGCTGAGCGTCCTACCAGTAAATTTAAAATGGAAAAATGGGCTTCTAATGAGACAATATAACAAAGAGAGACTACAGCTTGTCGTCCCTGCCGCCGAAAGAAAAAGAATTTTAGAGTTAGGTCATGACTCACATTTTGCGAGTCATATGGGGACAGCACGACCAAAAAAAAAAAAGAATTCTGAATAACTTTTACTGGCCAGGAATATTTAAAAATGTGAAAGAATATTGTTCAGCGTGCAGCACTTGTGCCAGTACAAAGCCCAGAGATCGTTATACAAAAGCCCCATTACAGGTCACAGATATGCAAAATAGACCATTTTAGAAAGTAGCCGTAGACATTGTGGGTCCCATAAACCCTATGTCTAAAAGAGGATATAGATACATCCTTACGATGATTGACCTATGCACACGTTGGCCAGAGGCCGTGCCATAAAGACAATAACTGCAAAAATGTAACTCATGAATTGTTCAAACATTTTCTCTCGCTTAGGATTCCCAGAAGGAATTCTAAGTGACCAAGTGACTCAGTTTACATCCGAGTTAACACATCAGTTTCTGAAACAGTTAGGGATTCGTCAAACCTTCACAACGCCTTACAGGCCCCAGAGCAATTCGGTTTGCGAGAGGTATGATGGGACTTTGAAACGATTATTAGGCAAAGTAGCACTAGACAGACCAGCAGACTGGGACATGTACATCACAGCAGTTCTCTTTGCTTACCGAGAAGTTCCACAAGAAAGTACAGGATTTTCACCTTTTGAATTATTGTATGGAGCAAACCCGAAAGGTCCACTTTATTTATTAAGGTCCAAATATTGATAATGAATCTAGAACAAGCTATCAACATGTGGTCGAGCTCAGAGAGAAAGTGGTAACAACATGTCAACTTGCAAAGCAAGCATTAGAATCACAGTTAGCACGACACAGAACCATTGTTAATAGAAATAAAACTCTAAGAAAACTTCAAGGAGGAAGCCTTGTGTATGTACTACTCCCAAGGAAAGACAGTAAACTGATTGTTCAGTGGCAAGGACCATTTCAAGTAGTCAAGAAAATAACTGCAGTAGATTACCAAATCAATATGAGAGGAAAACTGAAAACATTTCACATCAACATGTTAAGAGAGTTTGGTGGAAAGCCACAGGAAAGTAATACTAACACTGATGAAGTAGTACGTTCCAGCTGTGCGATAGTTAATGAACCAGAGAAAGACGAAAATGAATTGACTGGATCATTACTAGCTGTATTAACTTTAAAGCAATCAGAAACTTGGAAAAATTTGCAAAATTGAAGAGTCACTATCAGTAGAGCAAACGAAGCAAGTGAAAGAAGTACTGACTAGATATGATGATATATTGACCGATGTACGGCATATTCCAGGTAAATGAAACGTCGTAGCGGACATTCTGTCAAGCATATCATAGATATAAGCTAGAACATACAGTGGTAGCTCACTGGGAGCCATTTCTAACATCCCCACCACGTGCAGGTACACTCACTAGAACATACAGTGGTAGCTTACTAGGATCCATTTCTAACATCCCCACCACGTGCAGGTACACTCACTAGAACATACAGTTGTAGCTTACTGGGAGCCATGTCTCACATCCCCACCAAGAGCAGGTACACTCACTAGAGCATACAGTGGTAGTTCACTGGGAGCCATGTCTTACATCACCACCACGTGCAGGTACACTCACTATAGCATACAGTGGTAGCTTACTGGGAGCAATGTCTCAGATCCCCACCACGTGCAGGTACACTCACTAGAGCATACAGTGGTAGTTCACTGGGAGCCATGTTTCACATCCCCACTACGTGCAGGTACACTCACTAGAGCTTACAGTGGTAATTAACTGGGAGCCATGTCTCACATCCCCACCAAGAGCAGGTACACTCACTAGAGCATACAGTGGTAGTTCACTGGGAGCCATGTCTTACATCACCACCACGTGCAGGTACACTCACTATAGCATACAGTGGTAGCTTACTTGGAGCAATGTCTCAGATCCCCACCACGTGCAGGTACACTCACTAGAGCATACAGTGGTAGTTCACTGGGAGCCATGTCTCACATCCCCACCACGAGCAGGTACACTCACTAGAGCATATAGTGGTAGTTTACTGGGAGCCATGTCTCAAATCCCCTCCACGAGCAGGTACACTCACTAGAGCATATAGTGGTAGTTTACTGGGAGCCATGTCTCAAATCCCCTCCACGAGCAGGTTCACTCACTAGAGCATACAGTGGTAGTTTACTGGGAGCCTTGTCTCACATCCCCACCACGAGCAGGTACACTAATTAGAGCTTACAGTGGTAGCTCACTGGGAGCCATGTCTCACATCCCCACCACGTGCATGTACACTCACTAGAACATACAGTGGTAATTAACTAGGAGCCATGTCTTAAATTCCCACCACGAGCAGGTACACTCACTAGAGCATACAGTGCTAGTTCACTGGGAGCCATGTCTCACATCCCCACCAAGAGCAGGTACACTCACTAGAGCATACAGTGGTAGTTCACTGGGAGCCATGTCTTACATCACCACCACGTGCAGGTACACTCACTATAGCATACAGTGGTAGCTTACTGGTAGCAATGTCTCAGATCCCCACCACGTGCAGGTACACTCACTAGAGCATACAGTGGTAGTTCACTGGGAGCCATGTCTCACATCCCCACCACGAGCAGGTACACTCACTAGAGCATATAGTGGTAGTTTACTGGGAGCCATGTCTCAAATCCCCTCCACGAGCAGGTTCACTCACTAGAGCATACAGTGGTAGTTTACTGGGAGCCTTGTCTCACATCCCCACCACGAGCAGGTACACTAATTAAAGCATACAGTGGTAGCTCACTGGGAGCCATGTCTCACATCCCCACCACTTGCAGGTACACTTACTAGAACATACAGTGGTAGCTCACTGGGTGCCATGTCTCACATCCCCACCACGTGCATGTACACTCACTAGAACATACAGTTGTAGCTCACTGAAAGCCATGTCTCACATCCCCACCACGTGCAGGTAAAATGGCTAGAGCATACAGTGGTAGCTTACTGGGAGCCATGTCTCACATCCCCACCACGTGCAGGTACACTCACTAAAACATACAGTGGTAGCTCACTGGGTGCCATGTCTCACATCCCAAGTACGTGCAGAGACAATCACTAGAACATACAGTGGTAGCTTACTGGGAGCAATGTCTCAGATCCCCACCACGTGCAGGTACACTCACTAAAGCATACAGTGGTAGTTCACTGGGAGCCATGTCTCACATCAATACCACGTGCAGGTACACTTACTATAGCTTACAGTTTTAGTTTATTAGGAGCCATGTCTCACATCCCCATCACGAGCAGGTAAACTCACTAGAGCATACAGTGGTAGTTTACTGGGAGCCATGTCTCACATCCCCACCACGAGAAGGTACACTCACTAGAGCATACAGTGGTAGTTCACTGGGAGCCATGTTTCACATACCCACTACGTGCAGGTACACTCACTAGAGCTTACAGTGGTAATTAACTGGGAGCCATGTCTCACATCCCCACCAAGAGCAGGTACACTCACTAGAGCATACAGTGGTAGTTCACTGGGAGCCATGTCTTACATCACCACCACGTGCAGGTACACTCACTATAGCATACAGTGGTAGCTTACTGGGAGCAATGTCTCAGATCCCCACCACGTGCAGGTACACTCACTAGAGCATACAGTGGTAGTTCACTGGGAGCCATGTCTCACATCCCCACCACGAGCAGGTACACTCACTAGAGCATATAGTGGTAATTTACTGGGAGCCATGTCTCAAATCCCCTCCACGAGCAGGTTCACTCACTAGAGCATACAGTGGTAGTTTACTGGGAGCCTTGTCTCACATCCCCACCACGAGCAGGTACACTAATTAGAGCATACAGTGGTAGCTCACTGGGAGCCATGTCTCACATCCCCACCACGTGCATGTACACTCACTAGAACATACAGTGGTAGCTCACTGGGAGCCCATTTCTTACATCCCCACCACGTGCAGGTACACTCTCTAGAACATACAGTGGTAGCTTACTGGGATCCATTTTTAACATCCCCACCACGTGCAGGTACACTCACTAGAACATACAGTGGTAGCTTACAGGGAGCCATGTCTCACACCCCCACCACGTGCAGGTACACTCACTAGAGCATACAGTGGTAGCTTACTGGGATCCATTTCTAACATCCCCACCACGTGCAGGTACACTCACTAGAACATACAGTGGTAGCTTACTGGGAGCCATGTCTCACACCCACACCACGTGCAGGTACACTCACTAGAGCATACAGTGGTAGTGAACTGGGAGCCATGTCTCACACCCCCACTACGTGCAGGTACACTAGCTAGAGCATACAGTTGTAGTTCACTGGGAACCATGTCTCACATCCCAACCACGTGCAGGTACACTCACTAGAGCATTCAGTGGTAGTTCACTGGTAGCTATTTCTCACACCCCCACCACTTGCAGGTACACTAGCTAGATCATACAGTGGTAGCTCAATGGGAGCCATGTCTCACATCCCCACCACGTGCAGGTACACTCACTAGAAGATACAGTGGTAGCTCACTGAGAGCCATGTCTCACATCCCCACCACTTGCAGGTACACTTACTAGAACATACAGTGGTAGCTCACTGGGTGCCATATCTCACATCCCCACCACGTGCATGTACACTCACTAAAACATACAGTGGTAGCTAACTGGGAGCCATGTCTCACATCCCCTCCACGTGCAGGTACACTCACTAGAACATACAGTGGTAGCTTACTGAAAGCCATTTCTAACATCCCCACCACGTGCAGGTACACTCACTAGAACATACAGTGGTAGCTTACTGGTATCCATTTCTAACATCCCCACCACGTGCAGGTATACTCACTAGAACATACAGTGGTAGCTTACTGGGAGCCATGTCTCACATCCCCACCACGTTCAGGTACACTTACTAGAGCATACAGTGGTAGTTCACTGGGAGCCATGTCTCACATCCCCACCACGAGCAGGTACACTCACTAGAACATACAGTGGTAGCTCACTGGGAGCCATGTCTCACAAACCCACCACGTGCAGGTACACTTACTAGAACATACAGTGGTAGCTCACTGGGAGCCCATTTCTAACATCCCCACCACGTGCAGGTACACTCTCTAGAACATACAGTGGTAGCTTACTGGGATCCATTTCTAACATCCCCACCACTTTCAGGTACACTCACTATAGCATACAGTGGTAGCTTACTGGGAGCAATGTTTCAGATCCCCACCACGTGCAGATACACTCACTAGAGCATACAGTGGTAGTTCACTGGGAGCCATGTCTCACATCCCCACCACGAGCAGGTACACTCACTAGAGCATATAGTGGTAGTTTACTGGGAGCCATGTCTCAAATCCCCTCCACGAGCAGGTACACTCACTAGAGCATATAGTGGTAGTTTACTGGGAGCCATGTCTGAAATCCCCTCCACGAGCAGGTTCACTCACTAGAGCATACAGTGGTAGTTTACTGGGAGCATTGTCTCACATCCCCACCACGAGCAGGTACACTAATTAGAGCATACAGTGGTAGCTCACTGGGAGCCATGTCTCACATCCCCACCACGTGCATGTACACTCACTAGAACATACAGTGGTAATTAACTAGGAGCCATGGCTTAAATTCCCACCACGAGCAGGTACACTTACTAGAGCATACAGTGCTAGTTCACTGGGAGCCATGTCTCACATCCCCACCAAGAGCAGGTACACTCACTAGAGCATACAGTGGTAGTTCACTGGGAGCCATGTCTTACATCACCACCACGTGCAGGTACACTCACTATAGCATACAGTGGTAGCTTACTGGGAGCAATGTCTCAGATCCCCACCACGTGCAGGTACACTCACTAGAGCATACAGTGGTAGTTCACTGGGAGCCATGTCTCACATCCCCACCACGAGCAGGTACACTCACTAGAGCATATAGTGGTAGTTTACTGGGAGCCATGTCTCAAATCCCCTCCACGAGCAGGTTCACTCACTAGAGCATACAATGGTAGTTTACTGGGAGCCTTGTCTCAGATCCCCACCACGAGCAGGTACACTAATTAGAGCATACAGTGGTAGCTCACTGGGAGCCATGTCTCACATCCCCACCACGTGCATGTACACTCACTAGAACATACAGTGGTAGCTCACTGGGAGCCATGTCTCACATCCCCACCACTTGCAGGTACACTTACTAGAACATACAATGGTAGCTCACTGGGTGCCATGTCACACATCCCCACCACGTGCATGTACACTCACTAGAACATACAGTTGTAGCTCACTGGGAGCCATGTCTCACATCCCCACCACGTGCAGGTAAAATGGCTAGAGCATACAGTGGTAGCTCACTGGGAGCCATGTCTCACATCCCCACCACGTGCAGGTACACTTACTAGAACATACAATGGTAGCTCACTGGGTGCCATGTCTCACATCCCCACCACGTGCATGTACACTCACTAGAACATACAGTTGTAGCTCACTGGAAGCCATGTCTCACATCCCCACCACGTGCAGGTAAAATGGCTAGAGTATACAGTGGTAGCTCACTGGGAGCCATGTCTCACATCCCCACCACGTGTATGTACACTCACTAGAACATACAGTGGTAGCTCACTGGGAGCCATGTCTCACATCCCCACCACTTGCAGGTACACTTACTAGAACATACAATGGTAGCTCACTGGGTGCCATGTCTCACATCCCCACCACGTGCATGTACACTCACTAGAACATACAGTTGTAGCTCACTGGAAGCCATGTCTCACATACCCACCACGTGCAGGTAAAATCACTAGAACATACAGTGGTAGCTTACTGGGAGCAATGTCTCAGATCCCCACCACGTGCAGGTACACTCACTAAAGCATACAGTGGTAGTTCACTGGGAGCCATGTCTCACATCAATACCACGTGCAGGTACACTTACTATAGCTTACAGTTTTAGTTTATTCGGAGGCATGTCTCACATCCCCACCACGAGCAGGTAAACTCACTAGAGCATACAGTGGTTGTTACTGGGAGCCATGTCTTACATTAACACCACGTGCAGGTACACTCACTATAGCATATAGTGGTAGCTCACTGGGAGCCATGTCTCACATCACCACCACGAGCAGGTACACACACTAGAGCATACAGTGGTAGTTCACTGGGAGCCATGTCTCACATTCCCACCTCGAGCAGGTATACTCACTAGAGCATATAGTGGTAGTTTACTGGGAGCATGGTCTTACATCCCCACCACGAGCAGGTACACTTACTAGAGCATACAGTGGTAGCTCACTGGGAGCCATGTCTCAAAACCCAACCACGAGCAGGTACACTCACTAGAGCATACAGTGGTAGTTCACTGGAAGCCATGTCTTACATCTCCACCACGAGCTGGTACACTTACTAGAGCATACAGTGGTAGTTTACTGAAAGCCATGTTTCACATCCCCACCACAAGCAGGTACACACGCTAGAGCATACAATGTTAGTTCACTGGGAGCCATGTCTCACATCCCCACCACGAGCAGGTACACTCACTAGAGCATACAGTGGTAGTTTACTGGAAGCCATGTCTCACATCCCCACCACGAGCAGGTACACTCACTAGAGCATACAGTGGTAGTTCAATGGGAGCCATGTCTCACATCCCCACCACGAGCAGGTACACTCACTAGAACATACAGTGGTAGTTTACTGGGAGCCTTGTCTCACATCCCAACCACGAGCAGGTACACTAATTAGAGCATACAGTGGTAGCTCACTGGGAGCCATGTCTCACATCCCCACCACGTGATGGTACACTCACTACAAGATACAGTGGTAGCTCATTGGGAGCCATGTCTCACATCCCCACCACGTGCAGGTACACTCACTAGAAGATACAGTGGTAGCTCACTGGGAGCCATGTCTCACATCCCCACCACTTGCAGGTACACTTACTAGAACATGCAGTGGTAGCTCACTGGGTGCCATATCTCACATCCCCACCACGTGCAGGTACACTCACTAAAACATACAGTGGTAGTTCACTGAGAGCCATGTCTCACATCAATACCACGTGCAGGTACACTTACTATAGCTTACAGTTTTAGTTTATTAGGAGCTATGTCTCACATCCCCACCACGAGCAGGTAAACTCACTAGAGTATACAGTGGTAGTTTACTGGGAGCTATGTCTCACATCCCCACAACGAGAAGGTACACTCACTAGAGCATACAGTGGTAGTTCACTGGGAGCCATGTTTCACATCCCCACTACGTGCAGGTACACTCACTAGAGCTTACAGTGGTAATTAACTGGGAGCCATGTCTCACATCCCCACCAAGAGCAGGTACACTCACTAGAGCATACAGTGGTAGTTCACTGGGAGCCATGTCTTACATCACCACCACGTGCAGGTACACTCACTATAGCATACAGTGGTAGCTTACTGGGAGCAATTTTTGAGATCCCCACCACGTGCAGGTACACTCGCTAGAGCATACAGTGGTAGTTCACTGGGAGCCATGTCTCACATCCCCACCACGAGCAGGTACACTTACTAGAGCATATAGTGGTAGTTTACTGGGAGCCATGTCTCAAATCCCCTCCACGAGCAGGTTCACTCACTTGAGCATACAGTGGTAGTTTACTGGGAGCCTTGTCTCACATCCCCACCACGAGCAGGTACACTAATTAGAGCATACAGTGGTAGCTCACTGGGAGCCATGTCTCACATCCCCACCACGTGCATGTACACTCACTAGAACATACAGTGTTAGCTCACCGGGAGCCATGTCTCACATCCCCACCACTTGCAGGTACACTTACTAGAACATACAGTGGTAGCTCACTGGGTGCCATGTCTCACATCCCCACCACGTGCATGTACACTCACTAGAACATACAGTTGTAGCTCACTGGAAGCCATGTCTCACATCCCCACCACGTGCAGGTAAAATGGCTAGAGCATACAGTGGTAGCTCACTGGGAGCCATGTCTAACATCCCCACCACGTGCAGGTACACTCACTAAAACATACAGTGGTAGCTAACTGGGTGCCATGTCTCACATCCCAAGTACGTGCAGAGACAATCACTAGAACATACAGTGGCAGCTTACTGGGAGCAATGTCTCAGATCCCTACCACGTGCAGGTACACTCACTAAAGCATACAGTGGTAGTTCACTGGAAGCCATGTCTCACATCAATACCACGTGCAGGTACACTTACTATAGCTTACAGTTTTAGTTTATTAGGAGCCATGTCTCACATCCCCACCACGAGCAGGTATACTCACTAGAGCATACAGTGGTAGTTTACTGGGAGCCATGTCTCACATCCCCACCACGAGAAGGTACACTCACTAGAGCATACAGTGGTAGTTCACTGGGAGCCATGTTTCACATCCCCACTACGTGCAGGTACACTCACTAGAGCTTACTGGGAGCCATGTCTCACATCCCCACCACGTGCAGGTACACTTACTAGAGCATACAGTGCTAGTTCACTGGGAGCCATGTCTCACATCCCCACCAAGAGCAGGTACACTCTCTGTAGCATACAGTGGTTGTTTACTGGGAGCCATGTCTTACATTAACACCACGTGCAGGTACACTCACTATAGCATATAGTGGTAGCTCACTGAGAGCCATGTCTCACATCACCACCACGAGCAGGTACACTCACTAAAGCATACAGTGGTAGTTCACTGGGAGCCATGTCTCACATTCCCACCTCGAGCAGGTACACTCACTAGAGCATATAGTGGTAGTTTACTGGGAGCATGGTCTTACATCTCCACCACGAGCAGGTACACTCACTAGAGCATACAGTGGTAGCTCACTGGGAGCCATGTCTCAAAACCCAACCACGAGCAGGTACACTCACTAGAGCATACAGTGGTAGTTCACTGGAAGCCATGTCTTACATCTCCACCACGAGCAGGTGCACTTACTAGAGCATACAGTGGTAGTTTACTGAAAGCCATGTCTCACATCCCCACCACGAGCAGGTACACACGCTAGAGCATACAATGGTAGTTTACTGGGAGCCATGTCTCACATCCCCACCACGAGCAGGTACATTCACTAGAGCATACAGTGGTAGTTCACTGGGAGCCATGTCTCACATCCCCACCACGAGCAGGTACACTCACTAGAGCTAACAGTGGTAGTTCAATGGGAGCCATGTCTCACATCCCCATCACGAGCAGGTACACTCACTAGAACATACAGTGTTAGTTTACTGGGAGCCTTGTCTCACATCCCAACCACGAGCAGGTACACTAATTAGAGCATACAGTGGTAGCTCACTGGGAGCCATGTCTCACATCCCCACCACGTGCAGGTACACTCACTAGAAGATACAGTGGTAGCTCATTGGGAGCCATGTCTCACATCCCCACCACGTGCAGGTACACTCACTAGAAGATACAGTGGTAGCTCACTGGGAGCCATGTCTCACATCCCCACCACTTGCAGGTACACTTACTAGAACATACAGTGGTAGCTCACTGGGTGCCATATCTCACATCCCCACCACGTGCAGGTACACTCACTAGAACATACAGTGGTAGCTTACTGAGAGCCATTTCTAACATCCCCACCACGTGCAGGTACACTCACTAGAACATACAGTGGTAGCTTACTGGTATCTATTTCTAACATCCCCACCACGTGCAGGTATACTCACTAGAACATACAGTGGTAGCTTACTGGGAGCCATGTCTCACACACCCACCACGTTCAGGTACACTTACTAGAGCATACAGTGGTAGTTCACTGGGAGCCATGTCTCACAAACCCACCACGAGCAGGTACACTCACTAGAACATACAGTGGTAGCTCACTGGGTACCATGTCTCACAAACCCACCATGTGCAGGTACACTTACTAGAACATACAGTGGTAGCTCACTGGGAGCCCATTTCTAACATCCCCACCACGTGCAGGTACACTCTCTAGAACATACAGTGGTAGCTTACTGGGATCCATTTCTAACATCCCCACCACGTGCAGGTACACTCACTAGAACATACAGTGGTAGCTTACTGGGAGCCATGTCTCACACCCCCACCACGTGCAGGTACACTCACTAGAGCATACAGTGGTAGCTTACTGGGATCCATTTCTAACATCCCCACCACGTGCAGGTACACTTACTAGAACATACAGTGGTAGCTTACTGGTAGCCATGTCTCACACCCACACCACGTGCAGGTACTTTCACTAGAGCATACAGTGGTAGTGAACTGGAGCCATGTCTCACATCAATACCACGTGCAGGTACACTTACTATAGCTTACAGTTTTAGTTTATTAGGAGCCATGTCTCACATCCCCACCACGTGCAGGTACACTCACTAGAAGATACAGTGGTAGCTCACTGGGAGCCATGTCTCACATCCCCACCACTTGTAGGTACACTTACTAGAACATACAGTGGTAGCTCACTGGGTGCCATATCTCACATCCCCACCACGTGCATGTACACTCACTAAAACATACAGTAGTAGCTAACTGGGAGCCATGTCTCACATCCCCACCACGTGCAGGTACACTCACTAGAACATACAGTGGTAGCTTACTGAGAGCCATTTCTAACATCCCCACCACGAGCAGGTACACTCACTAGAACATACAGTGGTAGCTTACTGGTATCCATTTCTAACATCCCCACCACGTGCAGGTATACTCACTAGAACATACAGTGGTAGCTTACTGGGAGCCATGTCTCACACCCCCACCACGTTCAGGTACACTTACTAGAGCATACAGTGGTAGTTTACTGGGAGCCATGTCTCACATCCCCACCACGAGCAGGTACACTCACTAGAACATACAGTGGTAGCTCACTGGGATCCATTTCTAACATCCCCACCACGTGCAGGTACACTCACTAGAACATACAGTGGTAGCTTACTGGGAGCCATGTCTCACACCCCCACCACGTGCAGGTACACTCACTAGAGCATACAGTGGTAGTTAACTGGGAGCCATGCCTCACACCCCCACTACGTGCAGGTACACTAGCTAGAGCATACAGTTGTAGTTCACTGGGAACCATGTCTCACATCCCCACCACGTGCAGGTACACTCACTAGAGCATACAGTGGTATTTCACTGGTAGCCATGTCTCACACCCCCACCACTTGCAGGTACACTAGCTAGATCATACAGTGGTAGCTCACAGGGAGCCATGTCTCACATCCCCACCACGTGCAGGTACACTCACTAGAAGATACAGTGGTAGCTCACTGGGAGCCATGTCTCACATCCCCACCACTTGTAGGTACACTTACTAGAACATACAGTGGTAGCTCACTGGGTGCCATATCTCACAGCCCCACCACGTGCATGTACACTCACTAAAACATACAGTAGTAGCTAACTGGGAGCCATGTCTCACATCCCCACCACGTGCAGGTACACTCACTAGAACATACAGTGGTAGCTTACTGAGAGCCATTTCTAACATCCCCACCACGAGCAGGTACACTCACTAGAACATACAGTGGTAGCTTACTGGTATCCATTTCTAACATCCCCACCACGTGCAGGTATACTCACTAGAACATACAGTGGTAGCTTACTGGGAGCCATGTCTCACACCCCCACCACGTTCAGGTACACTTACTAGAGCATACAGTGGTAGTTCACTGGGAGCCATGTCTCACATCCCCACCACGAGCAGGTACACTCACTAGAACATACAGTGGTAGCTCACTGGGATCCAATTCTAACATCCCCACCACGTGCAGGTACACTCACTAGAACATACAGTGGTAGCTTACTGGGAGCCATGTCTCACACCCCCACCACGTGCAGGTACACTCACTAGAGCATACAGTGGAAGTTAACTGGGAGCCATGCCTCACACCCCCACTACGTGCAAGTACACTAGCTAGAGCATACAGTTGTAGTTCACTGGGAACCATGTCTCACATCCCCACCACGTGCAGGTACACTTACTAGAACATACAGTGGTAGCTCACTGGGAGCCATTTCTAACATCCCCACCACGTGCAGGTACACTCACTAAAACATACAGTGGTAGCTTACTGGGATCCATTTCTAACATCCCCACCACGTGCAGGTACACTCACTAGAACATACAGTGGTAGCTTACTGGGAGCCATGTCTCACACCCACACCACGTGCAGGTACACTCACTAGAGCATACAGTGGTAGTTAACTGGGAGCCATGTCTCACACCCCCACTACGTGCAGGTACACTAGCTAGAGCATACAGTTGTAGTTCACTGGGAACCATGTCTCACATCCCCACCACGTGCAGGTACACTCACTAGAGCATACAGTGGTAGTTCACTGGTAGCCATGTCTCACACCCCCACCACTTGCAGGTACACTAGCTAGATCATACAGTGGTAGCTTACTGGGAGCCATGTCTCACATCCCCACCACGTGCAGGTACACTCACTAGAAGATACAGTGGTAGCTCACTGGGAGCCATGTCTCACATCCCCACCACTGGCAGGTACACTTACTAGAACATACAGTGGTAGCTCACTGGGTGCCATATCTCACATCCCCACCACGTGCATGTACACTCACTAAAACATACAATGGTAGCTAACTGGGAGCCATGTCTCACATCCCCACCACGTGCAGTTACACTCACTAGAACATACAGTGGTAGCTTACTGAGAGCCATTTCTAACATCCCCACCACGTGCAGGTACACTCACTAGAACATACAGTGGTAGCTTACTGGTATCCATTTCTAACATCCCCACCACGTGCAGGTATACTCACTAGAACGTACAGTGGTAGCTTACTGGGAGCCATGTCTCACACACCCACCACGTTCAGGTACACTTACTAGAGCATACAGTGGTAGTTCACTGGGAGCCATGTCTCACAAACCCACCACGAGCAGGTACACTCACTAGAACATACAGTGGTAGCTCACTGGGTACCATGTCTCACAAACCCACCATGTGCAGGTACACTTACTAGAACATACAGTGGTAGCTCACTGGGAGCCCATTTCTAACATCCCCACCACGTGCAGGTACACTTTCTAGAACATACAGTGGTAGCTTACTGGGATCCATTTCTAACATCCCCACCACGTGCAGGTACACTCACTAGAACATACAGTGGTAGCTTACTGGGAGCCATGTCTCACAACCCCACCACGTGCAGGTACACTCACTAGAGCATACAGTGGTAGCTTACTGGGATCCATTTCTAACATCCCCACCACGTGCAGGTACACTTACTAGAACATACAGTGGTAGCTTACTGGTAGCCATGTCTCACACCCACACCACGTGCAGGTACTTTCACTAGAGCATACAGTGGTAGTGAACTGGAGCCATGTCTCACATCAATACCACGTGCAGGTACACTTACTATAGCTTACAGTTTTAGTTTATTAGGAGCCATGTCTCACATCCCCACCACGTGCAGGTACACTCACTAGAGCATACAGTGGTAGTTCACTGGTAGCCATGTCTCACACCCCCATTACTTGCAGGTACACTAGCTAGATCATACAGTGGTAGCTCACTGGGAGCTATGTCTCACATCCCCACCACGTGCAGGTACACTCACTAGAATATACAGTGGTAGCTCACTGAGAGCCATGTCTCACATCCCCACCACTTGCAGGTACACTTACTAGAACATACAGTGGTAGCTCACTGGGTGCCATATCTCACATCCCCACCACGTGCATGTACACTCACTAAAACAAACAGTGGTAGCTAACTGGGAGCCATGTCTCACATTCCCACCACGTGCAGGTACACTCACTAGAACATACAGTGGTAGCTTACTGAGAGCCATTTCTAACATCCCCACCACGTGCAGGTACACTCACTAGAACATACAGTGGTAGCTTACTGGTATCCATTTCTAACATCCCCACCACGTGCAGGTATACTCACTAGAACAAAAAATGGTAGCTTACTAGGAGACAAGTCTTACACCCCCACCACGTTCAGGTACACTTACTAGAGCATACAGTGGTAGTTCACTGGGAGCCATGTCTCACATCCCCACCACGAGCAGGTACACTCACTAGAACATACAGTGGTAGCTCACTGGGAGCCATGTCTCACAAACCCACCACGTGCAGGTACACTTACTAGAACATACAGTGGTAGCTCACTGGGAGCCCATTTCTAACATGCCCACCACGTGCAGGTACACTCTCTAGAACATACAGTGGTAGATTACTGGGATCCATTTCTAACATCCCCACCACGTGCAGGTACACTCACTAGAACATACAGTGGTAGCTTACTGGGAGCCATGTCTCACACCCCCACCACGTGCAGGTACACTCACTAGAGCATACAGTGGTAGTTAACTGGGAGCCATGCCTCACACCCCCACTACGTGCAGGTACACTAGCTAGAGCATACAGTTGTAGTTCACTGGGAACCATGTCTCACATCCCCACCACGTGCAGGTACACTCACTAGAGCATACAGTGGTATTTCACTGGTAGCCATGTCTCACACCCCCACCACTTACAGGTACACTAGCTAGATCATACAGTGGTAGCTCACAGGGAGCCATGTCTCACATCCCCACCACGTGCAGGTACACTCACTAGAAGATACAGTGGTAGCTCACTGGGAGCCATGTCTCACATCCCCACCACTTGTAGGTACACTTACTAGAACATACAGTGGTAGCTCACTGGGTGCCATATCTCACATCCCCACCACGTGCATGTACACTCACTAAAACATACAGTAGTAGCTAACTGGGAGCCATGTCTCACATCCCCACCACGTGCAGGTACACTCACTAGAACATACAGTGGTAGCTTACTGAGAGCCATTTCTAACATCCCCACCACGAGCAGGTACACTCACTAGAACATACAGTGGTAGCTTACTGGTATCCATTTCTAACATCCCCACCACGTGCAGGTATACTCACTAGAACATACAGTGGTAGCTTACTGGGAGCCATGTCTCACACCCCCACCACGTTCAGGTACACTTACTAGAGCATACAGTGGTAGTTCACTGGGAGCCATGTCTCACATCCCCACCACGAGCAGGTACACTCACTAGAACATACAGTGGTAGCTCACTGGGATCCATTTCTAACATCCCCACCACGTGCAGGTACACTCACTAGAACATACAGTGGTAGCTTACTGGGAGCCATGTCTCACACCCCCACCACGTGCAGGTACACTCACTAGAGCATACAGTGGTAGTTAACTGGGAGCCATGCCTCACACCCCCACTACGTGCAGGTACACTAGCTAAAGCATACAGTTGTAGTTCACTGGGAACCATGTCTCACATCCCCACCACGTGCAGGTACTCTCACTAGAGCATACAGTGGTATTTCACTGGTAGCCATGTCTCACACCCCCACCACTTGCAGGTACACTAGCTAGATCATACAGTGGTAGCTCACAGGGAGCCATGTCTCACATCCCCACCACGTGCAGGTACACTCACTAGAAGATACAGTGGTAGCTCACTGGGAGCCATGTCTCACATCCCCACCACTTGTAGGTACACTTACTAGAACATACAGTGGTAGCTCACTGGGTGCCATATCTCACAGCCCCACCACGTGCATGTACACTCACTAAAACATACAGTAGTAGCTAACTGGGAGCCATGTCTCACATCCCCACCACGTGCAGGTACACTCACTAGAACATACAGTGGTAGCTTACTGAGAGCCATTTCTAACATCCCCACCACGAGCAGGTACACTCACTAGAACATACAGTGGTAGCTTACTGGTATCCATTTCTAACATCCCCACCACGTGCAGGTATACTCACTAGAACATACAGTGGTAGCTTACTGGGAGCCATGTCTCACACCCCCACCACGTTCAGGTACACTTACTAGAGCATACAGTGGTAGTTCACTGGGAGCCATGTCTCACATCCCCACCACGAGCAGGTACACTCACTAGAACATACAGTGGTAGCTCACTGGGATCCATTTCTAACATCCCCACCACGTGCAGGTACACTCACTAGAACATACAGTGGTAGCTTACTGGGAGCCATGTCTCACACCCCCACCACGTGCAGGTACACTCACTAGAGCATACAGTGGAAGTTAACTGGGAGCCATGCCTCACACCCCCACTACGTGCAAGTACACTAGCTAGAGCATACAGTTGTAGTTCACTGGGAACCATGTCTCACATCCCCACCACGTGCAGGTACACTTACTAGAACATACAGTGGTAGCTCACTGGGAGCCATTTCTAACATCCCCACCACGTGCAGGTACACTCACTAAAACATACAGTGGTAGCTTACTGGGATCCATTTCTAACATCCCCACCACGTGCAGGTACACTCACTAGAACATACAGTGGTAGCTTACTGGGAGCCATGTCTCACACCCACACCACGTGCAGGTACACTCACTAGAGCATACAGTGGTAGTTAACTGGGAGCCATGTCTCACACCCCCACTACGTGCAGGTACACTAGCTAGAGCATACAGTTGTAGTTCACTGGGAACCATGTCTCACATCCCCACCACGTGCAGGTACACTCACTAGAGCATACAGTGGTAGTTCACTGGTAGCCATGTCTCACACCCCCACCACTTGCAGGTACACTAGCTAGATCATACAGTGGTAGCTTACTGGGAGCCATGTCTAACATCCCCACCACGTGCAGGTACACTCACTCGAAGATACAGTGGTAGCTCACTGGGAGCCATGTCTCACATCCCCACCACTGGCAGGTACACTTACTAGAACATACAGTGGTAGCTCACTGGGTGCCATATCTCACATCCCCACCACGTGCATGTACACTCACTAAAACATACAGTGGTAGCTAACTGGGAGCCATGTCTCACATCCCCACCACGTGCAGTTACACTCACTAGAACATACAGTGGTAGCTTACTGAGAGCCATTTCTAACATCCCCACCACGTGCAGGTACACTCACTAGAACATACAGTGGTAGCTTACTGGTATCCATTTCTAACATCCCCACCACGTGCAGGTATACTCACTAGAACATACAGTGGTAGCTTACTGGGAGCCATGTCTCACACACCCACCACGTTCAGGTACACTTACTAGAGCATACAGTGGTAGTTCACTGGGAGCCATGTCTCACAAACCCACCACGAGCAGGTACACTCACTAGAACATACAGTGGTAGCTCACTGGGTACCATGTCTCACAAACCCACCATGTGCAGGTACACTTACTAGAACATACAGTGGTAGCTCACTGGGAGCCCATTTCTAACATCCCCACCACGTGCAGGTACACTCTCTAGAACATACAGTGGTAGCTTACTGGGATCCATTTCTAACATCCCCACCACGTGCAGGTACACTCACTAGAACATACAGTGGTAGCTTACTGGGAGCCATGTCTCACACCCCCACCACGTGCAGGTACACTCACTAGAGCATACAGTGGTAGCTTACTGGGATCCATTTCTAACATCCCCACCACGTGCAGGTACACTTACTAGAACATACAGTGGTAGCTTACTGGTAGCCATGTCTCACACCCACACCACGTGCAGGTACTTTCACTAGAGCATACAGTGGTAGTGAACTGGAGCCATGTCTCACATCAATACCACGTGCAGGTACACTTACTATAGCTTACAGTTTTAGTTTATTAGGAGCCATGTCTCACATCCCCACCACGTGCAGGTACACTCACTAGAGCATACAGTGGTAGTTCACTGGTAGCCATGTCTCACACCCCCATTACTTGCAGGTACACTAGCTAGATCATACAGTGGTAGCTCACTGGGAGCTAAGTCTCACATCCCCACCACGTGCAGGTACACTCACTAGAAGATACAGTGGTAGCTCACTGAGAGCCATGTCTCACATCCCCACCACTTGCAGGTACACTTACTAGAACATACAGTGGTAGCTCACTGGGTGCCATATCTCACATCCCCACCACGTGCATGTACACTCACTAAAACAAACAGTGGTAGCTAACTGGGAGCCATGTCTCACATTCCCACCACGTGCAGGTACACTCACTAGAACATACAGTGGTAGCTTACTGAGAGCCATTTCTAACATCCCCACCACGTGCAGGTACACTCACTAGAACATACAGTGGTAGCTTACTGGTATCCATTTCTAACATCCCCACCACGTGCAGGTATACTCACTAGAACAAAAAATGGTAGCTTACTAGGAGACAAGTCTTACACCCCCACCACGTTCAGGTACACTTACTAGAGCATACAGTGGTAGTTCACTGGGAGCCATGTCTCACATCCCCACCACGAGCAGGTACACTCACTAGAACATACAGTGGTAGCTCACTGGGAGCCATGTCTCACAAACCCACCACGTGCAGGTACACTTACTAGAACATACAGTGGTAGCTCACTGGGAGCCCATTTCTAACATGCCCACCACGTGCAGGTACACTCTCTAGAACATACAGTGGTAGCTTACTGGGATCCATTTCTAACATCCCCACCACGTGCAGGTACACTCACTAGAACATACAGTGGTAGCTTACTGGGAGCCATGTCTCACACCCCCACCACGTGCAGGTACACTCACTAGAGCATACAGTGGTAGTTAACTGGGAGCCATGCCTCACACCCCCACTACGTGCAGGTACACTAGCTAGAGCATACAGTTGTAGTTCACTGGGAACCATGTCTCACATCCCCACCACGTGCAGGTACACTCACTAGAGCATACATTGGTATTTCACTGGTAGCCATGTCTCACACCCCCACCACTTGCAGGTACACTAGCTAGATCATACAGTGGTAGCTCACAGGGAGCCATGTCTCACATCCCCACCACGTGCAGGTACACTCACTAGAAGATACAGTGGTAGCTCACTGGGAGCCATGTCTCACATCCCCACCACTTGTAGGTACACTTACTAGAACATACAGTGGTAGCTCACTGGGTGCCATATCTCACATCCCCACCACGTGCATGTACACTCACTAAAACATACAGTAGTAGCTAACTGGGAGCCATGTCTCACATCCCCACCACGTGCAGGTACACTCACTAGAACATACAGTGGTAGCTTACTGAGAGCCATTTCTAACATCCCCACCACGAGCAGGTACACTCACTAGAACATACAGTGGTAGCTTACTGGTATCCATTTCTAACATCCCCACCACGTGCAGGTATACTCACTAGAACATACAGTGGTAGCTTACTGGGAGCCATGTCTCACACCCCCACCACGTTCAGGTACACTTACTAGAGCATACAGTGGTAGTTCACTGGGAGCCATGTCTCACATCCCCACCACGAGCAGGTACACTCACTAGAACATACAGTGGTAGCTCACTGGGATCCATTTCTAACATCCCCACCACGTGCAAGTACACTCACTAGAACATACAGTGGTAGCTTACTGGGAGCCATGTCTCACACCCCCACCACGTGCAGGTACACTCACTAGAGCATACAGTGGTAGTTAACTGGGAGCCATGCCTCACACCCCCACTACGTGCAGGTACACTAGCTAGAGCATACAGTTGTAGTTCACTGGGAACCATGTCTCACATCCCCACCACGTGCAGGTACACTCACTAGAGCATACAGTGGTATTTCACTGGTAGCCATGTCTCACACCCCCACCACTTGAAGGTACACTAGCTAGAAGATACAGTGGTAGCTCACTGGAGCCATGTCTCACATCCCCACCACTTGTAGGTACACTTACTAGAACATACAGTGGTAGCTCACTGGGTGCCATATCTCACAGCCCCGACACGTGCATGTACACTCACTAAAACATACAGTAGTAGCTAACTGGGAGCCATGTCTCACATCCCCACCACGTGCAGGTACACTCACTAGAACATACAGTGGTAGCTTACTGAGAGCCATTTCTAACATCCCCACCACGAGCAGGTACACTCACTAGAACATACAGTGGTAGCTTACTGGTATCCATTTCTAACATCCCCACCACGTGCAGGTATACTCACTAGAACATACAGTGGTAGCTTACTGGGAGCCATGTCTCACACCCCCACCACGTTCAGGTACACTTACTAGAGCATACAGTGGTAGTTCACTGGGAGCCATGTCTCACATCCCCACCACGAGCAGGTACACTCACTAGAACATACAGTGGTAGCTCACTGGGATCCATTTCTAACATCCCCACCACGTGCAGGTACACTCACTAGAACATACAGTGGTAGCTTACTGGGAGCCATGTCTCACACCCCCACCACGTGCAGGTACACTCACTAGAGCATACAGTGGTAGTTAACTGGGAGCCATGCCTCACACCCCCACTACGTGCAAGTACACTAGCTAGAGCATACAGTTGTAGTTCACTGGGAACCATGTCTCACATCCCCACCACGTGCAGGTACACTTACTAGAACATACAGTGGTAGCTCACTGGGAGCCATTTCTAACATCCCCACCACGTGCAGGTACACTCACTAAAACATACAGTGGTAGCTTACTGGGATCCATTTCTAACATCCCCACCACGTGCAGGTACACTCACTAGAACATACAGTGGTAGCTTACTGGGAGCCATGTCTCACACCCACACCACGTGCAGGTACACTCACTAGAGCATACAGTGGTAGTTAACTGGGAGCCATGTCTCACACCCCCACTACGTGCAGGTACACTAGCTAGAGCATACAGTTGTAGTTCACTGGGAACCATGTCTCACATCCCCACCACGTGCAGGTACACTCACTAGAGCATACAGTGGTAGTTCACTGGTAGCCATGTCTCACACCCCCACCACTTGCAGGTACACTAGCTAGATCATACATTGGTAGCTTACTGGGAGCCATGTCTCACATCCCCACCACGTGCAGGTACACTCACTAGAAGATACAGTGGTAGCTCACTGGGAGCCATGTCTCACATCCCCACCACTGGCAGGTACACTTACTAGAACATACAGTGGTAGCTCACTGGGTGCCATATCTCACATCCCCACCACGTGCATGTACACTCACTAAAACATACAGTGGTAGCTAACTGGGAGCCATGTCTCACATCCCCACCACGTGCAGGTACACTCACTAGAACATACAGTGGTAGCTTACTGAGAGCCATTTCTAACATCCCCACCACGTGCAGGTACACTCACTAGAACATACAGTGGTAGCGTACTGGTATCCATTTCTAACATCCCCACCACGTGCAGGTATACTCACTAGAACATACAGTGGTAGCTTACTGGGAGCCATGTCTCACACCCCCACCACGTTCAGGTACACTTACTAGAGCATACAGTGGTAGTTCACTGGGAGCCATGTCTCACATCCCCACCACGAGCAGGTACACTCACTAGAACATACAGTGGTAGCTCACTGGGATCCATTTCTAACATCCCCACCACGTGCAGGTACACTCACTAGAACATACAGTGGTAGCTTACTGGGAGCCATGTCTCACACCCCCACCACGTGCAGGTACACTCACTAGAGCATACAGTGGTAGTTAACTGGGAGCCATGCCTCACACCCCCACTACGTGCAAGTACACTAGCTAGAGCATACAGTTGTAGTTCACTGGGAACCATGTCTCACATCCCCACCACGTGCAGGTACACTTACTAGAACATACAGTGGTAGCTCACTGGGAGCCATTTCTAACATCCCCACCACGTGCAGGTACACTCACTAAAACATACAGTGGTAGCTTACTGGGATCCATTTCTAACATCCCCACCACGTGCAGGTACACTCACTAGAACATACAGTGGTAGCTTACTGGGAGCCATGTCTCACACCCACACCACGTGCAGGTACACTCACTAGAGCATACAGTGGTAGTTAACTGGGAGCCATGTCTCACACCCCCACTACGTGCAGGTACACTAGCTAGAGCATACAGTTGTAGTTCACTGGGAACCATGTCTCACATCCCCACCACGTGCAGGTACACTCACTAGAAGATACAGTGGTAGCTCACTGGTAGCCATGTCTCACAAACCCACCACGTGCAGGTACACTTACTAGAACATACAGTGGTAGCTCACTGGGAGCCCATTTCTAACATCCCCACCACGTGCAGGTACACTCTCTAGAACATACAGTGGTAGCTTACTGGGATCCATTTCTAACATCCCCACCACGTGCAGGTACACTCACTAGAACATACAGTGGTAGCTTACTGGGAGCCATGTCTCACACCCCCACCACGTGCAGGTACACTCACTAGAGCATACAGTGGTAGTTAACTGGGAGCCATGCCTCACACCCCCACTACGTGCAGGTACACTAGCTAGAGCATACAGTTGTAGTTCACTGGGAACCATGTCTCACATCCCCACCACGTGCAGGTACACTCACTAGAGCATACAGTGGTATTTCACTGGTAGCCAATTCTCACACCCCCACCACGTGCAGGTACACTAGCTAGATCATACAGTGGTAGCTCACTGGGAGCCATGTCTCACATTCCCACCACGTGCAGGTACACTCACTAGAACATACAGTGGTATCTCACTGGGTGCCATGTCTCACATGCCCACTACGTGCAGGTACACACGCTAGAGCATACAATGGTAGCTCACTGGGAGCAATGTTTGCTCTCTTTCTTAGCCTATCCACTTCCCTCTTGCGGACGTTTCCATGGAGGTGCCACGATGAGCTAATGGGAGCTGGTAATTCTTAGGGGGTTATCTGTGTGATCGCTTTTTAAATTCATTGTTATAAAAAAAAAAGTGACTAGCCTCCAGGGCTAAGGTCTCCTCAGCCTTCTCAAGCAAATACCGTTACCAATGCGCTTGAGAAAATAAGTTTTATTGTTATTTATAGTTATTTACATTTTTTCTTTTATTCTACAAAGAAAAAATGGGACGAATTAAACTTATACCACCTTATCAGACAAGTACAATTTTTGTCCCCTGTTTGACATACCAAACAAAATAATTAATTTCCAATAAAAAATGTTCAACGTTTCTTGTGTTGTCATTTGTAACAGTGTTTTTAAAATGTAAATTCATGTAGTAAAAAACTTTATAATAAAACTCGTATTTGTTACTATGAAACACTAAATAGTTGCTTTTAAGTATAGTCTTTGATCTTAACTGATTGACTATTGATGAACTCAGTTCTATTCTGTTAATTTTTAAGAATTCTCCTAAGTCTATTTAAAATGTAAAGTTTTGTTATCATACAACACTTGTTTATTAATATTAACATTTAATAGTTTTATTTTAGGATGACGTGCTAACCACTCTGCTATTGAGGTACTTGTGACTAGCTAAGATTAATAGTTTTCTATTGCTTATTATAATTTTTATTCTAATGGCGACCTATAATGGGGACTATTTCATCTTAGACCTCCTCTTCAATCACGTAAAGTTTCTTTTCCTTGTTAGAAATACCAAACAAATTAATTAATTACTAATAGTAATTAACTAATTGTTTTTTTTATTGATTATTGTGTTATTAGGTAAAGAATGAATTGTTCAGAATTACTGCTTGATCCGAGATGGGGTGTCAAAGAATTAATGTGTAGGCCTATAATCTTTTTACCAGGCAGACAGTTAGAGTGAGTTGATATAAGCTGTTTAAAAAATGAAATAATGCATACAAGATGGCTACACAACATTTTAATTTCTGTCATACTCAATGTAAGGGTAAAGTCACCATTAGATTTTCGTTATCCGGGCCCATGATTGCCTTGCTACAACACTGAAGAGAGGGTAATATATATTTTCTTTTTTTGTTTGTCGAGTATTTTAATTTTAAAATAATCTTTATTTTTGCTACGCTGTCAACACAATATCAGAAACAGATGGTATTGAATATTTTGTTAATGTTTTGTTTGCGTTCACAATGAGAAAGAAACGTTGAAATGAAACTCTTTATTTTGTTGCAAAAACTCCATTTCTCAAGATGTGTATGATCCAGTTTAGGGGTGGTGTAAGTATATATATAACAATTTATTGTTTACAAAATTCATTAAAAGCCAGAGGAAGTTGTTAGGTACTGATATATATTTGGCACGTACATTTGGGATTTATTTTGGTCTTGGTTTATGTATTTGTGACTGTGATGTACTTATAAAAACAAGGACAAGGAATAGATAGGAAATTAAAACGTTTGTTGATAACGTAGCGTAATAAATAAGAGTTGTTCGTACTAACTATTTTGTAGTGACAGCAACGACAGTGGATGGATTCCCTCTATTAATTCATTAATCTTTTTGAATTGCATTTAGTCTTGATCAACTATTATTATTGCTAAACTACGCTTCTGTTTAATTTCATTATTTAAATTTACTATTATCTCCGTTTTTACCAAGTCCACACTCTATACGGGATACAGCAATGGGTCTTAACACTATCCATCTGTTTATCTATCTATCTATCTATCTATCTATCTATCTATCTATCTATCTATCTATCTATCAAATTCTTCTTTCTTTTTCGTTTTCTCTTTCTTTTTCTCTCTCTTTCTCTCTCTTTCTCTCTCTATCTCTCTGACACTGCCAGTTCTAATATTCATTAGAGGAAAATATATTTCATGGTATTTTAATTACAAGAAAATGGATTTTTGATCTTGTGCTGCTTATGTTGCAAGGGGTACACACATTTTATTTAGAAAATAAAAAAGCTACACAATCTTTTCTTTTTAAATTACAATTAATTTACGTAAGGAATAGGTTAAAAACAGGTTTAAAAAGATGAATAAGCTTATTTTTACTTTATTAAATTTAAAAAAAAAAGCATTGAATTTCTAAAGTATAGAATGTCAGCCAGTTTACTGTCTCCTTCAAAGTTCTGAAAAAAATAATTTGACAGTGTGTTTTTAGAAAGTAGGCAAAAACGTATATAAACATATCAACATATTAACACAAATGATTAAACTATTGACCTTTCTGTATTATTAATGATTTATTAGGAAAATAGTTAATTACAATTAACGAATCTAGCATAATAATCTAAATATGCTAAAAATATGTTTTTTTTTAAGAGGTATATTTTTCTATTACGAAATACTTCCTAATTACATTATACCTGCATGATAAATAATTATCACATGTAGGCTTATTCTACTTTTTTAAAAATGTGATGAAATCAGAACAAAAAAAATCATATACTTAAAAAATTTGTTTGTAAAATGTAAAAAAATATTAAAGATACTTACATCCATAGAGACATTTGTAGTCATTAGGGGCACAATTATTCCATACGCGTTTCTTTTCTTCAGTACTTTGAGTCTGGGAATATCAAATGTGCGTTAGAATTGCTGATGTATATTGACTAAATAAAATAATTAGCAAAAAATAGCAAGAACAGTCTGATTTGTTTAAAAAAATTGATTTAAAATACAATTAGTTTTTTTTTTAAGAAAAAGATACTAATTTAATTAAACCTAATTGTAATAACGTGTTCAAGTTTGAAGTAGAAAACATTTTAACAAACTTGTAAAAAATTCACAGTTATTTCAATAATAAAATGTAAAATAAAAAGTAAACTTTTGTTTAAAAATAATTTGCATTTGGTTAATTATCGCGTAGTGTTTTAGAATCAATGTATTATTAACTATTGAAAACTCCAATAGTCTTATAACAGGTTTAAAATAAGTTAAACCATTAAATAATTAGTACATTAATACCAGTAATCGTAATTATATTTCTATTTTGTAATTTATACACTAAAAATGCACACAAAACAATATAACATAATATTAACATCTTATATATGCTGAGTCAATAAAAAAAAACACCTCTTACCAGCTCTGATTCTACTGCTGTCGTATAGGTTACAGTGGCCAAAGGCCGGCCCTGCAAAATAGCGGCGTATGCTAACGCCGCCGGTCGACTAGTAATATTAATATCTTATTTATGATGAGTCAATTGAAAATACACTTACCAGCTCTGATTCTACAGCGTTATTTTCATTCACTGCTCTGGTCTCTTCAGCTAACATTTCACCATAGACAGCACAAGATACCAACAAAATAGTTAAGAGAATGATTGCCTTCATTGTTGGAATCTGGTAGCTGAAAAACAAGTTTTTATATATGTATATATAGGCATATTTTTTAGATTTAATTATTTCATATATATTTATATATATTAATTATAAAAGCTTAACATATTATAAGTTGTAGTATTAAAACTCATGTTACTAACATAGCGAAATTTGAAATTCAGATAAGTCTCTCAATGCCACATCGTTTGGATTTAGTGCTATATATACATTATAAGAACTGACAAATCGTGATATATTACCTTTGAATTTTAAAACAATCCATCGCACGACATATCAATTTGTAGTCTGACGTCATTGCGACACACTTTATTATTTACAGCTTCTTATCTATCTTATTCAACCCGCATAGAAATTAACTGTAATTATTATAAACCACACCTTCACCTATCCCCTACGTCCCTTGAACCGTCACCACACAAGATCAGTCAACCTTTTTCCTCAAGTCCTTTCTGTTTTTTGCCTTGGGTACAATTTCAATCAATGTCAGACCTGTCCATTCTTTGATGTTGTCTTCCCATCGCTTCTTCTGTCTTCTACTACTTCCTGGTGCTGTTCCCTGCAGGATCGGCTTTGCGAACCCTGAAGACCTTTTGATGTGGCCATAGAGTTTGAGTTTACGTTTTTAGACAGTGGTTTGCAGGTCATCGTAGGATTCAATCGCCGTATTACAACTGTCTCTAATCTCTTCATTCGTGATGCAGTCTTTCCAAGTGACGCCTAGGATTTTTCTGTAGCATCTTAGTTCTTAAGAAGGTCTGCAGTCCAAGATTCGCAATCATATAATAATGTGGCCGTGACCAGGGAACGCATTAAACTTATACCATCTTATCAGACAAGTAAAATTTATGTACCCTGATTGAGATTCCAAACAAAATAATTAATTAACAATTGATAATTAACTAATTATTTTTTAAATTGATTCTAGTGTTGGCATGTAAAAGAATTATTGTTCAAAATTTCAACTTGATCCGAGATTGGGTGGCCAATAATAAGGTGTACAAACCTTTTACCGGACAGACAGACAGAATGAGATGATATAAGGTTTCTAAAAACAGTAGTTCTATCTCCTATATCGTAAATACAATATTTTTCAGCGCAGTTAATTTTTCTGTTATTCAATTTTTTATCTTCTTTAGAAATATGCTCCCTGGTGTTTATATGTGTAATATGTATGTGTCACGGACGAATGTGTGTATGTATGTATAATCTATTTTTACATTCTGCGCGAATGACCGGAAGTGTGTTTTGTTGTCAGAGAGACCAGCGTGTGTGATATGCAGTAAAGCTGATTAAAGTTTATGTGTTTGATCTAGTGGTTTCATTGTTTTATTTCGTTAACTAGAACTGAACCAGGGACACCTAGACGTATCGAGACCTAAGGTAGATTCTATAGAGTTATAAGTATAAATATAATAAAAAATCTTGTGACATATTTGGAGGCTCATTTATCTGTTACTTGACCTAGTCTTGGAAGACATTAGGCAGAACTGCGGTTCGCCATTGTGTATAGGCCTAGGACAAAGAAGGCCGTGAAGACGTTCACGTGCAACGGCGGGAAAAAAAATTAGTCAATCAGCCGAGACAAAACTAGGTCAGACACAGTGATAAAGTAATTTGTTTTGTTTTATTTGATGCTACACACATAAACAAAATGTCAGAGAGTTAATAGCCGTCACACAGTTAATAGCCGCTGGAAAAGAAATGGGATTGTCGGGGACAGCTCTACAGGAGTGGGTGAAAGAAAGAGAAGTCAAGCTGGAAAAGAAAGAAAAAGAAGACAAAGAGCGTGAGGAACGTGTTAAAGAGAGGGAAGTAAGAGCTAAAGAAAGAGAGGCGGTGGAGAGAGCTAAAGAGAAAGAAGCTGAGGTAGAAATACACTTAGAGAGTTAGAGAGTTGGAGCTTAGAGAGACGAAAGGAGAAATCAAAGAACATATAAAACCTGTATGGAAACCAAAGTTGCCACCTTTCAATGAGAGTGTGGATCAAATGGATGCATATTTGGCGAGGTTTGAAGTGCATGCTCAAGCTACAGAAATACCTAAAACTCAATGGAGAAGTCATCTTTACACATTGTTACATGGAAAGGCACTGCAAGCTTGTATCAACTTTTCAAAGAAAGATTTAGAGGAATATGACAAGGTGAAGGAGGTATTAATGAAAAGATAAAGCTTAACAGATGAAGGGTATAGAGAGAAGTTCCATAAAGCTAAACCAGAGAGAAACCAGCCATTCCATGAATTTGTTGACGACATTACAAGATACTTAATGCGTTGGGTAGAATTGTCAAATACTGAAAAGACATTCGAAGGTCTCATTGATCTGTTCATCAGAGACAAGATCCTCACATCTTGCAATCCTCAGTTACTGGCTTTGCTACATGAAAGGAAACCGAAAGATGTGCCAACAGCAGTCAAGTTGTGTCAGCAATATATTACTGCACATCCAGAGCAGACAATTCAGAGAGAGGAAGACTTGATAACTAGCAAGTTTGCCTTTGCTGCAAAGACTAATGATAACAGGAGTCGCTTTAAACAAGAATGGAAACAGGACCGTCTGCAGAAAAGAAATGTTAGTAAAAAAAGAAAATGTTTTAAGTGTTTCAAAACGGGACATTTAGCAGCCCAATGTAGAAACAAAAGCCCATTAAGACGAAACGAGACTATGGGTTCAAGCAGAAGTCAGGAGTTTAAAACCAGCTACAGGGTAAGATCAACTGGACATTTATACAATGCGTCAGTTTGCATAGACTATCAACATGTTGAACAACTCCCTCATGAATCTGATCAGATCCAGATGGCTGGAGCTGTAACTTGTGACGCTGGGAAATTAAAAATGTATCCTGGATTCGTTGGGAAGAAATCTATTTGGGTCTTGAGAGACACAGGAGCGACCACAATCGGAGTGAAGAGACTACATGTGCACCCTCACCAGTTGACGGGTAAGAAAGTCCAATGTATGACATTTGGAGGAACAATGGAAGAATATCCCACAGCTGTCATTGTCATTGATACGCCATTTTTATCTGGGAAAGTTGAAGCATGTGTGTTGGAGAGGCATGCAGCTGACTTGATTCTAGGAAACGTGACTGGCATAACTGAGCCTACCATCACATATATCTACAAGTGGCAAAGGTCAGCAATGTCAGAAGTTAAAAATGCGGTAACTGGATCTCAATCTGGTGCAATAGAAAACATGGGACAACCGAACCTACATAGTCAGATTGAACAGCCATAATCAGAATTAACATCCAGTTATACATTGAAACAAAAGGAGGACCAAACGTTGGTTAAACTTTTTGAATTAGCTGAGCGTCCTACCAGTAAATTTAAAATGGAAAAATGGGCTTCTAATGAGACAATATAACAAAGAGAGACTACAGCTTGTCGTCCCTGCCGCCGAAAGAAAAAGAATTTTAGAGTTAGGTCATGACTCACATTTTGCGAGTCATATGGGGACAGCACGACCAAAAAAAAAAAGAATTCTGAATAACTTTTACTGGCCAGGAATATTTAAAAATGTGAAAGAATATTGTTCAGCGTGCAGCACTTGTGCCAGTACAAAGCCCAGAGATCGTTATACAAAAGCCCCATTACAGTTCACAGATCTGCAAAATAGACCATTTTAGAAAGTAGCCGTAGACATTGTGGGTCCCATAAACCCTATGTCTAAAAGAGGATATAGATACATCCTTACGATGATTGACCTATGCACACGTTGGCCAGAGGCCGTGCCATAAAGACAATAACTGCAAAAATGTAACTCATGAATTGTTTAACATTTTCTCTCGCTTAGGATTCCCAGAAGGAATTCTAAGTGACCAAGTGACTCAGTTTACATCCGAGTTAACACATCAGTTTCTGAAACAGTTAGGGATTCGTCAAACCTTCACAACGCCTTACAGGCCCCAGAGCAATTCGGTTTGCGAGAGGTATGACGGGACTTTGAAACGATTATTAGGCAAAGTAGCACTAGACAGACCAGCAGACTGGGACATGTACATCACAGCAGTTCTCTTTGCTTACCGAGAAGTTCCACAAGAAAGTACAGGATTTTCACCTTTTGAATTATTGTATGGAGCAAACCCGAAAGGTCCACGTTATTTATTAAGGTCCAAATATTGATAATGAATCTAGAACAAGCTATCAACATGTGGTCGAGCTCAGAGAGAAAGTGGTAACAACATGTCAACTTGCAAAGCAAGCATTAGAATCACAGTTAGCACGACACAGAACCATTGTTAATAGAAATAAAACTCTAAGAAAACTTCAAGGAGGAAGCCTTGTGTATGTACTACTCCCAAGGAAAGACAGTAAACTGATTGTTCAGTGGCAAGGACCATTTCAAGTAGTCAAGAAAATAACTGCAGTAGATTACCAAATCAATATGAGAGGAAAACTGAAAACATTTCACATCAACATGTTAAGAGAGTTTGGTGGAAAGCCACAGGAAAGTAATACTAACACTGATGAAGTAGTACGTTCCAGCTGTGCGATAGTTAATGAACCAGAGAAAGACGAAAATGAATTGACTGGATCATTACTAGCTGTATTAACTTTAAAGCAATCAGAAACTTGGACAGATTGCAAAATTGAAGAGTCACTATCAGTAGAGCAAACGAAGCAAGTGAAAGAAGTACTGACTAGATATGATGATATATTGACCGATGTACGGCATATTCCAGGTAAAGGAAACGTCGTAGCGGACATTCTGTCACGCTTATCATAGATATAAGCCTACGTGGCTTCTCACTTTCTTGCCAGGTGCTGACACTTGCTTCGCCTGCTTTTCTTGTCTGCTCACGCTTTCTTCTCTCATATTCTGCCTCCTTTCTTTGCCTACTTCTCTCTTCCTGTCTAGTTAAGTTCTTGTCGATGCCTGCCATTTTCATTAATCTAGGTCCTCTCTGATCTGTTAAGAAAATCCGGTCTTCTTCTATCTTAATCATCCTGTCTGCATCCTTATCTGCTATATCAAATATTATACTCAGCTTGTTTTTAAACACTGTCTCTCTGTCACTTTGTGTAGCTGAACATCTTCCTTTATTTTTCTTCAATAAATTATACTCATCCACTAAAGCGTTCATTTTTGTTACTATGTTCTGTCGTAAGGCTACAGGAACGCGTGCATTGCTCCAAATTCTGAGAAGATCATCAACTGTTTGTTGCACACTGTATGATATTGTCTTCTGTTTTTTCAATATCTTGGTATTGTGAAGAACAGTTCGTAATACTTGACCATAAGTGGGCAGAACATTCTGTGGTAAACACGGCTCTGTCTGTCCAATTAACCATAATTCTGACATACTTCTTGTTGTAACACATCCAGAATTGTCTGTTGTACTTGACGCCATTACAAATGTTTAAATTTTACAAGAATAGATCTGAAATAAAAAGAACAACAACATTTAATTTTTAGAATAACTATTAATTGATAAAAAATTAATTAAATTAAGTTCTTGATAATAATGGCAACCTTTGTGAAAGTTGAGCACCAAGCAAATGTAACACAACTGTTAAAGTCTTACATTTTCGTAATCTGCACACAATATGTAAATAAAAAAACAACAATGCTGTACGATTTTTAAAAATAATTTCTTTTACATTAAAGTCTGAACCACGCTAAATTGTGTTGCTTCATCAAAGACTTTGTGTCTTCATCTTTTAAGACTGTGTGTCTTCATCTTTTAAGACTGTGTGTCTTCATCTTCTAAGACTGTGTCTTAACTATAGACTGTGTGCCTATTACATTAAAGTCTATGTGACTACATTTAAGTCTGTGTGACTACATTAAAGTCTGTATGACTATGTTCAAGTTATTTGTATACATAAACGCCTTTGTGGCATATTCAGAACCTATGTGGCCTATCGAATTAACATTTTTGTTGTATTATGTTTTATGCTTGTTTAATAATAGTGTTTTATGTATCTTTGTAAAAATTGATTATAATTCTTTGAGCGCAGCTAACGGAGGTTTGATGGCTTTAAGTTTATTCCCTCCCCCCTCCAGATGGATATGAGTTTACACCCCCCTCAGAGAGTTTTGAGGTTAAAATATATACATTATACATATTACATAATATATATATATATATATATATTTATATATATATATATATATATATCATGGGCGTAGCCGGGGGGGGGGGGGGGTTGGGTTCAACCCCCCCCCCTCCCCGAAATGAAGACGGACTTTAGTGACTTATTTTTTGCTTTGATTTTGTTTATTTTAGGTGAGATTTTAATACTAAACCAACACTTGCCCCAGCACAGCCATTGGTTTTTGAGTTTAAAACCCCTTACCGGGGGGTGAGTTTAAAACCCCTTCAGAGGGATTTGATGCAAAAAAATACCTCTTCAATATAAAAAAAAAGCAAATTACACTCTAAAATTATTTGAGCGTTACCAAGCCAATTGGGGTTTTTGAGTTTAAACCCTCTCCAATACATGTATTTTTTTTTAAAGTTTTAAACCCCTCCAGATGGTTTTGAGTTTAAAATCCCCTTACAGAGCGTTTTGAGGTGGAAAACCTCTATCTTCATTATTATTTTAAAGCAAACTACAGTTCTATGACCGTAGCAAAATGGGGTTTTCAATAATAATTTTAAAAAAAAACAACTCCAGAGATTTTTTAGTTTAAAACCCCCACAGATGATTTTGACGATAAAACTTCTCTTTTCGATATAAAATCTAAAGCAAACTACAGTCACCTAATTCCAAGAGCGTATTCAAGACAGGTTACACATTTCTACCAGTGGCTGTGCTCCATTAATAAAGTGCAGTGCATAGTCATCTTCGAAATTAAAAAACACTAAATGTGGCTCAACAAAGATGGCTAAGACAGATTTTAGGAGTCAGTTATAGAGATGGGTTTAAGATCAAGAAAATCCAATGCTGAACTGGGAGTTGACCCCTTAGTAAGGTTGTGACAGAGCGTCGCATGAGGTTTACGGGACATGTTCTCCGACAAAATGAATTACGCATAATAAGAGTTGCGATGACATCCTAGTACAACTTGGCGCCACACTTTCATGGAGGTCCTCAGAGCATGACATTACCGGTGTCAGATTTTTGGGAAACAGCTTGACGGCAAATGCGCCGAACGGCGCGGGAGGGTCTAAGCGTGACCTCCGTGATGTCAAAGGCGCTGGTCTAAGGCAGTAAGTCAGTAGCACATTAGGTTTTTGAAATAAATGCACTGTAGATACCTCAGAATATGCATTTTGATGGCTTTAAATACCACATATAGTGCTTGGCTTCGCTCCGCGCTGGGGGGAGCTCCTAGCGCTCCCCCAGACCCCCTTGCTGGCAAAGACGGGGAGTCTACAATTTTTCCACTAACTCCAGGAAGAAATTATAGGGCACAATAAACTTCTTCCAAAAGAATGAAGGGTCAGAATGAAATAAAGAATATGTACACACACACACATACATATAAAAATAATTTTTGCGGAGGGGGGGGGGGACGGGAGGGGAGACAAAAATCACCCCGGTACGCACAGGTACAACGTACTGGCACCTATTTCAACGTGGTGAAAAAAATATAACTTTTCTTGCATTTTAACGTTAATTATTAATGTATTAGTAGTTAAAAGTTTCGTAATCCTTCACTGAGTACCGGCACCTATTTTTTGTACTAAAAAAAAAGCACTGTATATAAATATAATTATATGGTGGGGGAGACAAAATCCACATAGTCCTTCCATCTCCCCCGGAAAACTCCTGGCTATCCTCGGTTAATCTTTAACTGTTGTTGAGATATTAGCACGAGTTTTGTGCAAAGTAAATTGTGAGTAGGACTGTGACCTTATGAATAACATACTAAATTACGATTATAACACTTTTCATGTTTAGGTTTCATGCTCGACTGTGAATGACCAAGTAAAACTGGCTTGCTATGTAGTCCTGTATTTAGTGTATTTAATGCGGTGACTGGTCAATTTATTCCCGTCACTTTATTCATTGATTTTTTAACCCCTTCTACTTTCACTTCGGTCATTTAATACACTGGCAGTTAAATTGCTTTTGTATCCAATAAATTTGAATTACAAAATGTATGAACAAGTATTTGTGTTTACGTATGTAACATGACTTATAAACCATGTTGACAGCTAATAGGCTAGCAGCAGAAAATACATACTTGATACTTATGCAGAAATATGCTTAATTCTGTATACATTTTCACTCCAGATGATAAGAAAAGTCTGAGTTGAAAGAACAAATGGGAAATTATCTAAAATTAAAATGTAATCTAACCCACACGACTCACCGTTTTTGTCGCCCTATTTCAAAAAGCTAAATTAAGTTTTGTTTCGGTATGCGCAGAATGTTTTTACTAAAACTCAATTAACTTAAAAAAAAAAAACAACATCCTACTATACTTTTATATTTTGAATGTTACTACTTTTACAAAGCTTATATCAGCTCATTCTTTCTGTGTATCTGTCTGTGTGTCTGTCTTTCTGTCTAGCCAAAAGTTTGTTTACGCTATTTCTCCGACACACTATCTCGGATCAAGCTGAAATTTTGCACCATTATTTATTTTACACGACAACACAAGAATCAATAAAATAAATTAACCAATTAGTTTTAATAAATTTTGGGTTGTTTTGGTATCTTAAACAAGGGAAAAAGATGGTACATACTGAAGTGGTGGTATAAGCTTTTAGGCTGCCGTCTTAGTCTTAGTGAACACAAAAATGAAATAGAAACAATAGACAACTATACAAACTTCAATGTTCATAGACACTTCGCTAGCAGAGTGGTTGCGGCGTTGGTTTGAGAAGCCTGCGAAGAATCACACGTTTGAATTTAGGTCGTTCCCTTTTTTACAAAAATACATTTAAAATGCGATCACCCAGATACCCCGTTCTTTTCCCCCTTTCCAAATTGTCCAGAGAAGTGTAAAGGATCATAGTGTATTGAGAACGCTAAAAGCATGAAACAATACGTAAAAATATATTTCTAATCGTTCAGAAGTATTATTTGTAGTCTAGATCTATTAATTACATACTGACCCAAACTAATTGATACACATTAATCTAAGTTGTTTATTTTTGCTTGTTGACATATTTTGTTAGATTTCTCCGCAAAGCTTTATGTCCCACTGCGCCATGCTAGAAACTTTTAAACATCTCACAACCACACTCCTTTTTCTTTTGACATTAAGTTTGATAGTTTTATTGTATTTCTCATTTATGCTCGATTTTAGTAAAAAGAGAGGTTACAAATATTAATAATTACATTATAATTATATCTAATTATGGTAACTAGATTAAATGGGTGGCAAAAGTCAAATTTTAACTTACAAAATTATACAATGACATACAGATGTCTTTAATTTGGGATACTATGACTTCAGATGAAATTGCAGAATATTTTATCACCAAGAGATGAAGGATATTTTACTTGTGATCCTATATACGAAGCTACTTTAAATTCAATTTCCATACCATTCCAATGAACCAACAATGGGATCTCAGGGATCTCATGGAGCCTTGGTAATTTAGGCAGCTGAAAGTTTTTTTCTGCATTCTGTGCGACAGGAATGAATTTTACTGGAGTCTACTGCGCACTATATATATGGGCAATGCTGTTCAATACCAATGTGTGAGAAGCATAGAGATAATGTATCTTTCAATATAACTGATGTTTGGCCTACTTCGATTTGTCTTTAATAACGGATTAAACAGTAAATTTCAATCCGCCAGACCTATGTTATTAAGAAAGTCCTTTACAAACTAGACAAATCTTAATATATATTTAGCATTTAAATATAAAAAAAAGTATTTAAAACTGCCTCGATATGGCCCGGGGAATGGGATTATAAAGTGAACAATTAAACGAAATATTTTTTAGTACGCGATTCATGAATGAATATAGATCTAGGCCAGCGGTTCTTAACCTTTTAGGCTCGGCGATTCCTTTTTACAACCCCCCACTCTGCCACGACCCCCCTCCCCCGCACATACATACAGCAACCGAAGAATAGGCAATAACAATCCATTTTTTTCGATGGTCTTCCGCGACCCCTGGCAAATCGTCAATCGACCCCCAAGGGGTCGCGATCCACAGGTTGAGAACCCCTGATCTAGGCCTATCTCAACTCGGCTTCGCAGCTTTCGTAAGTAAACGAATGTAGTCTCTTAAAAAAAACAAAAAACAAATGTGAATGTTTATTTGATTAAAATATGAAATGAATGGACTATAATTAGTATGTTCATGTGTTAAAGTATAAAACTATCTGTGCGAAGAGAAGTTTTATCATCTTAGATTTGAATTAAAGTTGTAGATCTAGGGATGGGATTATAAAGTAAACAATTAAACGAATTAATTTTTAGTACGCGATTCATTACGGTATTGTCTAATGAAAGAATGTTCATCAGGAAATCAGTTGTCACAGATATAAGGAACTAATTTATGTAAAAAATATTTTGAAACACAAAATTGAAGGTTAATTTTATTATATAATGAAATTAATGGATCTTCTTTTGTATTTTCATGTGTCAAAGTAAAAAACTATCTAAGTGTATTTCTTAAAATTAGATCTAGATCTAAATCCTTTCGATCTTTTCTCATGTCAACATTGTAGACATGGCCTAGATCCATAAAATACGATAGCTGTAATAGAGTCGGACAATTTTTTTTTTTTAGGGTCTTAAGTTTTTTTTTAGGGCTACAATACATACACTACGGTCTAAGTTGGTACCCTAGGAACATTCCTGCCAAGTTTTATCAAGATTGGTCAAGCGGTTTTGATTTCTATAAGTCACATACATACATACGCCTTACTTATAATATAGATACACTTTCAGACTATTTACCTACAGGCACAGAGTTAATGGTAGGCATGCCACAAAGAATGAATTATTATTAACAAATCAAGAAAATGTATGTACAAAAATGTATTAAAATAAAAGGGAATATGAAGTATAATTACAATGGGACGTAAGTCTACGGGAATACAATTTCGAGGTAGGTTTGAATCATCACTAGATGATATAGACAAGTGACATGAGTGTCATTAGAATCGTTGCTTATCTTTGATCCTATGCTGGTTGGTGCTGTTTGGGGACTAGTGTGGTTAGTTGCTTCGACCCGTGGACTACTGGAGTGGATCCTGGCCGGTAGCAATTTATCTGTGGTGGACAGGCTATAAGTTGAATAATAAGATGGTGGGCACCCATCCTTACATTGAACTTGACAAAAACAAATGTAATCATTATGTATGTATAGTTACATTTAAAAAATACAACAACAATATACTCGCTTTTCTGACATATTATACTTATACGGTAGTTTTCATGCAGAAAAGTCTAAAAAAAACAACATCAATAATAGCTATTCGGTTGTTATTAATTTAACAGTTGCCTGGTCGTGCGGTTTACGCTCTGGACTGATTGTTTTGATGCTCCCGGATTCATACCCTGCTTGCTGACATTCCTCCCTCCCCCAGCAGCAGGTTTGGACTAGGAAGTATAGATTATCTTCAACTTTGAAGTAACATCCGAAACGTGTAAAGCATTTTACTAAACAAAAAATTTACAACGCCAAATGAATATTTAAAATATTATTCCTTTGGACAATCAAAACAAAATCATGTTTTGCTAATTGGCAGATCCAATGGGGGCCGCCTATGAGTTTGTATTATCACACAAACTCTTTTTTTTTCTTTATTTTTAGTATCTTTTATGGGTTTTTTTTTTCTATTCAGCAACATACATTTTTATTATAAAATTGGAGATCTTTAATTTTTTTTTCTTTGTCTCCGTCCCTGCAGCATGAGGTAGCTCTGATGTACGACTCTGTTTACTTGCTGGCTAATGCGCTGGAACGCTACGCCACGTCGGCCATCTTGCGACCATTGAACTCCAGTTGTTCTGTGCCAACTCCCTGGCAGTCTGGGCCAAGTTTATATTCTTTTCTCAACCAGGTAAGATTTAAGGCATGGCGGGACATAGTTCTAGCACATGGTGACAGCTTACATGAGTATCTGAAGGGTCTGCGCATAACGTAGCATTTTTAATGAATTTTAAATTCTATACTTATTTAAAGCTAGTTTTTTAAGCGTTTAAATGGATTACATTTTAATCATAGTTAGACTTCATGATAATATATGAGTACTAAGGTAGACATGATGCAATTGATACGTTGACAGACTATCATATTTTAACTATCGATGTTATCATAATAAACGATTCTTTCCTGTACACCATGTTTTACATTGTATCTTGCAGTGCTCAATATGTCTCTGATCTGAAAATTTTTATCGTGCTTATTGCCCTTTATTTATCTGACCAATGGTTACACAAACATTGGACTTCGGAGTGAAGGTTTTATCCCAACAGAAACAGACACTCTGGACCGACGTGCTTGCACTACTCTGACACTATGATTTTATTTATTTTGAAATGGAGCTTCCTAAAATTGTATTGTTTTGTTACTACTGTGTACAGTAAATATTGATATTTACTCTATCCACCTGATGTCATAAACCGCCTCCATATTGGTGTTAACTTGGGTAGTTGTGAGGTCTTTGTCTAGGGGTTTCATCACAGAATGCAACTACACACCCTAGTCCAGTTATATGCCGACAGGAACATCCATCTAGCACTAGCATACTCTTCCAAGAAGACTCAACTCGATCAGATAGTTAAATAATTTATTAAACTACTGAACATATGTACATGAAATTCAGGAATGTCCGTTAGATAGTCCTACACCGCACAAATCAGTCTTATTATATATGATATAGAAAAAATCTCTCCTTTTCTGAAATAAAAAGACTTCTGTAAATAAAATCATGTCACACCCTCTATAACTCCCCAAACTTCAATTCCAGCACAATATCTTCACTCCAACTCCAACGCTTTCAAAACCCTTTCTCAAACTAACTGAAAACAAATCACACACCTTATATACACCTACTAGCAATCACTTGCACCTGTTGATCAGGTTCTCAGCCCCCTCGTGATAGTCATGGTCAACAACTCAATATCTGGGTAATTGTAAGGTTCTAACTTTATCCTTACCATTACTACACAAGCATGACTTATGACACCTCATGACACATCTTGAAAAAGTCCGCACAAACTCATTTCACTAATTTAGTGATGTTTCAGATTAAGTGAAATAAAATAGGGTATTGAGAATATAAACAATTACAAAGTGTTTTCGCTTACAGACTTAATTAATAAATTAATTTGCCGAAACATCCATATTAACTTACACCAAATGAAGAATATTGATAGGACTATCGAATCAGGTGGCACGGGCTGTAACATAACATTTTAAAATAGGTAAACTGTTTATTATCTATGTCTTAGTTATGAAAAACGATCAATGTCTGATTTGAAAATGTTTACCAACTTGACTTATACCGTAGTTCCTTCTGTCTCCTAGGTAGCTATGAAGGGACTTACGGGTGATATTATTTTAAAGACGGGTACACGAATTGATTTCAAACTTGACATCATGCAGCTAACACCACGAGGACTCATAAAGGTAATAGGCAACAAATCAGGGATTTAAAAACACACTTATTAGAAGTAAACATTTTGTTCAATGAATTCTATTATTATTTAAAATAATAACCACTTCAAAGATGAAACAAAATAATAATAATAATATAAAAATGTATTTCAGGGGGGTGAGTGGCGTGTGTCCTCGGGTATCAACATTAGTTACCATGACAACATTAGTTCGGGGAATCCCTTCGGCAACAAAACGCTGGTCGTTACGTCACTGAAGGTAAGTAAATCACATTTTCGTATGTTTTTTTTTGCCTTATAGGTTAATAGATTCCATACAGCTGTTATGTTTTTCATATTGACTTGAATGATTTAACATAAATGCGTCATACATTAACAATGCTGGTACTTATCATTTTATTGTTTATTTATTTTTATTGTTTTTCAGGAATGTATTTTTTTTTTAATCTTTTACTTTCAAGTGGCTACACATCACTATATACTGATTTGGCTAAAACACCATCACTGTGGATTTACAAATGGATTTATATCTGTATATCTTTAGATTTTCTTTCCTTCAGACTATAACTTACAGCCTCTATATGAATATGTCTATCAATATTTTTATCTTACATTTTGTTTCTTTTTTTTTTTTAGCCATTCTTCCGTATCACATCTCTCTTGGTATGATATTTTACGAAAACCTTTGTCATCTTATGAAAAGCACGCGCATTTCTTGTCACATCGAGGCTACACTGTACATCTTTATTTAGATTTCTTTATTTAATGGGCTACAACCGAAACCTCGACTTTGAAACTTTAATCTGTCACGATATCTTTTATGTGTGTGTGTGTGTGTGTTGTCACTTCAAACACTTTTGTGTATTTCTTTTTTCCAGTTGTCTTTACATTTCATTTTTTACCACATCTACGTGGTACACTAATTACATTTGTATTCTAAGATTAAGTTCTACACTGATTACATTTGTATTCTAAGATTAAGTTCTACACTGATTACATTTGTCAATGAAGATTAAGTGCTACACTGATTACATTTGTATTCTAAGATTAAGTGCTACACTGATTACATTTGTATTCTAAGATTAAGTGCTACACTGATTACATTTGTATTCTAAGATTAAGTGCTACACTGATTACATTTCTATTCTAAGATTAAGTGCTACACTGATAACATTTGTCAATTAAGATTAAGTGCTACACTGATTACATTTGTCATTTAAGATTAAGTGCTACACTGATTACATTTGTCATTTAAGATTAAGTGCTACACTGATTACATTTGTATTCTAAGATTAAGTGCTACACTGATTACATTTGTCAATTAAGATTAAGTGCTACACTGATTACATTTGTATTCTAAGATTAAGTGCTACACTGATTACATTTGTATTCTAAGATTAAGTGCTACACTGATTACATTTCTATTCTAAGATTAAGTGCTACACTGATAATATTTGTCATTTAAGATTAAGTGCTACACTGATTACATTTGTATTCTAAGATTAAGTGCTACACTGATTACATTTGTCATTTAAGATTAAGTGCTACACTGATTACATTTGTATTCTAAGATTAAGTGCTACACTGATTACATTTGTATTCTAAGATTAAGTGCTACACTGATTACATTTGTCATTTAAGATTAAGTGCTACACTGATTACATTTGTCATTTAAGATTAAGTGCTACACTGATTACATTTGTCATTTAAGATTAAGTGCTACACTGATTACATTTGTATTCTAAGATTAAGTGCTACACTGATTACATTTGTCTCTAAGATTAAGTGCTACACTGATTACATTTGTCTCTAAGATTAAGTGCTACACTGATTACATTTGTCTCTAAGATTAAGTGCTACACTAATTACATTTGTCTCTAAGATTAAGTTTTACACTAATTACATTTGTATTCTAAGATTAAGTGCTACACTGATTACATTTGTCATTTAAGATTAAGTGCTACACTGATTACATTTCTCATCTAAGATTAAGTGCTACACTGATTACATTTCTCATCTAAGATTAAGTGCTGAACTGATATGATTTGTCATCTAAGACTAATTGCTTCACTGATTTCCTTTGTCTTCTAAGACTTAGTGCACACTGGTTTCAATTGATTATATAAGACAATTACCATTACCATGACATTGCGTCTCTAATTCATATACGTTTACTTAATCGTGTAGATTTAATCCTTGTTGTACCCTCTGTGCAATACGTGTATACTTTTAGATCATTTTACATTTAAGCCTTTTAATACACATGTAATGTTTCATGCTACACATTTATACACTATGTATAATACACATCACTTTTATAGTGCACTCGTTACTAAATTTATTTTAACATCTTTGATTGCGTTTATCACACATTCTCGTATGCATGATTAATCACAGCGATTTTAATATATATATTTATATATATATATATATATATATATATATATATATATATATATATATATATATATATATATATTGCAAGTGTTATTATATTACACCATATAGCAATCGTAAAACACAGCAATTTACAAATTTTAACTTCAGCATTTGTAACGATTGTAAGATTACTTCAACATGAACATAATCAACAGCTCACTTACCTTTCCTTTAAAAGTATGAGCCTTCATTTTTTTAAATTTCTTTCAAAACAGAGTCAAATTGAGTGAAAATGCAAGTGCCCACGTATTATTGTTTTTTTTTAGTTCTTATCATTTACTTGAAGTATAACAATGACAAAATCATTCATATTAACATGAAATTAACTTTAAAAATAAATTAAAATTCCATTTATAAAAAAAAATTATTTACTTATGACTCATGATGAGATACATAACAAAATGTCTGGATATTATTTCTAAACGATACATAGATATAGTCTCTATTCAATACGTTACCAAATTTCGATTACAATCCAGTTCTAAAAGCCCTACTATTTAGGTGGAACCTGGACATGTTTACAAAAGCTTTAAAAACCTCAATATTCTATGATTCGTTAAAACTTGATCTCTTAAACGCCTCTACAAGTTATGAGTGATTGAAAGTGTGTGTGTGTATGTGTTTCTATAACAACGAGTGTGTATCCCAACGGTCGTGTCACTAATTAAGTCCATCGCGTGAGGTAACTGACGTGACTACAAGAAATTCAACCATTGCCCAGTTGGTGTAAGTGTCCAGCCTTCACTTGAACTTAGGCTTTTGTACTTGAAGGAAAAACAAAGACTTTGGCTTGTTAGTGACTTTTTAAATTACTTCTACAGACATTGCATTGGGTTTTGTCAAGGGTACTTTGAACACAGAATGAACAAATTAAAACAATTTCTGTAAGGTGTGTAATCAAATTTTATTTGAAATTTGACTTTTATGTTTTACCCAGTTTCCGAACTTTTTACGTAACAGATCAATTAGCACATTCTGAGCATTTAGCGGAAAACTTTTGCTTTTTAGATACCCCCGAAAAAAGAAAAGACGCTAATAGTTTTGTGCGGTCTGTCTGTCCATCCGTCCGTCCCGTTTAGATCTCGTAAACTAGAAAAGATATTTAAAATCCGACATCATGATATTTTAGACCTTTCAAAGTTCTGATGTAACGGCTGGATTTTTCTTTTATGAAATCGAAATATTTAATCTTTAAGATCAACTATGCGAGCAGTTTTTTTCATAAAAAATACACTATTTTTAAAAATATTCAATATCAATAGTAACGAACACGTGAGGCTCTTTAGTAAGGGAGATGACTATTAACCATATGTTTAACGCATTTGAGCAAACAGTTTTAGATTTTTTGTCCTAAAAACATTTTGTTACAAATATATTCCTCAGTTTAATAAGTTCAGTCGTAGTAATTACTACATTTACAAAAAAACAACTGTTTACGTTGTTTTAGAAAGAGAAAAAAAAATCTATTTAATATGCATATAAGTGGCGATCACTAGCGATCCAGAATTTGAAGTGGATGGGGTGAATTTTTTCCAAACCCCCACACTAACGCCCACTAAACTCTATCCCTATATATATATCTATCTCTCTCTCTCTCTCTCTCTCTCTCTCTATATATATATATATATATATATATATATATATATATATATATATATATATATATATATAATTGAGAATAAAATTTAGTGTTTCTAAACCTTCGGAAAAAAACAAACAAAAAAAAACATGTTGGTGGGCCTTCTCTTAACAGCCAGGGGTCTGGAGGAGTGATTTCTTTACCAAAGTTTCGTCCGCCGAGGGGGGGGGGACATTGCCCCTACTGCCCCCCCCCCTAGATCCGCTAGTGTTCACATCTAACTTTACCTTCACTTTCACCTTTCCCTTGGTCTGCTGGACCTTAGGGGCACAACACAACATCTACCAACCTTCTTTCTCCATTCCTCTGTCATTTGCCTTTGATAGAATTTCATTCTGACATTCTTTCTGAAGATATTGAAACATGTCTTTTTACCTGCCTGGGTGGACCACTTCGGGGGCCAATTTTGAGTTTGTGTTTCCACACAAACAAAATTCACGTGGTGGCATACTAGTTAATTATTGCAAGAGTTCGTGGAACACCTTTTCAGGTCTAATGGAACACTGGGGTTCCGCGGAACACAGTTTGGAAACACTGGTTATGGTTTAGTCAATGAGAGTTGTATGCATCATTGTGGAATTGAATAATGCGACAGTGGCTCGACAATAAACACTGGTTAAACCGAGTTACAACAGTTTGACCTGTCTCGGTTGGTATCTTTTTTTTTGGAAAGTGTTGTAACGTACAGCTCAAATTCAATAGACTAAAACTTTTCTGGATATGCATTGCCCTACAAAGCGGCAGTTTTTTTAATATGGGGAAAATGTTTTTTACTTTTCTTGTATTTAAACGTTTGTGGCAAGTTGGATTAAGAGTTGGCCGTTTTGGGTGTCTAGGGGATTTTATAGTCTGAGAGCCCACACTTGCACATATAAACTACAAGCATAGCGTTATAATGTAGGCAACAAATAATATGATGTAAACTTATGTAAAGCTTATTATATAAAATAAGATAATAAAAAGGTGAAATGCTGTACAGTTGATAGTATGGGATCTAGCTTATTTACATATTTAGGACTAATATCATTAGATGTGAGAACCAAGTGGTCTGAGTGTCATTAGGCTGGTTGCTTAGCTTTAGGTCCGGTGCTGCACTGATGAGAAGGGTGTGGCTGGTACTGATGCTGTCTGCTGGTGGGCTGGCGTAGTGGATCCAGGCCCCGGGTGCAGTCCAACGTTGTATGGTTGCAGAGCTAAGCTGCGTCTACCATTCAGTTAAGCCAGTGACGAGTCTGTGGCTAGCGTTGTTACTTGGATTCTTGAAGGATGAGTAGGACTGATGTCTGCAGATCTGGTGCCAACAAATCTGGTATCAGCTTTAGGTTGCTAAAATTTCAGGCGGATGTAGCCTAAAGATAAAAGCTGCAACGATATGATGTATACGTTAGTTTAGCCATAATGATAACATTGGGAGGTAGATGCCTTTCCGTGAAGGACATCTTCAGACTGGTGTAGAGAAACTATAAGCTAGTTTCATAAATATCAAAGGGAACTAACAAATGAATATAGTTTCCCATCAAGGGAGATAACAATAATAATGGGGACTCCTATAAAAAGAAACAACAAACAGTAATAAGTGATACATGATAAGTAATACAAGTGATGATGTTCACCAGTCACGGTGAATAGCAAGTACATACATCGCTTAGATAAATGAGATGAAAGGGGACGGGGGGGATCAACGTCTGATACTCACCCATGCTCTCACATAAGTAAACATAGAGCATCAGTAAATACATACTCAGTAATAAGACATGTTTACATAAGTGTCTTGATAATTCTCTGCCAACGAATTAATCAATGATAATATATTGAAGGCTCGTGCTGAGCGCTAATATATTAGAGTTAAATTAGTAATAGTTAAAGAGATAAATACTTCTGGTAAGAATTGTTACTAAATTCTAGTCCAGATGGCTTGAACATTTAGCCACAAAAGTCATGATATAAAATATAAGTATACAGTAATCTACTTACATTATCCATGATAAGAATGCACAAATAAGTACACAAATAATGTAGTAATAAATACACAAATATATATATACATTACTAAGTAAAATGGTTCTAAAGCACTTTACAAAGTTACATACCACCAATCCAAAGTGAAATAAGGGAATGAAAATAGTCCAGAGCTCAAGCAAGAGATAGATGTGTTCCCTGTCAGCTCTTCAGCGAGAACGAGATCGAGCGATGAAGTTTCGTCCATATACACGTGGAGAGGGGGGGGTGAGTGGCGGGGGGATAAGTGCAAAAGTGGTCTAGACTATCCGGCGTCTTTGACAGAGAGATCCTCGCTTGACCGTGACGGCGTTTCCGGGAGATAGACACCGCGCGAAGGCGCTAGTTACAAGTCCAAGGAGTTCGCCCAGGTGGTCAGAGGATATAAAATAGGGGGGGGGATTATCAGAGCTCGGCCGGATCAAGGGAGATTATACCTTGATAATGGCTAGTGCTAGACGAACATCGTTGCCCGAGGCGTTGAGTTGAATGGGCACTTTGAAGTGACCAGGCGCTCCCGGAAGGGGGGGGGGTCAACGGATGTTTGCCAAGATAGATGGAGGGATTGTACTCTTATCAAGAGTCTAGTGTGGCACGTGTCAAGGTGGGGATAGCAAAATATGACATCGATGCCAAAGGGGGTGGGGTTGGATTGCAGGGGCTGTGTCTGTGTTTTTAGCGCTTGATCGCTAAATTAGTACAATGGATAATTAATAGCGTGTAAATAAATTAATTAAATGCCTAGACCTGAGTGATACCTTGAGTGAGCTAAAACGGTTTGTCACACATTGATTACTAATTTATTAGCAGTTAAATGTTAGGCCATGCATCACTAAATACCGCACCTATTTTTTGTTACAAAAAAAGCACTATATGTATGTATATATATATATATATATATATATAATATGTGTGTGCGTGTGTGTGGGTTTTTAATGAATATATATATATATATATATATATATATATATATATGTCATTTTGTGTGTGCGTGCGCGTGCTTAGGAACTTCGTGTATATCGGTTTATGGGCCGGGTGTAACCAGTTGATTTTCAAATCGATTCTTCAGATATTCTGTTTTCATTTTCTTGAAGTAGTTCGTCCTCCCCCACCCCATTTTTTCGTATTGATCTCTTTGTTTTCAATGTGTCCAATACTATTCGAGTAATATCTAAACAACAAATGACCTTTTAAAGAAACTAGATGAAATTTTAGAATAAATAAATTGAATAGTTTAATTTATTTCATTAAAAACACATCACCCAATCCCTGTCTATATGATTTCTATGTTCATACGTTTTAGAACAAACAAGCTTGAAGAAAATTTGTCCTTTAAAATTATTTTCTTGAAATTGTTAAAAACTTTCCATTTTGAAGCAACACTAAGAGAAATAATATGTGATATTTAAAGAGACTGTCTCTCATTGGCATTTGGAGTTTTTCTCTGGAGGCTCTTTTAGAAACCGGATGTTACTCACACTTTTAAGAGATACGTATTAGCTCTACTCTTTCCACTGACCTTAGTACACCATAACGCTACATTGTCCTGCTCAAAATAGCCGACCGTTGTCCAGACAGGATGAGAATAGATTTACTGCTGCACTGAAGATAAATTGATGCATACATGTAATGGAAATTCGGAGACTATGAGCAGGGTAGAGTCTAATAGAAACTGACAGCCATAGATCTTTGGGCTTCCTAATGGAACAATTTCATTCCCTCTGTTCTGGTCTGTAGAGAAAGACAGAAGACAGACAGAGACAGAGGAGAAGTGGGAGAGTGAGATGGAAATACAGGAGACAAATGTCTCTTCTAGAAACAAGAACAGTGTCTCATTTATTAGTCGGCCTTGACCCTTTTTTCTTAGTCTGCTTATATTTGTTTTATTGTTTATATTAATTTTATCTGCGTTAGTTACATACTTTATTTGTAATACACAATCTTAATAAAGTTGTTTTTTTTAAATTGGCGCGCGTTCCGAGTAAAGTGTCCTATTTTAACTTTGTTTCTAAGTTTTGAGGCATTTAAAGTGTTAGTCTGAACTGAGCGTACTGTTCGAATACTTTGAAACAAGTGTGTGGTTAGTATCATTCATGGAGGCAGGGGTGGATAATAAAAGCAACACCAGATTACAAAAACTGCTGTATAAACATTTGATACGAAAAAACAACAACATTATCTCCCTCGACAGAAGTAGACGTCAGAGCACTGGCATATATAGTAATGTCTGCTCTGGATGTAGCAAAATATGTATATTACATCTAGGACTGCGTAACCAAGGGGAAATACTGCACTCCTCCTTAATCTTTGGACTCAAAGACAAGCTGCAGTATTATTAATCTATTATAGGTATAATCTTATGATCTGTAAAGACCGAAGCGAGGATTACTAGAAGTCAGACACCGAGATCTTGACACCAAAAGAAACTAGTTGACCAAATGGGCACTCACGTACTAAGACGTTACGACATTCTTGGATAAAAAGAAACTAGGCCTCAGCCTTAACTAGAAGGTCAAAACGAGGAAAGTGAAATCAGGTCAGACCTTCTGTAAAATTGCATTGTACCATTGTGTAAGACCTAGAGCGAAAATCAGTGGACACCAGTTAGGAATAAGATGGTCACAGCGCTCATGACCGATCTCTGGGGATACAACTTTGATATAGTGTACTCATATAGCTATATTCTATACCAGAAACTGGATTTATAAAAATATAATTAAAAGTGTTGATCATTTTGTCTACATCGGATCCTAATGTATTAAATCATGTACCACTAACGAGTAACAGTTGTTTTAAGAAATGTAAAGAAACATACAAACAGTGCTAAGAGTTATATCAGAGTTTATACCTAAAAACAATCTACTAAAGTAAACGTCATTGAATAACAAATACACAATTATTATACTCAGTTATGACGTAGACTACGTCTTATTTACGTTCTTATTGTCTGTTCGACGTACTTGGTGCATTGTTTTCTCTTCCAAAAGTGAGGCGAATAAGATTATTGAACAATACTGACCTATATAATTAAATGTGTTCTACTTCGTCATTAAACATTTAATGAAAATGATTTCAGTATTTGCGTACCTAGAACACACACACACACGCGCGCGCACACTTGCACACAGAAACTAAAAATAACTACGCTTAAGAGGCTAGTATCGATTTAAAAGATATAAAACATTCATGCTTCTAATCCATTACATCGGATTCAAAAAAAAATTCTTGAACAACCACTAAAAGTTAAAATAGAAATGCACTAATGTAGTTATATTTTAAAATACAAAGCAGACTCAGAAAGAGGCTACCAGACGAGTGTTTGTATGATAAGGAGTCTATCGGACGTGACGGTACTCATCAAAGTGGTATCGATCTAGTTCACTAACAACCGGACGCAGTTGGTGCATACTGATGTAAAGTCTAAGAAAAAACAAACAAGATACTCCATACCTCCCAGTCTAAACGAGATTCTCGTAGGCTATAGTGAAATATTTTTTTTCTAAATTTAAGCAAGGGCTACAATCCATGGGGAGATAAAATGTTACAATCAGACTTGTCTTTCTTGGACACGCATTGTTTCCTGGGCTTGTTAGATTAATATGAATGGAAGAACATCGGGGGCAGCCACTTCCGGTATGTGAACCAGCTCAAACTTCCGGTTTAATTAACACTTCTTGAACGTTGGTCAAGCGTTTCTTTCTAAACCTTCCTTGTGGCCAGCAATTTGTTCCCTGCATGTAACCTTAAGCTTCTAACTTATTGATTATTTCATGGAAAACAAAAAATTATATTAAAAAAAAACGTTTCTGTATTATCCGCTAAAGTTTGAAGATTTATTTTTACAAATTAAAATAATTATTGGACAAACTGTACTAAATAGAGGACTCAGAGTTTGACGAAGGCTTGATTTTGTAATTATAATGATTATTTGAAAGTACCTGGATCCATAGAGTACTAATGCGATTGGCGTGAAAAGTTATTTAGGCTAGAAAACATCTATATTGATCAAATTATAAAATAAACATTCATTCATCTTTAAAATCCAGTATCAGATAAACACTCCCTGACCTTAAGCCTCGTGTAATAGCATAGGATTTACTAACCATTGATCTCCTATAACAGCAAAACTTTCCGTGACTTTCAACCTCAAGTAACAGATAACCCTTAACCTCGAGTAACAGATAACCCTTAACCTCGAGTGAACTTGGGCCCTAATGGGTAAATATAATAAAAATACTGTAGTTAAAATGTTGAAAAACAGATCGTAATATAGACTAATGTATACATACATTGTGTGTGTATAGAATGTACATAGTACTGAAATATGGATAACAATGACAATGGTCTGTCGGAGATACTTCATTAGATGAAGAAATAACAGAGCTTGTCTTTACAAGTTCAACTCATTCAATTCTGAAGTAAAAGAAAAATTGAACGCACACTATATATCAAGCAATAGTAATTTGTACAAATACTCCTTCTTCCCTAGTACTATTGGAGAATGTAATGGGTTGCCTGAGTCAGCCAGCAAAACCAATGATTAACATGTAGGACTAGATTGACCTAGAAACACGCATATGACTTAATCATCTTCTTCTTTTTTCTAAGTAACGTCTGTAGTTTGTATGGTCAGATATGAGAATTAAAATCCAAATATAAGGATAGATTGACAAAAGTAGATTTAATATGAACCTTCAAACTTATGCATTGAAAAGGTTAACCCTGAAACAAGCTCGTCTACTCTATATATTAGTTTTGAAACAAAACGTTCTCGTACAGAAAATAACATACAAACTTGTTTGATATTTATAAGCTACTTTGGCATGTTTTCTCTGCTGTATAGAATATAATAAAAATTGTTACACATTCATAGCTCTGAGTCTACACAGCTGTAATTGGTTCCTGACATTAGTTTGGGAAAAGTAAAGGCAGTTAGTCGTTGTGCTGGTCACATGACACCCTCATTAAACGTGGGCCACAGAAACATACGACCTTGACATTATCTGCCCTAGAGATCGCAAGGTCTGAAAGAAACTTGTTTCTATCAACTCACTTTGTCTGGCTGTTTGGGCGGTGTGTTTTCAAGGTTTTTTCTCAATACCCATTCTTGGATCAAGTTGAAACTTTGCACACTTATTCATTGTCGATGGATGGCAACACATGTATTTTTTTTTTTTATAAATTACCAATCAGATAAAAAAATTAATTTTTAACATAGAAAAGGGATAATGAATTTTGTAATATTTAGAGTTATATCAGTAATATTACAGTCCTCTCCCTTTACATAATCTTTGTTTGTATTAAAGTATTTGTTTTAAATTTCGCTTGAATTGTTCATTTTCTTACATTTAATTTTTATTTTATTCCATTATATCCCCTCCTCATTTCTCCCTCATCGCTTTCTCTTCTTTTTCTCTCTTGCTGCAATTTAAACTATAGGAAGCAGCCCGAAGCGTAAACAAAGTGCAGATAACTGTGATTAACATTACTTTATGTAACTCTCTTATAGTTCTTAAATGTCCATTATTAGATATTTTACAAGTCGTACAAAACACCATTTATGCCAACATGAACACAGAAGTGGATAATTCTTAAACTCAATACTTTTTTGTTTTAGACTTCCATTAATTTTATTGATAGAAACAAAAGTGCTTCCCTTTTCCAGGATCGTAACAAAAAAATGTAGACCTGCATTAACATTGAATAATATTTTTTTTTTTTGGGTCCTTTTGTTGTCCACCTTTAAAAACATAGCATTAATTCATCGGGCTCTTTATTCAACTGTACGCATGAATATGTAACATGTCACGTGACGAGCCTTTAGACTATAATGCCCGGATCGTAGGAGTATAGGGGAAAAAAATCTCTAATGCAATGTTTTATGTGCGTAACTCTTGTCTTTGTGTGTGTGCGTGTTCTCGTGCTGCGGTACTGCATCCATCAAGACAACATCAAGTGCACGGGCACGCGTTGAGTGTCTTTGCTTGTGTGCATTAGTGTGTGTGTGTGTGAGTGTGTGCGCGCGCGTGTGTTCCTATCAGTCGCTTGGTTATCATCGGATTTATGTGCCGGCATTATTCCCGTTATCAAAGAACGAGACTCGCTCGTATTCTCTTTTCGTTTTCATAGGCCCTTGATTCTCTTTCATTAACTTGAGCTGTCTTGGCCAGTTAGTTCCCCTGACGGCAAGAAGTTTATATTTAGCTTTAGGCAAATTCTAAAATTCAGCCATAAAAACAAATACAAGACATGAAGAAGACAACCATACCAAAAAAAAAGATGGTAAAAAAAGGTAAAAAAAAAAGTAGGTGAAAATTAATTAATTTTTCTATTTGGATAAAAATGTCGAATTTCTCAACGCATTTTCCTCATCAACTTTTCAAGTCATCTTTTTCAGTGAATGTACATATTTCAAATTACAGAAGAATTATATAGACGTTTTACTTGTAAACTTATGCTTACACAGTTACAACCATACTAATGACATTCAATAGAAAATAATATTATTGTTTGACACTTAGTCTCGACCCACCATAGTTGACGGACTTTGAAGGCGACATTTGTGACATCATAGATAAGTAGGTGTTGGTTAACTTATCGAATTATTAGTCTTTTGGTGTTAGGAATTCAAGGAATTCCAGGTGACATCTTATTACGGACAGAGACTCGACTGTGGCCTTTATGCAGTAAACTTTATCCAAGTAACTAACGGTCTAGACTTAGTCCTTACATCTTGTTCATGTGTAGGTCTTGTTCATAAGTAGTTTAAACGCATCTAATACACCCGTACAAGAAACTTAAACATCCTTTGAGTAATCTGTCCAAGTCAGACATCCATATCATACAACTGCTAGATCAAGGCCTATCACATTATATTAAAATGCATGATCAGTAGAAATTCACAACAAGCAGAACTAATGATCAGAGATCTGGGAATCATCTGGGTGGCTTTTTTTACAGACCTAGGCTAAATACCATACACTTATTGTTTACTATTTCAGGAATTATTTTGTCAATATTTCTTGTCATTTACAATTATATTCAATCACTTTTGGAATACTATTAGAATGTTTTTATAATGCTGCTGACGTGTTGTTAGAGAGTATTTAGAATGATATCAAGTATTACACAATAACTTGTCGAAATCAACCGTGATTTTTTTTTTTCAATATATAATTTAGTCAATTAATTAATTTAAAATTAACTACATGATTGATTCCAAATAATTGAGAGACAATTTCAATCCAAAGAAGCGCGAGGAGGTGCTTTCAAAGATTTTCTTTTTAACTTGTTCTTTTTGTTCCCCTCTTTTTAAGTATTTAATGAATCTATGGAACTCAAAAGACTAAACCATTATGACAAAAAAATGAGTTTCTACGTGACCGTAGAAATCTAGACAGAAACCAAACCTGTCTCATTTCGTTTTGGTTCTTATTTCCATCTCAATTCCAGGTCATGTTTTTTTATGAACTTAGACAATCCCAGGATTCATTTCCAGATTATCTTCCGAGTTACATCTTTATGCCTGCAATGAAACAACGAAAAATATAATCGAATATGTGTGTGTTTTTTGTGTGAATGCGTGTGTGTGTGTATGCGTGTTTGGGTGAGTGAGTGTGTGTGTGTGCTGAAATTGAAAGCTGATGTAAGACTATGATGCAAGAAGATGTTGCCGGTGATACACTTCAGCTAATTTAATCATCTTTACGGTTATTGAGATGACCAGCAGATGGAGAGCATTAGTAGATATAGAGATAGATATTGTTTGAGAGAGTGACATGAAAAGTAAGTTAGAGCCAGGAGTTGAGAACAAAAATGTCGACCAAAAAAAAGACTAATAGCAGAAAGGAAAGACAAAAAAAATGATTAAGATTTCTTTCAAATAAAATGTGAAAAGAATTATGAAATTAAAATTATTTTTTTTTGTTTTAAATTGAAATACAGACAACTGTACAAGAAATATCTAAAATTTAGAATACCTAAAATCTGGTATCAAGAGAAATATTACCATACTAGCAGTACACATCGGCCACGCACGTTGATTTAATCCATGGCTTTCTATTGATAATTATGGCCGGAACATCTCCTTCTTTTCTTTTTTTAAATTGTAGTAAACTGGACACATTTGAACAATCAACCTAACATACTTTTCTAGCCCGTGAATTAGTGTATCTCTTGCAATGAAATAATACGGCCGCTCTCTATTTCCTTTTCTCTAACTCTCTTTCTCTCTCTTTCTCTCTCTCTCTCTGTCGCTCTCTGGAACCTCCATTTTCTTTTCTTTTAACCTGAAAATCGGAATTTCACTGATATAGACTTTTGACTTGATATGGAAACACTTGCTGGATAATGCGTACCCGACACATACACGCACTCATGACTTTGGCTTCTCAATTCAGTCTATATTACACTTCGACCGTGAGCTCGCCCCCCCCCCCCCAATCCCACACACTTTTTGGTTAGTTTTACAATTTATTTATTTTTTTACAACTTAAAATCTGAATTCAAGCAATGTACGGTATTAAACCACCGAATACATTTCTTTATACCATCAGTTTCAAATGTAGAGTAGAAATATAAAGTGCAACATTTTCTCCAATTGAATGCAACATTTACTTTCCCATTGTTATATTTATTTTGGTATTTTGTTCTCTAAGAAAAAAGAAATATAAATTAGGTCTTATTAAATGTAATCGTTTATTTCACTCTTTTTGAATGTATCAAAATGACACTAGATCTAGATTTATCTTTTTAATGCTAATAAGATTTAGTTTATCTTTTTTACTTTTTTTTTTTTTAAAAAGAATACCTCAGCTTTTTAGCTTTTGACTTCAGTTGTCGAGCTGTCTACATCCTAGGAATCCTTGGGCCTTTGCCTCTTTTCTTTGCATCTTTTTTTTTTGGCTATTGGCCTCTTTATTGGGCTTTTTTTTCTTTTTTTTATTAACAAAAAGATGCATATTTTATTAGTAAGCGTACAAATTAAGTAGTTGCATTTTAAAGTACAATGATTGCAAAACATAGCAATGCATATAGTTACATTTAGGTTGTCATAATATTTTAACGTTTTAAATTGCTTTGTATATGGCGTTATATTTTTCCAATAGCATATAATGAATATTTTTGAAATTTAAGGTTCATAAAATATATGTGATGAGAATGTCAACAATAGGTAATTAAATAGAAACACTCAAAGAGTGAAAGTAGAAACATAAAGGATATTAAAACATTTTAAACATCGTAGTCACATTTTTTTCCACTTTGTCTACATTGCTTATGATTGTTTCTTTTGTGCTTTGCTACATTACCTCAGTTCTTTATATTAACTTCTATTAAACGTGCATACACATCTACAGACCAGTATCACTTACCAGCATCACATGTAAAATACTAGAACACATAATATGTAGCAACATCATAAACCACTTAGACAAACATAATGTCCTCACCCCATACCAACATGGCTTTAGGAAATATAGATCATGTGAAACACAACTAATAGGACTAATTGATGATTTTTCAAAAGGTTTAGATAATAGTGAACAAATAGATGCTATCTTACTAGATTTTTCCAAGGCTTTTGACAAAGTTCACCACCATAGTTTTCTTAAAAAATTAAAATATTTCGGCATTAATGGTCCACTGCATCAGTGGATTAAAGATTTTCTGATAGGGAGAGAACAAACTGTAATAATAAATGGCTCTAAATCAACACCAATAACAGTAAACTCAGGTGTACCTCAAGGAACAGTCTTGGGTCCAATACTATTTTTAATTTACATAAATGATTTACCAAATTGCATTAGTTCAGGAACAAAAGTCAGATTATTTGCAGACGATTGCATAATATATAGAACAATAAAAACAAAACAAGACACAGATATTTTACAAAGAGAATTAGATGAATTACAGAAATGGGAATCAAATTGGAGCATGTCTTTCCACCAAGAAAAATGTCAGTTGTTAAGAGTAACAAAAAAACTAAAACAAATTAATTCCACTTATCTTATTCATGGCAAACCAGTAAGACAGACTAAAAACGCAAAATACCTAGGTGTTATAATAAATGAAAAACTGTCATGGAATCCACATATTGATGAAACTATAAAAAAAATCCAACAAAGCATTAGGGTTTATTAAAAGAAATTTCTATAAATCAAATAAGAACATAAAACTAAAATGTTATTTAACCTTGGTTAGACCAATAATAGAATATGCATCCACCGTGTGGGACCCCTCAACTCAAGAAAACATTAAGAAACTGGAACAAACACAAAATAGAGCAGTGAGATTCATAACAAACGAATATTCACATTTGACTAGAGTAACACCATTAGTAAAATCACTAAATTTAGAAAGCCTTCAGGACAGAAGACTCAAAAGTAAAGTAGCAATTATACATAAATCACTGAACCATAATCTTCAAATACAAAAACAAAATTTAATAAAATACTCTGAAAGACACAAAAATAAAGGCACATTCCTCGTCCCATATGCTAAGACGAATTTGTACAAATGCTCCTTCTTCCCTAGTGCTATTAGAGCATGGAATGGGTTGCCTGAGCTAGCCAGAAAAACCAGTGATTTGGCATGCAAACATAGGCATTTAAACATTTATATTGTTTCTTTGCTTGTCTCCCTTTTAATGACAATTTTTATTTCCTCCCTTGAGATTCGGAAAACTACTTCCTCATCATCAAGGTGGAAATCCTGTCTGCTAGAGTCAGTATATCGGGAGTTTCTGTTCAGAGACAATTTCTCTGTGGCTTTTTTTTTTTGTCACAGGGACCAATTAGAGTCGTACTGAAAGTTATTTTATATTCTCTCTCTCTCTATATATATATATATGTGTGTATTTATATACTTTTTTTTTCTTGAATATTCTCCCCCTTTTTTAAATTGTTCCTCTTCCCCTCTTTCATATATTATTTCTCTGTAGACTGCACAAGCATGCGCAATATTGACATTGGTGATGGAGAATTTAAAAAAAAAATAGTAAAAACTTTGACATATGTAAAAAAAATGATACTAAATACTAATTTAGTAACAATTTGATATAGAAGCTTGTTGAGATATGAGGTTATGTTGATGCTCAATATTAGAACAACAGAAGAAGAAGATCTGTACAGACTGTAAAAGTCTGCAAGGTAGTAAGAAATGATATATTTGTATGTAGACTGCACAATACGGATAGTGGTGGTATTTTTTCAATATTCGTAAAGAAGTCACTATGAATGGACATAATTGTTAAAAAGTACACATTTATACAAAGAATTGTTTGCTTAGATATCATGTGGTCATGCCTGATTCTCAATACAAGAACAACAGAAGAAAAACAGTGTTTACATAAAACGTAAAGGTCTGCCCTTGTTCTTGATTTCTTGGAGTTTTTACAAATTACACAGGTATATTTGGACCCTGTTGTAGTTGAGAGTCTTCCTTTTATTGGGGTCATCCCAAAGAGTAATCTGGAGGCCACTTCTCGTGCTTTGGGTGTTATGTATTTGTTGTGTATATACGTGAATGTGTCTGTCCATTTGGTTGGTTTAACCCCTAACTCCCTGACCCACTTTATTCTAACTTCTAGGTTTTCTTTCAACTTGTCTCTGAATATAGTGTATATTGTTTTTGAGTCGTGGTGTGTTATGTTTTCATTGCTGGGTAGGTGTCTTGTGAGTGATCTGTAGAATGGATGTGTATGGTTACCAAAATGACGGGGTGTGTTGTTTTGAATGGGGAGGAGTTTGTTTAGTCCAAAATAATATAATACTAAGGGGAAGTTATTGGGAGACCTGACTACTTTCCCTACAAATTTTATTCTAAGCGTTTTGATTTTTGTGTGAATGTCTTGTAAGCCTATCTATCCTTCTTTGTTGTCTTGTATGAGTGTTGTATGTTTTATGTTCCTTATTGTGTTTTTGAAAATAAAATTTCTGATAGTGGTATTGATGTTATTTATGAAATTAGGAGGAGGTTCTACTATATTTGCTAAGTAGATTATCTTCGGGATGACCAAGTTGTTTATTAATATAGGGTGCAAAGGGTGTATAAAAGGGGGATAGGGGACAACCTTGCCTAACGGATCTTCTAATAGAAATCTTGTTGCTTAGTGTTTAATTTATTATAAGTTGACTTGTGGCATCGGTGTAGACATTTTTTTGTGAGTTTTTTTCTTGTCGATAGGATTTGTAGGGGAGTGATCCCCATCTCTTGTATCTGTGTCTACTGTGTTGGCCACGGCCCCATCCCTTTTGTGGTTTCCCACCAAAGTAAACCCATCTCTCTCTAGCCCTGTGTCCTTTTGTGTTTCATTTGGTGCGTTTTGTTTAGTACTTTTTTCTATTGTTCTCCCCCCTCAGGACCGAGGCATAGGTACCTTTAGCATTGTGCTCTTGTATTTTATCGGGGATTTTTCCATTCCCTTTCAGGGTGGTCCTATTTGGACACTGATTTGACCAGTGTTGGTCTTGTCCACAATGCCAACATTGCTGTCTTCTCCCCGGAATGGTGATAAGCACTTTATATACTCTGGGATCATCTACATATTTCAGGTGGATGTAATAAGGGACTTCTGTCACTTTCTTGATTTTCAACCAAGCGGCCCACTTGTCCGAATTGCCTACCTTGACAGGCTCTACTTTGGAGCCTTCTTCACTGAAAGATTGGAAAATCTCTATGATTTTGTTTTGTACAGTAGTGGGAGCCACCCAATGCAGTGTTACTTTGACCTTTTCATCCTCAATGGTTAAAACTTTAACTTTGAGGGTGCTTTCAGTCCCAAAAGTCTTTCCTAGAATACGGGCTCTCACTTTTGGACTATAAGGAACTAAGAACCAGACGAAAAGGTTCTCGAATCTATAGAGAGAACCCACTTCGTCAGGAGACAAGACTTAAAACAGTCATGAGGCTAGCCATTGAGGCCTTAATAGCCTCTTGCCCTATCAGTTTGAGCAGCAGAGTACCAGAAGGGTGGACCAAACCATCGTCCAAGTCTTTCTTCTCAATTAAGAAAGTTTTTATTGTCATGACGAATAAAAGGGCTTCTCACGTCACACTAATAATCCATAGAATAACACAGAAAAACACAAGAATCCAATAATGATTACACAAAAAATACACAATACGATCAACTCAACTCTCGGCAAGACTACATTTAGAAATGATCCCTTTTTTACAGTGTTACAAGGTACCATTACTGGCTCTCTCTCTCTCTCTCGAAAAAAAAGAAAAAAAGTCTCTAATCTGTCTTATTAATGCTATTAGGATAGGTTTTATTTTTTTTTTTCATTTAGACCGCGTCTAAAAGGAAGCGGAAATGACGTGATGCATATTAAAAATAAGTAGACTTCGGGGAAAATGTGTGAGATATTTCTATTTATGTTTTCTATATAGACTACGGCCTTATGGGGAAATACCGAAAAAAAAAATACAAAGGTCGGATAGAGCTTGAGGTTATTCGTGAATAGCTGTCGTTTAGTTGCGAATCTATCTAAAACTGTTGTTAGTGAGCACCTAGGCGGTAATAGGAACCTGTGTAAGAGATTTGATGCGGATACGTACGACAGTGTTAATAGAGCAATGATCAGTGGTATTTGACAAATACATACAAAGATTTGATTTCTAAATAAAAATGACAAAACTTAAATATCATTTGTCTATTTATTTATTTAGACAACGGACAGATACAGAACACGCTTATATTTCCCTTTGTGTTTGTGTGTGTGTGTTTGTGTGTGTGTTTGTGTGTGTGATAGGGCGGTTATTGAAATGTTGATTTAAAGATGAAGCGAAAAAAAATTTGTTTATTATTATAAAAGAGACTTTTTGTAAAAGATAAGATTGTAACCTTCGATATTATAATAGATTATATTACATCCGCTTATAATCAAAAGGTTGAATACAAAATTGATTACTTCTTAATTACGAAGGCGGACATATTTTCTTTTCAATATATTTTTATAAATATGGGGTTGAGTGAGGACAGGGGAGGATCACACACGGGAATTCAGAGGCGTTGCCAACTTGCACAACGTGCACATTTAACTCTAAACAAAATTGTTTTATTGAAGTGTTTCATTGTTGTTAATAAGTTATCATAAATTAGTTATTTCTCTCTCTCTCTGGCCGACCTTATTTCCTTCTCTCACTCTGTCTTGTTTTAACTTTCTGTTGGCTCTCTCTTTTATTTTCTCACTGTATTTCTCCCTCTCTATTCTTTTCTATCTCTTTCTTTCTGTCTTCCACCTTCTCCTCTCTACATTTTATCTTTCGCTATTTCTTTTGTTTCTCCTGACTCTCTCCATCTCTTTTTTAAATCTCTATATTTATTTCTCTCTATCATCTACTCTCTCACCATCTTTCCTTCTTGTATTGACTGATTGTTATGTCTATGTGTATTGTGTCCAGAAACATTCTCACTGTCTCCCTCTAGTAACTCTAGTCTATTGTTCACTCTTGTGTGTTTGGTGATTTCTGTGGTGTCAGTGCTCAATTTCTTTCTTTCTTTTGTTCTGAGATAAAGTGTTGTTTTTTTTTTTGTTTGTTAAATTTAATAGTTAACTTTTGATTTTGATTTTTTAAAATATCTTTATTGTTATTTTACGTTTAACGCTTAGATATCTTTTATTGTTATTTCATGTTATACAAACAAGAAACCAGATGAAAACGCAATCACTAGATAGTCAAGAATACTGTAGAATAGTCTAGAAGACTGTTTTCATTTCTTTTGCTCTAATTTCTAATAAATATTGTAAATGTTAATTGTGACAGGCGTTGAAGTAGTTTAACTGAGAGAGGTCATCTGATCTTACAATGTCACATCCATGGTCTGTGTCATTTCTTTTTTCAATTCAGTCATTGCTGTTATAAATTTGGTTTATATTTATTTAAATTTTCTTCTTTGATGCCATATTTAATGTAGCCATTCTCAAAGTTCCCTTGCTCATGTTCATATTTTCCATCCACTTTTAGGAATCTCCGTTTTTAATGGATAAAGAGAACCCAACCCCGGATGAGCTGTATGAAGGGTTCTGCATTGACCTGACCAAAGAGCTAGCCAGGATCGTCGGGTTTAACTTCCGCATCGAGCTGGTGCCTGATGGGAACTACGGGTCTCCCAACACGCAGGGCGAGTGGGACGGCATGGTCAGGGAGATAATTGACCGGGTAAGTGGACTGGTCACTCGGGCTTCCGTGTGGTCATCCGTGAGGTGAATTGTCTGTTGTTGGGTTCAGTGAGGTGACCGGACAGCAGCGGGAAGATAACAAAAGCAGGGAGTTGCTGATAAAAGTCAACAAACTTTTCACAACGAGATTAGTTGGGCAGAGATCATTCTTGTAATGTTACATTATGATCAAGATCAGTGGATTGAATATTAAAAAACTTAAAACTATTTACCCTTTTCCTGTTGTTATTTTTTAACTTCGCTGATAAACAAATAATGAAAACATTGGAGCTTGCCACGTGACTTAGCGAGGTCGATGCATGCTGGGTATTCTATGTAAAGTGGAATGGTGTAAGATTATTCCATTCCTTATGTAATGTAAGCATTCACGGCTGAATCCTTGTTTAAAACTTTAACAAAAATTGTTCAATAGAAAATCGATCTAGAAACATACAACCACTGATCTTTACAAATTCTTTTATTGACCAAAACTAAGCCTATAGCTTAACAAGTAAGCATATTTTAAAACTTTTGTGTACAACAAAACTTAAATTAGGTGTAATTGAATCGATGATTTTGACTCAATCACGTAATTCACTTGTAATTGTAATTGATTTTGAAATACAAAAATAAATTTGTGCAATAGGAAATATGTTTACCGATTCTTTAGGTTTATCACAATTTCTAACTATTAGCCTGCTCAATGGGCTTCTGTCAAATCACTTGTGTGGAACAGTTGGGTAGGGAGTATCTGTGCTGGGTTTTGAGAAGCAATTAATAATAAAATGCTTGACTTTAATTCGAACTAGGAGGTTCAAGCCTCGATGGTGGAAAGCAGATTTGCTATCCTCTGAGCTAGAGAAGTACTTATAGTGATAGAAGCTTATATAGTTATCTATTGTTAGTTTCAGAATTTTGGGGCGACGACCTAATTCTATACACTAGGACTGACAGATTTGATATAAGCTTTGTAAGAAAAAAAAAGTAAGAAATAGCAATAAAATTAAAATAGTGGAGTTAACTCATTTTTCTGGTGTGCAGTGTTCAAATCAAATCTCTAAAAGTAAAATATATATTCCAAAGTTCACAAAATGATATTTATCGATTTGAATATATAAATGAATCCATAACGTCTCGTTATCATATTATGTCAAAACTTACATTCTTCATTAGTCTTGTGTCTTGTTCGAGACATGTCTGGACTAGAGAACGCCCCAGCTGTCCATTGTTGATGTCCTTGTCTGAACATGCATCCCATACAAGTTATGACAGTTCTATACACGCTGTCTAGAGAGTACAGTCTAACCTCTCACCTCCCAAGGTTGCATAAATGCTTATAAAAGAGCTTATAAAAGAGCTTATAAAAGAACACACAAGGAAAAATATAAATAAACCACAAATAGAAACGAAGACCATTGGAAATGAGATTTGTATAAACCATGGCAAGAGGTGCTCAACAAATCATTTTATAGTGGAGTGGAAAACAAAACAAAACAAAATAAATAAATAAAAAGATTGTATGTGATATTGTAGTTTAAACTGCACCCAGAAGTAATGTTGAAGGTTTTTGTTGCTAATGATTGAACAGTGTCTTCTGTCTGGCACAGACACGTACGAGTGTCTTTGTTAACGCTGTCATTGCCAGTGATACGGTCACTTCGGATTGGCGGACTATAGATACAACCGAAGGTCGTGTACACCGGCGACCACTGCCATTTTCTCATGCTATACCTGGCTAACCGTGCGGGACACGAAATTTATGACACGAATCCTCGAGAAACGATGCTTGAATTGTTGACAAGGCTGTGGGAGCTTTTTCAGAACCCGCACAGTGCACTTAGGCACTTCCCCACTGGAGTCTTGTTTCGCTACCCATTAGGTCTAGCTGATTTCTCATACGACCGTAGCATGCCGGGAGAACAAGAGATAGACAATAGTGATGGTCATAGATTCGTCTCTATTATTGCTTAATATTGAGGTTCCTAACTTTACGCCCAGTTCTATTTTAGAAAGTGAAATGACCTTTGTGGTCAGAATCTCGCATGTCCATCTATTAGTGATGTTATCATCCCTTTCGTCTGTTATCTTTAATTATTTATTTAAATATCACAGATCTGCAATTCTTCTTTAATGCCTGATTACTTATACGATATGTAGATCTATTTCATTCACGTCTAAATGAAGTGTCAGTCTCAACTTTAAATAAACAAACAAACTGTTCCAATTCCTGCACATATGTTTGTTTACATGTATATATATATATATATATTGTACATGTTTTATTTTGCACGTGTCTCGTGTTCCTTTATACCAATATTTGAAGACTATTACAACCAAGCGACAAGCGTTAATCTCCCGCAGTAAAACAGGGGTTGGCAGCGGGCAAGGTTCGAACCCAGGATCATCGCGTTGACAATTTAGAGCGCCTACCACAACAATGAAGACAATCATGAACCATCCATGTTTTATTAATATTTTGTAACTATATTCATTGACAAATTTCTCATAATATATAAATCATGATTTTTCACAATAATGTTCCTCTAATAATACTGGCGATGTCTTCGATTGCGAAGATCGAGGATAAGTGCAGCGGCTCATATGACTTTGCAGACACCTTTGCGACCTGCATATTTTCCATATCTGATGCAGACAAAGTTGTTGTATTTAAGCTTTCGTTACGTCCTGTGCGCTCGTCTTAGTCAATATTTTAACGTATATCTTGCATTGACAAGTGTAATCAATTTTGTGTGTGTATTTGACCTAATTGCTGCAGTTTTTAATTTCAGAGAGCTGATCTGGCAATTGCCCCTTTGACTATAACATATCTTAGAGAACAGGTCATCGATTTCACCAAGCCATTTCTGAATCTGGGCATCAGTATTTTGTTCAAGGTGCCGCGAAAGGAGAAACCTGGACTTTTTTCATTCCTAAATCCACTGGCCATTGAGATATGGTTGTATGTTATCGGTGAGTCAGAGCTCTATACAATGTTCACATAACGACTTAATACGTCATTAGTAACTGCAGTACCAATGCTATATGGTGGGTAAGTACTCTACCTTTTCCCTGTCAATCTTACATACAAATGATTATGAATGGTAAAAAGACTTCTAGTTTCCACCTTTTCAAGTCGGCCAATTTGTGAAACTAATTTTTACTGAACGCTACTAAGCAGATGGATGGATTTTTTTTTAAAGAAATTAGCAAGCTAATAGAAGGGCTTAAACTGACTGCCTTGAGAAATAATCTAGCTACTTGAATTAAACTAACCAACTAACCTATTAATTAATAACTGACCACTGCTCACTAAAAATTGACTGACCGCTGCCTACCAAAGTTGGACTTAACAAACTCCACTCATGTCTGATTGTCAACTCAAGTCAGACATCACTATCAACAAAAATCTGACTTATCAACATCCACTTAAGTCTGACTGAAACTGACCACTATATTCTGATAGACCACTGTCCCAAAAGATAGACTGTAGACTGACAACTGACTACTAATTCTAACTGACAACTTATTACAATAGCCTGACTGACCAATGTTCACAAAAATCTGACTGATTACTGTCCACAAAAAGCTGACTCACAACTGGCCAGTACAGTCTGTCCATAGTCCACAGAACTGTGATGTGGTAACGAGCCATTGGTCTCCACCGACCACAGGTTGCCACATCACAGGTCTATGTTAAAACTTACTATAACGATTCGTCTCGCCACTACCCACAAAAGTCTGATTGACCACTGTCCAAAAAAAGTCTGACTAGTCTACTGACAAGTGTCCGCAAAAGTCTGACTGACCACTGTCCACAAAAGTATCACTTACTACTGTCCACTATTGTAATATGGCTCTCTCAACGTTCAATAGAATCGCTTGATTGTTCACTAGAATCACTTGATTGTTCACTAGAATCACTTGATTGTTCACTAGAATCACTTGATTGTTCTCAGGTGCCTATTTGATAGTCAGCTTCACCATCTTCACCCTGGCTCGCTTCAGCCCCTACGAGTGGTACAACCCTCACCCCTGCAACCCAGACACTGACGTAGTGGAGAACACGTTTAACTTGTCCAACAGCCTGTGGTTTACTGTTGGGACACTCATGCAGCAAGGCTCAGGTAACTTACTTTTTCAGCCTGTGGTTTACTGTTGGGACACTCATGCAGCAAGGCTCAGGTAACTTACTTTTTCAGCCTGTGGTTTACTGTTGGGACACTCATGCAGCAAGGCTCAGGTAACTTACTTTTTCAGCCTGTGGTTTACTGTTGGGACACTCATGCAGCAAGGCTCAAGTAACTTACTTTTTCAGCCTGTGGTTTACTGTTGGGACACTCATGCAGCAAGGCTCAGGTAACTTACTTTTTCAGCCTGTGGTTTACTGTTGGGACACTCATGCAGCAAGGCTCAGGTAACTTACTTTTTCAGCCTGTGGTTTACTGTTGGGACACTCATGCAGCAAGGCTCAGGTAACTTACTTTTTCAGCCTGTGGTTTACTGTTGGGACACTCATGCAGCAAGGCTCAGGTAACTTACTTTTTCAGCCTGTGGTTTACTGTTGGGACACTCATGCAGCAAGGCTCAGGTAACTTACTTTTTCAGCCTGTGGTTTACTGTTGGGACACTCATGCAGCAAGGCTCAGGTAACTTACTTTTTCAGCCTGTGGTTTATTGTTGGGACACTCATGCAGCAAGGCTCAGGTAACTTACTTTTTCAGCCTGTGGTTTACTGTTGGGACACTCATGCAGCAAGGCTCAGGTAACTTACTTTTTCAGCCTGTGGTTTACTGTTGGGACACTCATGCAGCAAGGCTCAGGTAACTTACTTTTTCAGCCTGTGGTTTACTGTTGGGACACTCATGCAGCAAGGCTCAGGTAACTTACTTTTTCAGCCTGTGGTTTACTGTTGGGACACTCATGCAGCAAGGCTCAGGTAACTTACTTTTTCAGCCTGTGGTTTACTGTTGGGACACTCATGCAGCAAGGCTCAAGTAACTTACTTTTTCAGCCTGTGGTTTACTGTTGGGACACTCATGCAGCAAGGCTCAGGTAACTTACTTTTTCAGCCTGTGGTTTACTGTTGGGACACTCATGCAGCAAGGCTCAGGTAACTTACTTTTTCAGCCTGTGGTTTACTGTTGGGACACTCATGCAGCAAGGCTCAGGTAACTTACTTTTTCAGCCTGTGGTTTACTGTTGGGACACTCATGCAGCAAGGCTCAGGTAACTTACTTTTTCAGCCTGTGGTTTACTGTTGGGACACTCATGCAGCAAGGCTCAGGTAACTTACTTTTTCAGCCTGTGGTTTACTGTTGGGACACTCATGCAGCAAGGCTCAGGTAACTTACTTTTTCAGCCTGTGGTTTATTGTTGGGACACTCATGCAGCAAGGCTCAGGTAACTTACTTTTTCAGCCTGTGGTTTACTGTTGGGACACTCATGCAGCAAGGCTCAGGTAACTTACTTTTTCAGCCTGTGGTTTACTGTTGGGACACTCATGCAGCAAGGCTCAGGTAACTTACTTTTTCAGCCTGTGGTTTACTGTTGGGACACTCATGCAGCAAGGCTCAGGTAACTTACCTTTTCAGCCTGTGGTTTACTGTTGGGACACTCATGCAGCAAGGCTCAGGTAACTTACTTTTTCAGCCTGTGGTTTACTGTTGGGACACTCATGCAGCAAGGCTCAGGTAACTTACTTTTTCAGCCTGTGGTTTATTGTTGGGACACTCATGCAGCAAGGCTCAGGTAACTTACTTTTTCAGCCTGTGGTTTACTGTTGGGACACTCATGCAGCAAGGCTCAGGTAACTTACTTTTTCAGCCTGTGGTTTACTGTTGGGACACTCATGCAGCAAGGCTCAGGTAACTTACTTTTTCAGCCTGTGGTTTACTGTTGGGACACTCATGCAGCAAGGCTCAGGTAACTTACTTTTTCAGCCTGTGGTTTATTGTTGGGACACTCATGCAGCAAGGCTCAGGTAACTTACTTTTTCAGTCTGTGGTTTACTGTTGGGACACTCATGCAGCAAGGCTCAGGTAACTTACTTTTTCAGCCTGTGGTTTACTGTTGGGACACTCATGCAGCAAGGCTCAGGTAACTTAATTTTTACTGTACCTGGTTTTGGCGGCTTAGCTTAACCCCATTTCTCCAGGCTTCAAATTATGGTGTGTCTTTAATAAAGAGATCTTTCGTTGTGTATTTTTTATTTCGGATTTCTCTTTATCTAAGTTTTCATTTTTCACTCTAAAATATTGTAAAGATTTACATACTTTAAGCAAAGTTATTAGACTTAGCTTTAAAAATATAGTGTATATTTTAGTTAGAAATTATCAAGATTCTAATATTTCTTATTATTTTTTAAATTTACATTTACTTGCATGAAAGCACAAGTTGACTCCCTACTTTGTAAAGACTTTAAAATGCCGCACTCATATCTCATTCACAAGAAGGATTAAAGAGGCTTGTTAATGCACTGGCAGCTGCTTGTCAAGAGTTTAGCCTTACAATAAGCCTCTCCAAGACCGAAATCCTGACACAAGATGTCGCAGAAATACCAGCGATACATATTTGAAATCGCACACTTTCGGTGGTGCAGGAATTCACATATTTGGGAACAGCAATAGCCAACAACCTAGATTTAGACAGTGAGCTGACAAAAAGAATAGGAAAGGCTTCTGGAGCAATGGCAAAACTCTCTAAGCGAGTGTGTGAAAATACCAAATTGACTACGGCAACCAAAATCCTAGTCTACATTGCCTGCGTTCTGAGCACACTTCTTTATGTCAGTGAGAGCTGGGAAACTTAAATGCGTCAAGAACACAGATTAAATAGCTTCCACCTACGCTGCCTGCGACGCATAATGTGCAATTGTGCATCTCCTGGAGGGATCATGTCACCAACCAGGAAGATTTGAAACGGGCCAATATGCACAGCATCTATGCTCTCCTTCAATAGAGAAGTGTACGCTGGCTCGGTCATGTCACTCGCATGCCAAATGGAAAAATCCCTAAAGACATCCTATACGCTGAGCTCGCAGAGGGAGCCAGACCCAAGGGCCGCCTAAGACTAACAGAGATGTCTGCAAGCGAGACATGAGAGCCATGGGCATTGACCAAAGTATGTGGGAGGAGATAGCCTAAGACCGGACAGCATGGAGACAGACTGTACGTGCTGGTACGAACTTCGCCGAATGCAAAAGAAACGAAGCTGCGTCAGCCAAGAGAAAGAAAAAGAAAGCTGCCCTTTTAGCCAGCCCTAGGACAGATGCATATACATGCACGAACTGTGGAAATACTTTTCCGCTCCAGAGTCACTCCAGATTCTGCCCCATCTCAAGACGTAACCAAAGCTAGTAACTCACCTGGGCGCATCCATTGTCTTCCGAGACAGAAGGAGACATATATAAAGTATCTACTTATGATACAGTCTCTTACATCAGTTGATACAATGTTATGGCTGGTACTATATCATGATCGTTGCCTGTAGTACAAAAAAATAATAATAAAAATAATAATGAGGCGTTGTTTTTGATTCTGAAGATTAAGAATGAGTGCTCTATTTCTTGTGACCATGTGGATGTTTCTATTCTGTTGTAAAGACTTTTACATTCAACGCTAAATTCTATTCCCAGACTTCAACAACGAAAAAAATTGTATAATTGAAAACAAAGTAAAAGTATGTATTTATTCCGTAAATATCCTAACTTGTGTTTAATGCTTTTGATAACATCTACAGCTTTTTATACGACATCTTGACTAAATGCTTATGTCATGACTCCATACAAAATACGCGCGTGCTTTCAACTTAAAAATACTTTTAAATCCACAAGGCGAAGGGTTTTATTACCAAACTGTAAGACATGTTTATGAACACAGTAAAACATGTTTGATAACTTTAAACAATTTTAACTATAAATGACAATAAAGATGTAGCACTATAACATTCTCTGTTCCAGAAACTTTGACCTAACTAGTGCTCACGCTTTAAATACATTCATAATATTGATTCATTTCATCTACTCATCATTTCATCAAGGGTTGTTGGAGTTGTTTGTCAAATATGTCCTAGTGTTCACATCTGAAGTATACATTTCATACACACAAACTTGTCATCATTCGAGAAAAGTGTCACTATGAATAATTGATGCTTGAAGACATGAAAAAAAAAACTTATTTGAAATAGTTTCACTTTACGCCTCCATTGAAGACATCCCAGAGGGACTTTGATTGCGTCTAAAGAGTAATGAAAATATCAATGGAAGAGAGGGAAAAACTTTAGTGCACAGAACGTCTGCAAAGGAGGACGTACCGCGGTATCACTATAACTTTTACGCACTTCATTTATTGACTTGATCTTAACTTATCATGAACACTTGTCAGCATCGTAAATGTACAGAAAAAAATAAATATTTTCTTTATTTAGTATGTTCTTTTTTTTTTATGGAGAGTTACGTCCAATGTGTCAAATCCACTTCTGATGTTCTTTCCTTTCAACATGCGAATGTGTGTGGAAGAAAGCACACAGTTTGTTGCTGAATGTGTTTCCTGCTGAAGCGTACATCTTTTATTTTGTTGCCTTCCTTTCCCCATTTGTTGCAGACATCAACCCCAGGGCTGTCAGTACCAGACTCGTGGGTGGCATCTGGTGGTTCTTCACACTCATCATCATCTCCTCCTACACGGCCAACCTGGCAGCCTTCCTTACGGTGGAGAGGATGGTCTCACCCATTGAGAGTGCCGAGGACCTGGCCAAGCAGACGGAAATTGAGTATGGGACAAGGGTCAGTTCGTCCACTTTGTCTTTCTTCAAGGTTAGTAGCCTTTGACTTGGCAAAAATACATATTTTTATTACAAAGCTTATATCAACTCACTCTCTCCATCTGGTACACATTTTGAACATGTTTTTGTCCCACTAGCCATTCTCAGATCAAGCAAAAATTTGGCACAATTATTTATAGACAATGACAATTTATGAATCGATCAAATAAAGTAGCCAATTTGTTACTCAATTAGAGATATTAAATCAATGGTTATTTATAAAGTAAAAGAGTGTATTGTAGGATGTGAGAGTGAGTTTGTGGTGCTTCACTAGACATGAGCTTTTTTTTTAAAGTATGTGTTGTATTATGTGTACTATGTTTTTTAACAGTAAACTGTTTTATACATGCCAAAACAAAACACTCTTTCAAGTGATCAAATACGTACGTTAGTTTCATTTAAATCTCTGAAATGAACCTAATTTTGACCTAGATTAATCAAGACATGTTAATAAAAGTATTTTAAAAGTGCTAGATCTGGTGTTGTTTCCCCTTGTAAGAGCTATAAATAGACATATAGTACAATGCCACTGAGGAAAGATAACCACACAACGATGGCATGCAAATAAATAAATTATCGTTCTTTGTTAATCCAAGAAACCGTAGTAGCAGATGTTAGGCCACAGTGGCAGCTATTTATTCTCGTTTTGTTTTCGTCCTAAGTTGACGAACAAAGGGTTAAGACTGATCTCAAAGACCTGGGGCTTGTGCTTTGATGTTTATTTAAACAAACGTAATCCTAGATAAGTAAAGGATCAACAAATGGCGTGGGCTGTGATATAATCAACTAAATATTTGCTATCTTTATTAGTAAACTTTCTCTTTTCTGTTCGGAGCATTGCAGTTAGGAAATAAAACAAAAACATCAAATCACAAGGAAGACAACTTACAAATCTTTGACATGAATGATCTAAATGTTTAATATATTGTTTTGCATTTATCCTTCTTTTACTTCTGAAGTTACACTCCACACGTCTTGGTCTAAGTAAAAATAAAATATGGCCACGCTCCCTATTTAACCAGCAAGAGGGTTTAGTCGAGACCAACCAATATAGAGGGCCTCAACACTGACCTGCAATGTCGTAACCTGTAGGCATTTTGAAACCAATAGTTCGTTGCCACGTCGTACAGAGATGTGACGTGGCAACAAGCTATTGATTTATTCTGCCCACACATTGCGACGTTGCAGTTTATTAGTGTTTAGAACTACTATGACGCTAGGTATCGGTTTAATCGAGACATATCTTTATAGTAGGCCTGAACACTGTCAGACATATCTTTATAGTAGGCCTGAACACTGTCAGACATATCTTTATAGTAGGCCTGAACACTGTCAGACATATCTTTATAGTAGGCCTGAACACTGTCAGACATATCTTTATAGTAGGCCTGAACACTGTCAGACATATCTTTATAGTAGGCCTGAACACTGTCAGACATATCTTTATAGTAGGCCTGAACACTGTCAGACATATCTTTATAGTAGGCCTGAACACTGTCAGACATATCTTTATAGTAGGCCTGAACACTGTCAGACATATCTTTATAGTAGGCCTGAACACTGTCAGACATATCTTTATAGTAGGCCTGAACACTGTCAGACATATCTTTATAGTAGGCCTGAACACTGTCAGACATATCTTTATAGTAGGCCTGAAACACTGTCAGACATATCTTTATAGTAGGCCTGAACACTGTCAGACATATCTTTATAGTAGGCCTGAAACACTGTCAGACATATCTTTATAGTAGGCCTGAAACACTGTCAGACATATCTTTATAGTAGGCCTGAACACTGTCAGACATATCTTTATAGTAGGCCTGAACACTGTCAGACATATCTTTATAGTAGGTGTCACGTACACTGTATCTATTTTTAGCTCGTCAATTACCTCGGGTTTTTTCTCACGTGGAGATATGTAAATTAGTGTAACTTGGGCTGCATTTATTGGTTGGCACTGCAATGAGCTGCCTGGGAGACGTGACGTAGCTGGAGCCCGGGAAAAGTTCTGGTTTTTTAGTCAGTCATTGTATGGAACTTGGAAGTGTAAACATCTACTAATGTCTTGTATTAGAACTCAATTATATTAAAGTGCAGATTTATCATTTTATTCAAGTACGTTTAACCATTGTAATTATTTGTGAATAGCTTTTTCAAGTTCTGAATTAAAGTAATTGTTTTAGACGAAGAGAAGTTTCTTCATTGAATATAGTATCATACTTAGATCGATTTAGCGAATGATAACTTCTAGATGATCAACTGGCAACATTTTGAATGATCGTATTATCAACTAGATCTGACTACTTCTATACGATCATCTTATTAAAAGAAGATTTCAAGATCCTCGGCAATCACGATCATCGTTAGTGTGATACAGGTCAAGATAATCTTCAACGTGACATCTATCATTGCATCTTCATAGATCTTGACATCTGACATTCATATTAATTGATGATTGTGATAGTAGGCCTGAACACTGTCAGACATATCTTTATAGTAGGCCTGAACACTGTCAGAGCTATTGGTCTAAGGCTGCCCACGGACCTTCAATAACGATTGTTCTCGGTTTAATGGATCGCTTAAAGTTCCCCGCGTCAAGCGTTTTCCTAAATTCTTAGCTCTGCAGAAATGTATTCTCCTGGCGTAAAAGGATTATAAGTCAAAGAAGTTACCTAAAGGGCAGATGTAGAGGAGTGAGAGATATTCAAGGCACATTTAATTCGGTTAGGGAGTTGGTTAAGTCATCAGATCGATGGTACGGCGTATTCTAAAGACATTTCAAGAACTTTTTTCGACGCTTGAAAGACGGGTATCCCGCCAGATGTCGAAACAATCACGTTTGCTAACAAAATGTCACTATACGTGAATGTTAGATGTCAGTATCATTTATTTTACCAGAAACAAAAATACTTGTAAATTAAAACTAATATGAGACTTGAGTAACTTTTGACAAGGAAAAGATAATCCCTTTTTCAGCATTATTATTTTATTAGCTGAGAACCGAGGCATCAAATTTCCTTTCATCTGCCCCTTAGTCTGTTTGACCGTTAGGGCACCACACAAGATCTGTCAACCGTATTTCTCCATTCATCTCTGTCCTTCAACTTTTTTAAATGACTATCTTATTAATTTTTTACGCAACGCTTTTTTCGTTATGAAAAGCCAGATTACTCGTCCCTATAGTAAAGTAAGTTAGTGCTATCATACATCTTATAGGTACATTAGCAATAAAGTTTAGATAAAGATATTCTTTAAATTTAGTACTGTAATGCAATTCATATCCTCATCATGGCACGCGTTTTTAAATGTAAAGTAAGGTTTATGTGTAACTTCTGTAAGCTTTTTGAAATTTAAGGGTTAGATTTATATGTAGATTCTGTAAGTAAAATTGTATATGTTGAACTAATGATTTTCTCGTGTAGCTTTTTACGGTAGCCTTCCAACATTACATAATGGAACGATGACATGTAGAGTAGATATTTAAATGCTTGTATTTGTTTTGTTTCGTTTGATTTGAAATCCACATTTTATTGCTGCTCCTCTTGATGTTGATGAAATTTTGAGGTTTGTATTCAAGACGTCAACTTTGATTGGACGTTTTTGTTCATCCAATATTTTCTCTGCCCGCATCAAGCTTCATCTTGTTGATGGGAGTAATAAAGTTAGACAATCCATCACAAATGTTCTACACGAGAGAGGATCAGCTCCCTTTTTTTTTTCACTTTCATTAAATTATGTATTTCTTAGATTATATTTGAGAGCTATGAAAGGAATAGGAAATGAATTGGTTTCTATTTAATTGAGTTACTGGACAACGATTCATTGAACAAGGATTCCTTCCCATTACCAGATGAGAAAAGTGTGCAATAGTTGTTATGTAATTGATCCACATACGGATCACTTTACACTCTACAGGACTTTATGTGCACTTTTAATGTCTGTCACATTTAAATTTAAAAAAAAACAGCATCTGTTATTTAAAATAAGAATTCACACTTACTTTGATCGTGCTAGAAATGGATGTAATTACTTAATTAATTAGAGCATATTCCTTATCACTTCAATATTAAGTATGTATTTGTATAGACATGTGTAGAAATCATTTTTAAAACAAGATGAAGGATAATTTCAGTGAATCCAGCTATCCAACTCACACACTTACATGGATGTATATAGTTGTTAATGTTTATTTAATCTCAACTTTGATAATTATTCCAAGTCACCAAACTAAATGCGCATTAGGAATTGTATGTGTTATCTAAAGTGTGAGTGAACCAAGAAGGCCTTCTACGACCTTTGCATCACTCAAAATCTGTCCTCTTTTACTTGTATTTTACTTCCTTGAGCAGATTCTAAAATTATTCCATCATTTTTCTTTTACGAAATTATCTAAAAGAAATAAAAGACTTAAGTGCAGTCTAGAAACTTTGCCGTTTGATATAAGTTTTTTATAGAAATAAATATCAAATAGCTCAAGCAAATGCTTTGCATTAGCCATTAGTTTTTAAAAAACTTTCACATTGCCAGGAAGACATTCGACCTAGTGGATTTACTATCTGCCTGACATTTGACGCTATGGAATCTACGATCAGCATCAAAGGTTAATATAACAACATCTTTCCAGCTATTCTAAGTTGATTGCAATTACATTAAACTGAGCTTGTAAAGAATGCAGCACGAATTTGTAACACTTTACATATATTTCACAAAGGAAGAACGTCTATACCGTGTCTCGCGTACAACTTTCGCTTTCACCATGAGTCTGAGCATTCAATGAAGTCAAAGTCATGAATTATTTTAATGTCCGAGTCAAGAGTTTAACATTTCATCAATGAAATAGATAAGGACGTCACGCACTGGAACCGACATAGAAAATGTGTTAAAGGATTTGAAGTATTTGTTTAGGCTCCTATTGTATTGTAGAGGAAATGTATACTCCATCATATGCAACATTTCAGCATTTTGCAACATTTCAACATTGTGCAACATTTCAACAAAAATGACCTTGTCACGGAATGCTGGGATAGATCTTCCCGTCATGCAATGCTTGGATATACATTGTCTAGCTTTGAAGTAATGTAACCTTGTTTTTAATTACTGGGTATACACGACCTTGTCCTTGAATGCTGAGATACAATACGTAATTATAATTAGATGTTTGGTTATTTCATGTTTTTCAAAGGAAACTTTTTGTTTTTAAATTATAATTCAAAAGCTATATTTATGTCCATGATTATTATTTTACAATCAACTTCAAATTGTTAAATAAGAATACATTTTAGGCATTAAATTAAAATCGGGTCACTTTTTGTTGTTCATCTGTTTAATTTGTAAATCCACCATAATTTCATTCATTCATCTTCCTCCTCTTGAGTTCTAGACTGACCGAGATACACTGACCTTTGAACATGGGGCTCCTTTATTTTTTGTTTCCCTTTCCAGTCTTTGCGATTTACGACCATTTAAAACAAATCGGAATGTCCTGTCCGGTCGGTAGATTTTGGTAAAACTGGCCAATATTATTCGCTTGGTTTGGCTTGCGCGGCCGTCGCCCAGAAGACTGATGTGGTAATTGCCAGCGTGCTATGGAAATGAAGATCTAGCTGGAGGACGGCTTGGGGTGAAAGAAAACCAAATGATTCGACATTTCTCTCACGAAGTGGCCAAATTTAATTCTCTGCCCAAAGAAAGGTCATTTTTCTAAATTTATAAATCCTCTTTTCTGTCTGTTTCCACTTGCTTGTGATGAGATACTTTCTCTTTCAATTTAAACAACAACAACGTATTTCTACATCTAGGATAAGTAGAAGATCTAGGTTCAGAGGCTTTTTATTTTCAGTCTAATATAGGCTAAGTGTGTATTTTATATGACGCATGAGAGCAATACTGATGGGGTTTGATTATATAACATTCCATACGATTCGATGTATATTTATTGTTGGTATATACAGATATAGCAGACTTTCTTTAAACTTTGCTGTTTTAGATTGGGAAGTAGCCGGATGTTGTCCGCAGGTATTTTTATATCACTGATCTAGTCACTGATTTAGTCACTGATTTAGTCACTGATCTAGTCACTGATCTTGTCACTGATCTAGTCACTGATCTAGTCACTGGTTTAATCACTGATCTAGTCACTGATCTAGTCACTGATCTTGTCACTGATCTTGTCACTGATCTAGTCACTGATTTAGTCACTGATCTAGTCACTGATCTTGTCACTGATTTAGTCACTGATTTAGTCACTAGTCTAGTCACTGATCTAGTCACTGATCTAGTCACTGGTTTAGTCACTGATCTAGTCACTGATTTAGTCACTGATTTAGTCACTGATCTAGTCACTGATCTTGTCACTGATCTAGTCACTGATCTAGTCACTGGTTTAATCACTGATCTAGTCACTGATCTAGTCACTGATCTTGTCACTGATCTTGTCACTGATCTAGTCACTGATTTAGTCACTGATTTAGTCACTGATCTAGTCACTGATCTAGTCACTGATCTAGTCACTGATCTAGTCACTGATCTAGTCACTGATCTAGTCACTGGTTTAGTCACTGATTTAGTCACTGATCTAGTCACTGATCTTGTCACTGATTTAGTCACTGATTTAGTCACTGATCTAGTCACTGGTTTAGTCACTGATCTAGTCACTGATTTAGTCACTGGTCTAGTCACAGTAATAAGTAAAGCTAATGTGTGAAAGTAAAATTTTAATGAAAAATACATTTTTAGTGTTATGTGTAGATATAGAATGTAATGGATATTCATACCATAGTCTCCAATACAAAACATTTTGTGAGTTTGTTCAAAAGCCTCCAAACAGTTTTGGCCTTGTTCATTTATACTGCATGACGTTTGCTTGCTAACATAAACATGGAAATACACCGTAGATGTCTATATAAATAGCAATTCTTAGAGGTAATAAAATTAAATTAGAATGAAAAACGTTTTGCTTTGTTTTAAGCTATAGAGTTGTAGATTTAGAAAGATTGGAATATTTATGCCATTGCAGTCGACGATTTAAAACTTGGGGTGAAAATATAAGTGTACAGATTTTCATTCTCCCTTTCGGCGCTTATTAAACGCAACTCACCTTGGGTCGGGATTCGAATTTGGGCCCTCTTGATAGCCAGTCAAGTTTTTTTATTTCTTAGCTACACGTTAAGTTTCCCTAATGTTAATTTTTCACCCATTTCATTATAATTACAGTGTATGTTTTATATAATAATATCGTACATATCTATATTTCCGAAATGCGTGTATTATAATTATTAATTCATTTATGATTAATCTATTATTGTAGGTCTGCACAGTTTTAATAAATTATTTTAAAAAAATCAAATTTAAAAAAATACAAGAAAAGAACATATCTCTTTTACAATTGTCAGAGAATTATTTTTTTTCGAAGTTTACATTTTATAATATCTCTTAGCCCTTGGATGTTAGATGTTCAAAACACTTATCGTTCTTGACTTCTTTTAATAGCTCTCTGTGCTCCGCGAGTATCTTAAAAAACACAAATCCATTTTAGAAGAGCACTTTTAGTGGAAAGATCCTTAGATCCACAAAGAATATTAAATCCATTAACGTTATCAGGCTAAACTAGACATTGGAAAATCAACTTCAAAACAAGAAAAAAAAATGTGAAAACAAAACATTTGATTCGAGAACACTAAAATTGTGTCCGTCAATCTGTTTGTTTTCTTTTTCAGGCCCTGGGGGTCCATTGAGTTTGTGAACAAAAGTTGTTGTGTAGCCTTTATCCAACAGTTCTTTAATACGTAGTCTGTTTAGCGCTGGCTTGGATGTAAGATTTAAAATGTATTGTTTGGTGATAGCTAATGAGTAAGCTTAAGTTTAGTGATACAATTACTTCAGCGTAAACAAGGGATTAACTTTATAATAAGCTTTCACTGAGCTAATGAATTATTATATATTTATAATGTCTAACTTAATATTTCATCTTGTGTTTCTGAAGTTTGTTTTCGCCGGAAGTGTAATGGTTTTTATAAAACGCTTCCAATGGTATGCGTCTGAAAGAGTCTTTGACAACCAAGCCTTTACGCGTGGCTCAGATATCGAGCCTGGCAGAACTGTTCTCACTAACATGGGGTTAAGACGAGAAAAGGACGCCTGAACCAGTAAGCTTGGGGCAGAGGGGGCTTATTAACCTTGGCAGACAACCCACCTAAGAGCAGGAAAACTATGAATTCAAGCACCTGCTGCCTTTCCAAACATGACAAGGTCTTCGGGAGTCTAACCTGGAAGGTGAATCCTGGCAGAACTTCTGCCTAGCTACTGATCCCAAGCTGTATTTGGTATTTGTCTTTCCTTTGGACACGTCGGCTGCGTTGAGAGGGTTAGTGGAACTGCTGTGTGGGCAACTTCGTTCCGACCATAGCTAATGCCCAGGCTTTCACACCTGCGTTGGTCGGGAATGTTTCTTTGAAAATATACCATATATGGTGAGCCTTACATAGTGCTCATTAAACATTACAACTTTAAACACAGATAAAGTCATAATACACAATGGAATCCAAGTTTATCTAGGTATGAAGTATCATCCGTATTGAACAGAAGAAAAAAAATATACGCTACTGAAATGAAAAAACTATTGAATTCAACTGGCTGATCTTCAGTATGGTTCTTTTTGGTCAGACATTTCCTGAAGCTTGAAAAATCACGTAACTTTATAGGATCAGTATTTCCATTGGATGATTCAACCTTCACACGCATGCCATTTCGATTTCTTTGATATTTATAAAGGTGTTTTAATTATCAACGATTGGTCAACATGTATGAATGTCCAAAGTTTTTTTACATCAGTTTTTATTTAACAGACATTGCATTGTATTTATCTACGTTCTGTTAAGCCCAACATGTAGTCGACAATTACCAGTTTCAAATTTTACCAGGTGCCTAGTATTCTTTCAGACCTTGTTGTCTATAGGGCAGGTGTTGTAAAGGTCATCTGTTTTTGAGGCCTTACGGTTTAAGAGGGTGTCATGTGGCCAGCACAACGAGCTGGGTGGACTCAGAGGCGCCCGAGGGTCTCGAAATTTAAAATCCCAGTCTTCACCAGGATTAGAACCACTGAAGTCATCACATTCAAGTAACAAGATACTTTGAAACTGATTGCACAGATTTGTTAACCAGCTCAATGTCCACGTCTTTTTCATGTTTTTTTTAATCCCGATTTGTTTTTTCTAAATGTGTGTAACAGTTTCAATAGGCCCCAATCTGATAAATTCATACCAAATGTTTTGTTAAAGCGCCGTCGGTAATGTCTCCTTCTCTATCTAGGTCTGTCTATGTCGCTGTCTATTTTTATTTTCATGTCTATGTCTCTGTCTTTGTCTATGTAAGGTGAAATTAAATGTATACATAACTGAGCCTATCAAAATCATTGTGTCTAAAACAAACAAGGAAGGTTTAAAACGCAATTTTCGTTTCAATTACACTTTAGGATTTACTAATTAGTACACTATTTTAGCGCTAAACATTTCCTTTTAGTTGATGGTTTCACCTCCTGTCAAGTTCCACCGTTAAAGTCAGTGATTAAATCCATTGTTTGTCCAATGTGGATGGTGTCCATATGTTCGCTTGGACACAATCTACGTCTCCACTTCCTTGTCCCTCTGTCGTTACTTTGATTCAATATCGGATTCTTTTATAGACACAATTTTTGTTTTTACATTTTGATACACAGATTTGTTTAATTAACTGAGGTCGCGTCTAATTAATAGCACAATTTTTACTCTTTGAATTTAATCATTCGGATTTTCTGTTTAATTTTCAGCTGTCTTTTGTTCGCTATTTAAAACTTTTTAAAATTGTCTAAACTCGTCAACTAAATTGACCATACAGTGTAGTTAGATAGCAAACTTTTTTCCAATGAGGCCCTTTCGATTACACTAACAAATTCAAGTCTAAATTCAAGCACTCGTGCTGTACATATTGTCCCTCCCCCCCCCCCTTCGTAACCACACACTGAAACCTTGTTCCCAGCCCCCAACAAACCCCAACACTCTTTAATATTCCCCAACAGTCCCAAACATAGCCCAATAATCCCAAACATAGCCCAATAGTCTCAAACATAGCCCCATAGTTCCAAACATAGCCCCATAGTCCCAAACATAGCCCAATAGTCCCAAACATAGCCCAATAGTCCCAAACATAGCCCAACAGTCCCAAACATAGCCCAATAGTCCTAAACATAGCCCAACAGTCCCAAACATAGCACAATACTACCAAGCATAGCCCAATAGTCCCAAACATAGCCCAACAGTCCCAAACATAGCCCAATAATACCAAACATAGCCCAACAGTCCCAAACATAGCCCAACAGTCCCAAACATAGCCCAACAGTCCCAAACATAGCCCAACAGTCCCAAACATAGCCCAACAGTCCCAAACATAGCCCAATAGTCCCCTAGAGTCTCCAACAGTTATGCTAATAGACGAGAAGAAATGTCTTGATATCTTTCACCATTTCTTTCCACTTGTTGATTTACAACTTGAGTGTTCATGTTTTGTTTGCTATACTCTTAGGATTCCAACATTGACACCTATAAAAGAATGTTCGCCTTCATGAAAGAGAGACCTAACGCCATCACAGACAGCTATGCTGAGGGGATCGCTAAAGTCAAGAGAGGCAACTACGCCTTTTTCATGGAGAACCTTATGATTGACTACCAAGTCCAGAGAAACTGTGATCTCATGCAAGTTGGAGGAACACTTGACTCTAAAGGCTACGGCATTGGGTTACCCATGAGTAAGTGGACACTTCTGGTGGTCTGGTTCATACTACGTCTCAGTGGCGTAGCTAACGTATATGATGCCCTCCCAAAAAAAAATCTAAATAAATCTTCGAAAAGACTTTTTTCAAAAAATAATGTTTATTCATTGATGGAGTAATGCTAACACACACACACACACAATGTATGATACAACAACGACATAACAAATAAATCATGGGTGCTAATCTTATCTAGTAAAAATATCAATAATTTGATCGAAATCTATTTTTCTGTCCGATTACAGAGTTTTACATTTGTCATTTTTGATATCAAGTAATTCTTGATCCACTTTAGTGTACCAAACGAATACAAGATTAAACATTATGAGCTTCAAACAATAAAAGGGGAACTGCAAGTTGACATCTTTGATTGAAATCATTGATACAAATAAGTGCGAACACATATTTAACCCGATTGTTTTCTTCCTTGTGTTTTTCTTCTTAATAGTACTTCAAACAATGTCAGTTGTAATATTTGAAATGACACTTAAATATAACAAGTTAAATACTCAGTCATTATCATCCACTCAAGACGATCTACAATTTTTTGGCACACGGTTGTATGTTGAACATGTCTCAACACATGATGTCATTTCCAAGACTTTTATGTAACAGCACTGAGATCTTCGATCCTTGGGGGACCACTTGGAATAATTACTGATGTTATCTCACTCAAGCTAGTTACGTATCATCCTGGCTTTGGCATTATACGCTTTCATAAACATTCAAGTATTTCTAAACGCTTTTATAGGATGAGTTTCATCCAAACTTTTAAATAGTAGGGAGTGTTGCATATTTTTTAATGCTATTTGAGTGTTATGGACAGATGCAGATTTAGGCTTGAGAAAACTAAAACTTAATTCTGACCACAACTTTTTTTTGCCACCAGATTCTCCCTACAGGGATAAACTGTCAATGGCTATTTTAGAATTACAAGAAGCTGGAAAGATTCAAATGTTGTACAATAAGTGGTGGAAGGACACTGGAACATGCATCAGGTAACATATAGAACATGCATCAGGTAACATAGAACATGCATCAGGTAACATATAGAACATGCATCAGGTAACATATAGAACATGCATCAGGTAACATATAGAACATGCATCAGGTAACTAATAGAACACGTAACAGGTAACATATAGAACATACATCAGGTAACTAATAGAACATGTAACAGGTAACATATAGAACATGCATCAGGTAACATATAGAACATGCATCAGGTAACATAGAACATGCATCAGGTAACATATAGAACATGCATCAGGTAACTAATAGAAAATGCATCTGGTAACTAATAGAACATGCATCAGGTAACATATAGAGCATTTATCAGATAACATAGAGAGCATTTATCAGTTAACATATAGAACATGCATCAGGTAACTAATAGAACATGCATCAGGTAACATATAGAACATGCATCAGGTATCATATAGTTAATGAATATGTCAATAGGTGGACCTATAGTTACATTTCTGTCATCAGAAGGAAAATAGCCACTATTCATGTCAGTAGCGGACCAATGGTTCATTTTCTACTCACGAGTTCATATAAGTCTTCTAGTATTTAATCAATACAAAGTGTATGTATATCTTGTATCTTTTGTCTAGAATAGGCTGGAGAATTGGATGATTCGGGAGCTAGGTTAGAATAGGATGACTTCTATGTCTAAGAATATTCTCTATAAAATATTACTTATTGTATGGTATTGTTGAATTTGCAGGGAGGATACAAAAGAGTCCAAGGCCAATGCTTTAGGAGTAGAAAATGTGGGCGGAATATTTGTTGTGTTGTTGGTAGGGCTAGCTCTTGCTGTGATAGTTGCCTTCATTGAGTTCATTTACAAGTCCAGGCAAAACGCTTATGAAGATAAGGTTAGATTCGGCATTGTATTAATTATGGTTTGCTCTTAAAGTACCTAGGCAAGACTTCTATTCCACGTTAGTGATTACAGTGTTATAGGATGATATTATTTCGATTTTTTTGTGTCGACCTCCAGGAATCTCTGTGCTCCGAGATGGCTAGAGAGCTGAGGTTTGCTGTCAGGTGTAGTGGGGCATCCAAAAGGCCCAGGAATAAAATGTACAGAGGGAAATGTCGAGACTGCAAGGAAGGGAAGTCACACACAAGTCAAACTCATCATATACAAGTAACAGAGTTATTGTTCCTCGATAGTGTTTTTTATAACTGATCTTTGATCTCTTTATTATTTTTTTTTTTTTTGTTATCTTTTTGAAAGAAAGTAAATACTATTTCCAGCAATCTATTGGCACGCTAAAATAAAAAGAATGCATGTAAATATTCCTTTTTTCCCTCTGTAAATTTTCATGATGACAAATAACAAAACTGGTGATACAGAATTTTAACAGTTTGTCATTGTTACCTACAGTTATATGTTACCTAATGACATTGTAGATTAATATAGATCATCTCTAAATACAAACAAAACTATATCTCTTTCAGGAAGTAGGTCCGGAATCTCCCAACGGAATCGTACAGCTTAGACCCGCCAAGAAATCTCCTTCTTCAGTGCCTTCGTCCACCAGGTCTGTCACGGTTCGTTACGAGACAGAATTTAGACCAGATGGCACCAGTCATCAGAAACGAGACTTTAATGGCGACTACCAGCATGTAGATTGTAGTGATAATGAAGTATGATGTTTCTGCTGGTCAGGGTGAACGGAACCATTGGGAAAACTACAGCAGTATCTGGCTTGCGGTCTAATTACAAGGATTTACCTTCGTGTCCAGATTGTCCCTCTAAATATCAATAAATAGAGCAACAACGATTGATGGCGATGACTGAAGCTCCTTGGACTACTGGCTGTAAATTATATTTGCACTTGCAATGAAGTTGCTAACTTTGGTGCTTGAAATAAAGATACGAACACAACACAGTGACTCTTACATTTCCCCCAATTAGTGTAAGAATGTAGTCACTTGGCACACATTTCCATGAAGAAGTACGATACAACTGTATCAATGATTATGGTCATGAAAGCCGCTTGACAAATACGGCATTGATTGAGTGTGCATAGGCCTCCACCTCTTCTCAGATTAGTTTTCACCTGTTAAATGGGTGTCCCAAGGGACAGTACTGGTGAACACTTCAAGCTCATATTTTGAAAAAAAGGACATAATGTTAAAAAGCGTGGACTGGTCACCAAACTAGAATTTCAAAAAAATTAAATAGACATTATGATTGACATTACTTAGTGATTAAGTTTGTTTCTATATCATCAACGAATTATTAAAAATACATTCTGTGTATTAGACAAATTCACCACCAACAATCATAACAATAATAGCATCTTGTGCTACAGTGAAAATTAGTTTTCGACCTATAAATGAATATATGTATTATCAATTTAAAGCGACAATCATCTTCACCACATCTTTGTATTTTCATGTCACCATAACATTATATTAAAAGTTATGGCTAGTACGTTCAACTCCAAATAAATTGTCTTAATAACAGACCTGTCGTGGAACAAAGTAATGAGAACTTCAACTTGAATTTGAAAACTTGGAGGACTGGATTCATTTTAGTGAATTCTTTTTACTTTTTTGAAGTTATGTATTAACACACTAAAAATGCACACCAAATATTTAAAAAAAATAAAAAGATGTACAAATTATCCATGTACAATTTGACCAATGTGTGTGTGGTATAAAAGAATAGCGATGATATTTTTGTGTGCACAGTTGATGTGATGATCTTGTGATTTCATCCACAGATGTACATATATAGATTCATTTAATATATCTTGAACCTTTGTGCAATAACTGAACTCTAAAGAAACTATGCACTAGCTTTCTGTTCTAGCCTGGCGCACTAACCTGGTGCACTGTAGCCTATTAATTGAACGTGCGTACACTGACAAAGTAACAAACGCAGCAACAAAATGGAAATCAAATCTTTCTAATGGTCTTTGTTCTACTTTCTAATGCCAATTTTATTTCTAGCCGTACTAATTGAAGTACATACGAAACAATATCGAGTGTTTTATTACTATGGAATACGTTTTAAGACAATTGTAACAAGTATGTAAAATGTAGTTGAGCTAGATATTGGTAACAAAAGATAATTTAATATTTCCATGGACATTAACGTTCTGATGTAGACCCTCTGAACCTAAAAGACAATTAATTAACAAGCCTCGAATTTAAATCCTTTAAATTAATTGAAATGTGCAGTTGTACTATATCTTTGGATCATGAATTCGTGATATGTGAAGTATTATACAATTTAAAAGTTTTAATACATTTTTAAAGAGTCCATCCGATTACAAGGTGCTATTGTCTAATTAATAACGATGACTACATTTCTGGCTTTTTTTTATAAAAAAAACTTCCCTCAAATTTTTGAAATCTAGAACAGGTTTTGATATATCATTATAACATATAAATTTCATAATTGATGTATTTGCACATTACAAAATGTTTTTTATTTGGTTTCTAGACAGCAAACATTTGACCTTTTCATCTTCCTGTTTTTTTAAGCACTGCATTTGTGTACACAGCTTTGATTTTTTAAATGATCTCTGAGAGCACGACTACATTAACATCTCCTATCAGGGACATTGCTTCCATGTGTACAGAACAACATAGTCTGTACACAACAAAAATACTTTATAGAGCCTCTAGCTTAGGAAAGAATGGACTTTTGTTCTTTGTGTTTATTTTTGTGTCACTAAACTTTCATTTTGTGTCATTATTTGATCTTATTTATTTTTGTGTAAATAATGACTTCAGATTGTTTCTCAGCTTTCTATGAACTGAATTATTTCTATAGATTTCTACACTATAGACAGGGGGGGGGGGAGGGGATTGGTGCTGCCTTCAATTGGTTACGTTTAAACAAAATCAATAAAAATACAGAAGGCATCAGATGTGATCAAAGTGAAAACAAAAGTAAAGGAATTAACTAACTCCGTAACTAAATGTTAAATAGAAGACATTTTTTTTCAGTCAGACAAACCTTGACATATTGGACTATAAGAACCGATTTTCTTTATGAACCAAAATGCTTCCGTAAAAAAATGTTAATGCAAAAACTATTACACTCCAAAGATGTATAATTTTATAGATATAGGCTATGTAGTGTCTATTTAACAGCATTCTTAGCCTCGGGATGTATGTAAGGCTTGTAAGCTAAATATAAAACTGAAAATACAAGAAAAAAAATGTTCTTTCTATGTTTGTTTCAAAGTTAGTTTAAATTAAAGTTCTACATTATTGGTTGAATTAGTTTTTCTTTTTTCAATTCTCAAATAGTTAAAAGTATAGACTTACTACCAAGGTTACCTGTTACTATGAAGGTTACCTGTTCAAAGTCTCATCTAGAATATTCTAGAAGGAAGAATTACTATTAGACGAAAGAATAGTAAAGATACTACTAAGCAATAATCAAGGGCTAGCACCACCAACTGACAAACACGAGTTGTCTTTACATGACTGATTAAACGATGTACAACGAGGATAGCCGAATAATGCTTCAGGAAAATGTTTAAATAAACATTAGGAATTAATATCAAAGATTAGGAATTAATATCAAAGATTAGGAATTAATATCAAAGATTAGAAATTAATATCAAAGATTAGGAATTAATATCAAAGATTATAAATTAATATCAAAGATTAGAAATTAATATCAAAGATTAGAAATTAATATCAAAGATTAGGAATTAATATCAAAGATTAGAAATTAATATCAAAGATTAGGAATCAATATCAAAGATTAGGAATTAATATCAAAGATTAGAAATTAATATCAAAGATTAGAAATTAATATCAAAGATTAGGAATTAATATCAAAGATTAGAAATTAATATCAAAGATTAGGAATTAATATCAAAGATTAGAAATTAATATCAAAGATTAGGAATTAATATCAAAGATTAGGAATTAATATCAAAGATTTAGAATCAATATCAAAGATTAGAAATTAATATCAAAGATTAGAAATTAATATCAAAGATTAGAAATTAATATCAAAGATTAGGAATTAATATCAAAGATTAGAAATTAATATCAAAGATTAGAAATTAATATCAAAGATTAGGAATTAATATCAAAGATTAGAAATTAATATCAAAGATTAGGAATTAATATCAAAGATTAGAAATTAATATCAAAGATTAGGAATTAATATCAAAGATTAGGAATTAATATCAAAGATTAGAAATTAATATCAAAGATTAGGAATTAATATCAAAGATTAGAAATTAATATCAAAGATTAAAAATTAATATCAAAGATTAGGAATCAATATCAAAGATTAGGAATTAATACCAAAGATTAGAAATTAATATCAAAGATTAGGAATTAATATCAAAGATTAGAAATTAATAGCAAAGATTAGGAATCAATATCAAAGATTAGGAATTAATATCAAAGATTAGAAATAAATATCAAAGATTAGAAATTAATATCAAAGATTAGGAATTAATATCCAAGATTAGAAATTAATATCAAAGATTAGGAATTAATATCAAAGATTAGAAATTAATATCAAAGATTAGGAATTAATATCAAAGATTAGTAATTAATATCAAAGATTAGGAATCAATATCAAAGATTAGGAATTAATATCAAAGATTAGAAATTAATATCAAAGATTAGGAATTAATATCAAAGATTAGGAATTCATATCAAAGATTAGAAATTAATATCAAAGATTAGAAATTAATATCAAAAATTAGGAATTAATATCAAAGATTAGAAATTAATATCAAAGATTAGGAATTAATATCAAAGATTAGAAATTAATATCAAAGATTAGAAATTAATATCAAAGATTAGAAATTAATATCAAAGATTAGGAATTAATATCAAAGATTAGAAATTAATATCAAAGATTAGAAATTAATATCAAAGATTAGGAATCAATATCAAAGATTAGGAATTAATATCAAAGATTAGAAATTAATATCAACGATTAGGAATTAATATCAAAGATTAGGAATTAATATCAAAGATTAGAAATTAATATCAAAGATTAGGAATTAATATCAAAGATTAGAAATTAATATCAACGATTAGAAATTAATATCAAAGATTAGGAATTAATATGTAAACACTTAGAACTATAAGTAAGTTGCATTTGATTTCCACCCAAAGGGAGATAACATAGATATTAAAAGTCTTCTGAATGCAACCTAATTGTGATCCTATCAAACGTATATAAGATTTAAACAGAACATCTAAAGAAACGAATCACTCCTGGTGTCATAATTATTTTTTTTTTGCGACGGTTCGCATCGCGTACCGGCACCTCTTTCTATGTGGGGAAAAATTATTACTTTTCTTGAATTATAACGTTTATTATTAATTTATTAGTAATAAAAAGTTAGGCAATCCATCACTGAGTACCGGTAACTAATCTTTAACAAAAAAAGCACTAGATATCTCAAACACTACAATATGAAATAATTCCAATTGGCTCTATTTTTTAAAATCAACCCAATATAGGTTTTGAGATTTTTGTGTTTTAGCATTCAATTTGTTGTTTCTTTATTCTTATGTGGATTCACTTCTATCGTTGGGTAAAAGAATAGTTCTGTCTGGATACTTTTGTCTGGATACTTTTGTCTGGATACTGGAATCAATGCCACTTCATGATTTTCTACTTTTTTTTTCTTAAAAAACACAGAGTAAAATATTAGTGAATTTACATTCGACTTTGTTTTTAATTTATTATATAGATATATGTGTGTATAAAGCGCTCTTTATTTATACAGTAAAAATTGTCACTTTATATTGTATCATTTGTGCCATTTGACATTTTTGTGATATTCTTGTTTGTGACAGTAGTATCAATAAGATTTGGAAAACGATTTTTGAGAACAGCAAACTGTATCATTGTCATAATGTATGTCTTCTAAAAGACAGAGTCAATATGTCATTTCCTGTCATATGTAGAGCATGTGTCTGAACATAAGTCAACATATCATTTAATGTTCGTCCGTTGAAGCTGTCACTAAGATACATTTTTGGTTTAGGTGTGTGTGTGTTTGTGTGTGCTGACGTATGGATGTGGATGGGCTACTTGTATTATTTAATAACAAGAAAATATTGATTATCGAAAAGTAGAACAAATGAAAAATAAATGTACAATTATCCACGCTTCAATCTAGATCTAGAACTGTCCTTCAAATGTTCAGGTAGAAAATGGGTTTTTAAACTCTAGATAACATAAACTCCTGGTTACTTTTGAACAAGACAATGTTCTAGAGACCTTTAAATACATTACATTACTGTTGTCATAATACTAAGATTAGCTGCGGCTAAGCACCCTTGATGAAACCTATCATTTTTGGCACAGGAAAATACTTTAAAATGCTCCTTATGGTCGATATTCGGTCGCATTCTCTCTCTATATATAAATATATGATCACATCTCTATCTCCCGCTAGATAATCACGTCTCTATCTCCCGCTAGATGATCACGTCTTTAACTCCCGCTAGATAGTCACGTCTCTATCTCCCGCTAGATGATCACGTCTTTATCTCCCGCTAGATGATCACGTCTCTATCTCCCGCTAGATGATCACGTCTCTATCTCCCGCTAGATGATCACGTCTCTATCTCCCGCTAGATAATTACGTCTCTATCTCCCGCTAGATAATTACGTCTCTATCTCCCGCTAGATAATTACGTCTCTATCTCCCACTAGATGATCACGTCTCTATCTCCCGCTAGATGATCACGTCTCTATCTCCCACTAGATGATCATGTCTCTATCTCCCACTAGATAATCACGTCTCTATCTCCCGCTAGATAATCACATCTCTATCTCCCGCTAGATGATGACGTCTCTATCTCCCGCTAGATGATGACGTCTCTATCTCCCGCTAGATGATCACGTCTCTATCTCCCGCTAGATAATCACGTCTCTATCTCCGCTAGATGATCACGTCTCTATCTCCCGCTAGATGATCACGTCTCTATCTCCCGCTAGATAATCACTTCTATATCTCCCGCTAGATAATCAGGTCTCTATCTCCCGCTAGATAATCACGTCTCTATCTCCCGCTAGATAATCACGTATCTATCTCCCGCTAGATAATCACGTCTCTATCTCCCGCTAGATAATCACGTCTCAATCTCCCGCTAGATGATCACGTCTCTATCTCCCGCTAGATAATCACGTCCTCTATCTCCCGCTAGATGATCACGTCTCTATCTCCCGCTAGATGATCACGTCTCTATCTCCCGCTAGGTGATCACATCTCTATCTCCCGCTAGATAAACACGTCTCTATTTCCCGCTAGATAATCACGTCTCTATCTCCCGCTAGATAATCACGTCTCTATCTCCCACTAGATGATCACGTCTCTATCTCCCACTAGATGATCACGTCTCTATCTCCAGCTAGATGATCACGTCTCTTTCTCCCGCTAGATGATCACGTCTCTATCTCCCGCTAGATAATCACATCTCTATCTCCCGCTAGATAATCACATCTCTATCTCCCGCTAGATGATCACATCTCTATCTCCCGCTAGATGATCACATCTCTATCTCCCGCTAGATAATCACGTCTCTATCTCCCGCTAGATGATTACGTCTCTATCTCCCGCTGGATAATCACGTCTCTTATCTCCCACTAGATGATCACGTTTCTATCTCCCGCTAGATGATCACGTCTCTATCCCCCGCTAGATGATCACGTCTCTATCTCCCGCTAGATGATCACGTCTCTATCTCCCGCTAGATAATCACGTCTCTATCTCCGCTAGATGATCACGTCTCTATCTCCCGCTAGATAATCACGTCTCTATCTCCCGCTAGATAATCACTTCTATATCTCCCGCTAGATAATCAGGTCTCTATCTCCCGCTAGATAATCACGTCTCTATCTCCCGCTAGATAATCACGTCTCTATCTCCCGCTAGATAATCACGTCTCTATCTCCCGCTAGATAATCACGTCTCAATCTCCCGCTAGATGATCACGTCTCAATCTCCCGCTAGATGATCACGTCTCAATCTCCCGCTAGATGATCACGTCTCTATCTCCCGCTAGATGATCACGTCTCTATCTCCCGCTAGATGATCACGTCTCCATCTCCCGCTAGATGATCACGTCTCTATCTCCCGCTAGATGATCACGTCTCTATCTCCCGCTAGATGATCACATCTCTATCTCCCGCTAGATAATCACATCTCTATCTCCCGCTAGATAATCACGTCTCTATCTCCCGCTAGATGATCACGTCTCTATCTCCCGCTAGATGATCACGTCTCTATCTCCCGCTAGATAATTACATCTCTATCTCCCGCTAGATAATCACATCTCTATCTCCCGCTAGATGATCACATCTCTATCTCCCGCTAGATGATCACATCTCTATCTCCCGCTAGATGATCACGTCTCTATCTCCCGCTAGATGATCACGTCTCTATCTCCCGCTAGATAATTACGTCTCTATCTCCCGCTAGATGATCACGTCTCTATCTCCCGCTAGATGATCACGTCTCTATCCCCCGCTAGATGATCACGTCTCTATCTCCCGCTAGATGATCACGTCTCTATCTCCCGCTAGATGATCACGTCTCTATCTCCCGCTAGATGATCACGTCTCTATCTCCCGCTAGATGATCACGTCTCTATCTTCCCCTATATGATGACTCCTCTATCTCCCGCTAGATGATCACGTCTCTATTTTCCCCTATATGATCAAGTCTCTCCTTCTGTTTATTAGTTTCTGTATTTTTTGGGAGGGCTGAACGTCGTAAGTGCAATGTTTTCCGACTTCTAAATTTAATGTCACAAAATCGTTTCGTTCTCTTTATTTGGTTTGCATCTGATTGTTTTGTTTTCCAGGATTCATTCTTTGCTCTCAATATTTTTAAAAACCTCATCTCAGCAATTGGGCAACTTTTAATATTTTGATATCGAATTCTAGTACGAACAGATTTGTTGTTGAGGATAACTTTTCGTTACTTATTCCGATTTTAGATTATTTAATTATTTTTTTTTATTTCCAGTGTAATTCATCTTTAAATTCTTGTAGATATTATTTTAGATGTATAAAATATAAATCATATTTCTAACATGTCCTCTTTAGCCTTTAATTTGTGTAGGTGTCATGTTTTTAAATGTATTTCTTAACTAAAAACTTTTTATTTCTATATTTATTTATGTATTTATTTATTTTGTTATACAACATTATGATAATTGTCTGGGTTGGTATTTAGACTTCGATAAACGTTAAGTTATTAAACCAGACATATTGTGAATGCTGAGACTGGTGTGTTTGATAGAGTTAAGATACAACGCAAGAGTAAATGGAACTAGAGGATTGTTCTGTATCTTCTAATTTAAACAAAGACATAAATAAATTTGTTGACCTTTGACCAATGTTCCTATTTTTTTCTTTTTTTTGCTATGAATGTACCGAACGAAGGTCTTGTGGTTGATGTCTGATGTGTTCTTGTTGGACTTCAGTGTGAAGGAATGCCTGAAAGTTGATTACATGAAGACAAACCCTGCCCGCGCCCATAGCCGTCGTCCTGCGGGAGGTTTGGATTAGGAAGTAAATTATCTTCAACTCTGAAGGAACATCCGAAACATGTACATCAAACAAAAACAAAACAAGATACATTGCCTATTATCTTTGTGTCGTTCTGTTTTGTTGTGTGTTGTTTCTTTTAGTTTCAAATCTGATCAAATCTTCAGCGCTTGAAAACTAAAATAAATAAAATGTTTTAAACCTAAATATGCAACTGGAACAAACCAGACTAGATCTACATCTATTTTAATTTCTTTAATGATTTACACATAGTCATTTATATATACAACAAAATGGACGTAAATTAAACATACTGCTACTACTATTTAAAAAAGAAATACACACAAAACAAAATCATCATTAAAAATTCGAATTCTTTTATTTGCCAATCAATGTTGACAAAGACAGTAAAAATATTTCACATTATTCAATTGTAAATAAACTGCAATGTAAACATATGAGTCGCTGTACTCTATTGATGTTTGTAACATTTGTACCAGATCATTTGAAATCATCAAAAACCCGCTAGATCTAGATTTACATTTCAGAGTCGCGGCACAAAATCTAGAGTAGATCTAGAGATTCTAGACTCTAGATCTAAATAATTATAAATAAAAGGATCATAAATCATTTATAAATGTCTACTTTCTCAGACTTTTTTTTTTACACACACATAATGAAACACACACACATACTCATGATACTGTGACATTGGACAGAAATAATTCTTTAAGATATTTTCTGAAAATAAAGACAAACACTAGATCTATATCTAGATCAGAAACTGTCACCACAAATTTTGTCCCACGAACTTTCTAACGAAAAACTTTGTCCCCACAAATCCAGTCAAAATAAATACAGTTTGACCAAAGGAAGTAAAATTATTTGTAAAACTTTACTATCAAGATTTCCATCTGAAATGTGTATTCAATTATCTTTTATATTCACAGTAGGTCACACACTCAAGTCACAATGCGGCAATGATGGCCATCTTGAATATTAATATAACTAGATCAGGAATCATTAAATTATTTACAGTAGGATATTAAATGGCAAAGGGAATACAATCATAAGATATAAGAGAAGATCGACATTAGAGTAAACCTAGCTACAGATGTAAAATAATCATGTCATGACTCCAACGCATTTAAAAATATAATATTTATGACTCACACATTGTTAGAAATATAACTATGAAATGATTCATATATGTGTGAGAAAAAAAAGTGTCATGTAATGATTGAATAGTATGTTGGAGAAATAATGATTTCATAATGACTCGCAGGTATGTAAGAAATGAAATAACCATGTAATGATTCACACTGTATGTGAAAGGAATAAAATAATCATGTAATGACTCACATGTAAGAGAGAAAATAATCATGTCAAGACTTTCATTTATGTAAGAAATTTAAAAAAGTAACACACATGAGACAGACTTTCAATAAAACCATGTTCAAATGCAATATGGACAACAAGTCTCTACAAACTGTGTGTAGAATCATACAGTTGTTTTCATGTTTAACATGTCAAGGCTCTAAATAGCTTAATCCTTTGTTAATGTGAACAAGACCTCAGTGTGACACAAGACCTCAGTGTGACACAAGACCTCAGTGTGACACAAGACCTCAGTGTGACACAAGACCTCAGTGTTATTATTAGATTATCCAACCATGATTTTAAAACCATGAACAAGAATAAAATAAAAAAAATATGAGACATTTAAAAGAAACTTTATTTGAAGTGCAATTTCTGAGACAGTGTTCACATTTGACTTAATAAAAGTTCACATAATAAATGTTCATGCAATCGTAGAAGAAATTATTTTAAATATATTTAGTTTTTGTACTTTAAGGCACATGGTTCAAATGGTACTGTAATCAGATGAAATATATTTAAGTGAATAATTTAATTATAATTGTATCTTTAATTTTTCTTTCTAAAAATTAAATCTTTTAATCTTTACACAAAATGTCAGACTTTTTTATATAGGAATACTTAAACAATAGTAATAAATAAAAGGCAAATGTTTGATCTATACCCCACATTGTAGATTATTGAGGTGTAATTCTTGATAATAACCACTAAATAGTTCTATGAAGAAATAAAATCACACTTTGTATTAATGTATGTTGACAGGAAATAAAATTCTGTGATTAAAATTTTATCTTAACTGTAAGTTTTATGTGTATGGGGCTGCATAGGTAAGGGAAATACTGCATTCCTCAATCTTTGGACTCAAAGACAAGCCTTATTATTGTCAAGTGTATGGGCTCTTTAATGTGACAGAAATCTCAAGATAATTTCATATGTTCTTATGTTTTAAGAATGATGGGATGTGAAAGTTTATGTTATGTTTCCACATGTTATCTAAGAAAATGTAAAATGTGCTCTACTGTAATATCCTGATAATAACTTTGTCTTGTCTATTTGTTAACTTCTGATGAGCTTTACAAATTCCTAAACTTTTATGATAGTTTTATTATACTCATAAAAATCTCATAAAATATACTGATATGATTATTGAGATTTTGTGAGCTAGACAGAGATCTACAGCAGCTACAAAAACAGTCATTCCTTGCAATAATTTCTGTACTTATGTTTTTTTGTTTTCTTTTGACATTAATAGAAAAAAAAATTCAATATCAGTTTAGTTTGTATACAAAAAAAAATTTGAATGAAAATGAATCAATACGTTTCTTATTTTTGCATCTAAAATAAAAAGAAAAAATATATAAATGGTAAATGGTATAATGGTTTTTGAATAAACACAAACTTTTGGGCAGATTCTGTTGAAGCAATTAGTACTTAATTAGTAACTGTTGTCTTTTTTTAAACTTAGCTCTAAAGCAAGATTTATTTTTATTTATGCTGATTGTTAATGGGATGAAAGTTTAAAAGTGGCTACATATAAAAGAAAAAGCCTTAAACAATGAATAAAACAAAATAAAAAAATTCATTATCAAAATTATTTACATAGGAAATCCAAAAATTGTTGAAATAAATAGGCGTTGAATTTGATCAGTATTAAATTAAAAGCAAACATGTTCAAAGACATTTTTAGCTGGAAACCACAAACTGGTTTGTTATGCATATAGATTTTAAACAACAATAACAGTATGCACATACTGAATTAAATGTCTTTCTTAAGCAAAGAATTAAAGTTTTGGTTATTTTATAATTTATTCTAGCAATCTGATTTAAAGTACTCTACGTTGGATGATTGAAAGAGACAAAATAGTTATTTTTTTACATTCAGCTGCCTGATTGATTCATTGTTTTAAGCTTGTTTTGACTTGTTTGTAATTCTAAATAGTGTTCTGTCTTTCTATACACATTTAGAAAATTACTAAAATATGCAAGCTTTTAAGAACGTTTTAAAACTTGTGATATGTAAGTTAATAATTTGATAAGTATGTATATATATGTTTAACATTAATTAATTTGGGTTATGATCTTCAGTTCCCAAAATCAAGTGATTATATTTATGTTATTAAATTAAAGGTCTAACCTACACAACTAGCTTGACCCTTAATTTTGATTAAACACGATTTCAAATAAAAGACACAAAATATTGTTGACAAATGATTAATAATTACAAATGAAATAAATTTTTCTCATCCATAAATTATATAGTTGCTAAGGCATAGTGATTATTTATTTCAGCATATATTAAAACATTTCACTTAAATGAAATGTATTCACTTAACTGAATATTTTGTATTTTTCTTTTTTTTTTTCATTGACAGAATAATTTTTTTATTTAGCTAGCTGTTCGTTGTTGAAAGCTTTTGTTATAAAAATTAATTTTCACCACAGCTTTCAATTTCTTTAAATGCAAATAAAAATAAATATTAAGTTGAAACAACTGTAAAAATTAGATGAAGAACCCAAAGATGATTATGCATACACTTCCTTGCTGTGTACATGTTGACGAGAACCTGTAAGAGGCATGAACTGTAGGCCGTTGTCTGTGATTTCATCATCTTGTTTCTTTTTGGTCTTTTTGGATCCAAAACAATGGACAGCAAAACGAAACTCCTCAGACATCTCAGAACACAAGGTTTGCTAATGATATAGAAATAAAATTGGTCCTATACAGTTATTAATTTATTTACCCATTTCTAAACTAATATATAACATTTCTATTTCTTGTAGTCTGCTTTCTTAAGCCTTTTCATACATTTATTATGATTAAAATTGCAAGAGCCTGCAAAAGATATGCATATAGAAAAAATGGTAAATAACTGCTTTGCCAGTGAAATTAAAACTCATCACTGTGATCCTAAATATATTACAGAAATTATATAAATTATATAAAGAAGATATTTATGTCCTAGGTATATCATATGTCAATTTAGTTATGCATGCTTTTCATTGCTTTTCCTGGCTGATTCAGGTAACCCATTCCATTCTCCAATGGCCTTGGATAAGAAGGAGCACACATATGAATTTGTTCTAGCATATGGAATAAGAAATGTGCATCTATCATTGTGTCTTTCTGAGTATTTCATTAGTTTTGTTTTTCTGTTTGTAAATTATGGTTTAGTGTTTTATGTGTTATAGCTACATGTACTTTATTTATTATTCTTCTGTCCTGAAGTATCTCTAAGTTTATGGAGTTTACTAAGGGTGTTACTCTAATCAAATTGGAATATTCGTTTGTTATAAATCTCACTGCTTAATTTTCAGGACCGATCCTACAGGTTGCGGGGCCCTATGCGAAACGGATAGCGCGGGGCCTAATTTGGGTTGTGATAAGGATAATAAGTGAAAATTAAGATTTCGTATTCAAATATAAAGTCATCTTTGCATTGTATTTATACTTTTACTAAGTACAAAATCACCGTCAAATTAACATTACATTTACTTTACAGTAGATAGTAGTTTTCCAACAAAAAGCCAATAAACATTCAGATCTGCCTTTTAGATTTACTATCGACTAGCAAAATTTCGCTTTTTTTTTTCTCAGAAGTTGAGATAGATTTAGATCTACATATATTAGTATGCCAGTGACTATAAAAGTAAATTAAGTATTTGAACTTCTTATTTTGGTAAACATTCGACTTATCATTACATTTTTATTAAATGAAAGTAGACATTGCCGTTTTTTTTAATCGCGAGTAGGATTAGCGTTGTTCATATTGAATGACATCCCGAAATGACAATTTTGTCATTTTAAGAAGATTCGCATCAGTTTTTAGAAAATTTTAATAATTTCAGGAGAATTCCAAGAACGCTTTAGTAATAAGTTAAAATGGTTTAATTTAATAATTTAAACTTTAGAGTTCCCATCGCATGGGGCCTATGAAAGAGCGGGCCCCACTGCAACCCCATAGGTTGCAGTGGCCTAAGACAGGCCCTGTTTATTTTGTTCTAGTTTCTTTATGTTTTCTTGAGTTGTTATACAAATCTTTGCCAAGATATCTTCTGCATACTTCCTAGTTTAGAGGCCCACAAATTTCCAACTTTGAAATAAAAATTTTACTGGTATTCCATCGTCTATTTATGTCAATAAAAGAAGGAAAATGTTATACTTCTATTTTTGATTTTTTATAGGATATATATATATATATATATATATATATATATATATAAAAGAAAAAAGTAAAATGTGGACACCCCATGCAGCCAGGGATACAGAATACATATTTTTTTTTTTGGAAACAATTGAGAATGAAGATAAGAAGTGGTTGTCAACTGAACTACTGTGAATCTTTCAAACTCCCACTAATAGTTGTTCTTTTAAAGAAGAATATGTCAAAACATTGACTTACCTTGTCTTTCTTAGCATTTTTTCTTGCCTTCCAAATAAATTCACATAGAGACACAAAGAAGCCAACAACCACTCCACCCATCAGCACTACAAACACTCCACCCACATTCTCCACACCAAGCTCATTAGCACTGCTAGCACTTGCAGACTTCTCTGTATCACAGTTTGCTGCTTCCATCTCTTTGGTCCACCATCTTGTGTACAGCTGGTCAATGAACTGATCCTCTTTCAGCCTCAAAATTTCTTTCGTTAGAGCTTCCCTCCAAGGTGAATCTGTTGGTAATCATAAATAAATAATAGCATTTGGAACATATGTGATAAAATACTACTTAGTTTCCATGGAGAAAGAAAATGTATAATTCTTGAGTAGGTTTTAAGAAAGAAATTAACTAAAGACAAAAGTATATACTGGAAACAAAAACATTTAGAAGTGTAAAAGTAAACTATCACTACTTTAATTACTTTTTTTTTGTTTATAACATCAGAAAATTATTTTAAATATAAAATGTAAATATATTTTCCTACCAGTAGGAGTGGCAAAGCCATATCCTTTAGAATCAAGTAAGCCTCCGACTTTCATGAGATCACAATGTCTATATTTCATTTCAAGTAGAAAAAAAAATGAAACTATTACATTATTTCTATTATACTTGACTAGTAAATGTTTAGATCATTTTCATAATATTGTCAATTAAACTTGGTCAGGACAGTTGTAAAATAATAAAGAGCAGCAATAAGGCAATTTGATCCAATGTGACATTTAATTTGATCCAATGTGACATTTAATTTGATCCAATGTGACATTTAATTTGATCCAATGTGACATTTAATTTGATCCAATGTGACATTTAATTTGATCCAATGTGACATTTAATTTGATCCAATGCGACATTTAATTTGATCCAATGCGACATTTAATTTGATCCAATGCGACATTTAATTTGATCCAATGTGACATTTAATTTGATCCAATGTGACATTTAATTTGATCCAATGTGACATTTAATTTGATCCAATGTGACATTTAATTTGATCCAATGTGACATTTAATTTGATCCAATGTGACATTTAATTTGATCCAATGTGACATTTAATTTGATCCAATGTGACATTTAATTTGATCCAATGTGACATTTAATTTGATCCAATGCGACATTTAATTTGATCCAATGCGACATTTAATTTGATCCAATGCGACATTTAATTTGATCCAATGCGACATTTAATTTGATCCAATGCGACATTTAATTTGATCCAATGCGACATTTAATTTGATCCAATGTGACATTTAATTTGATCCAATGTGACATTTAATTTGATCCAATGTGACATTTAATTTGATCCAATGTGACATTTAATTTGATCCAATGTGACATTTAATTTGATCCAATGTGACATTTAATTTGATCCAATGTGACATTTAATTTGATCCAATGTGACATTTAATTTGATCCAATGTGACATTTAATTTGATCCAATGTGACATTTAATTTGATCCAATGTGACATTTAATTTGATCCAATGTGACATTTAATTTGATCCAATGTGACATTTAATTTGATCCAATGTGACATTTAATTTGATCCAATGTGACATTTAATTTGATCCAATGTGACATTTAATTTGATCCAATGTGACATTTAATTTGATCCAATGTGACATTTAATTTGATCCAATGTGACATTTAATTTGATCCAATGCGACATTTAATTTGATCCAATGCGACATTTAATTTGATCCAATGCGACATTTAATTTGATCCAATGTGACATTTAATTTGATCCAATGTGACATTTAATTTGATCCAATGTGACATTTAATTTGATCCAATGTGACATTTAATTTGATCCAATGTGACATTTAATTTGATCCAATGTGACATTTAATTTGATCCAATGTGACATTTAATTTGATCCAATGTGACATTTAATTTGATCCAATGTGACATTTAATTTGATCCAATGTGACATTTAATTTGATCCAATGTGACATTTAATTTGATCCAATGTGACATTTAATTTGATCCAATGTGACATTTAATTTGATCCAATGTGACATTTAATTTGATCCAATGTGACATTTAATTTGATCCAATGTGAGATTTAATTTCATCCAATGTGACATTTAATTTCATCCAATGTGACATTTAATTTCATCCAATGTGACATTTAATTTCATCCAATGTGACATTTAATTTCATCCAATGTGACATTTAATTTCATCCAATGTGACATTTAATTTCATCCAATGTGACATTTAATTTCATCCAATGTGACATTTAATTTGATCCAATGTGACATTTAATTTGATCCAATGTGACATTTAATTTTGATCCAGTGTGACATTTAATTTGATCCAGTGTGACATTTAATTTGATCCAATGTGACATTTAATTTCATCCAATGTGACATTTAATTTCATCCAATGTGACATTTAATTTCATCCAATGTGACATTTAATTTCATCCAATGTGACATTTAATTTCATCCAATGTGACATTTAATTTGATCCAATGTGACATTTAATTTGATCCAATGTGACATTTAATTTCATCCAATGTGACATTTAATTTGATCCAATGTGACATTTAATTTCATCCAATGTGACATTTAATTTGATCCAATGTGACATTTAATTTGATCCAATGTGACATTTAATGTGATCCAATGTGACATTTAATTTGATCCAATGTGACATTTAATGTGATCCAATGTGACATTTAATTTCATCCAATGTGACATTTAATTTCATCTAATGTGACATTTAATTTCATCCAATGTGACATTTAATTTGATCCAATGTGACATTTAATTTGATCCAATGTGACATTTAATTTCATCCAATGTGACATTTAATTTGATCCAATGTGACATTTAATTTGATCCAATGCGACATTTAATTTGATCCAATGCGACATTTAATTTGATCCAATGTGACATTTAATTTGATCCAATGTGACATTTAATTTGATCAAATGTGACATTTAATTTGATCCAATGTGACATTTAATTTGATCCAATGTGACATTCAAATGTAGGAAGGGGAAAACTTGAAAGAGAGAGAGAGAGAGAGAGAGAGGTTTGCTAATGAAAAAAAAAGAAGAAAGCAAAATGTTCCAATTTATATGAAAAAATCAAATGCCCCTATTGCCAATTGAAATAAACTTTTTGTTGCATCGAAAAGTTGAATTGCTAGGTCGAAAGAGGATTAAATTTCTGATAGTATTAAAAAACAAGAAAAATACTTTTAAAATAATTAAAGCTTATTAAGTTTAATTGTATCAATTTGTTTTGACCAGTCATATGCATGATTGACCTAGACATAATAATAATAATAATCTTTATTATCCTTAAGGAAATCTGTCTTACAATGTATGCATTACACCAAACAAAACATTATAATTATAGAAAACCAAAATATACATTCACACCAGACTCACTCATAATTTACATGCGAAAAGTTTATTTCAGATAGTTTGTATTTAATGATTTGATTGCCAGGGAAACAAAAGAGTTTTTGTGTCTGTCTTTGCTATCATTGCCTTGTAGCTTTTTTGTAAAGGTAAAATTACAAAATCCTGACTCAAAGATGTGTTTTTTTTCTAGCATAGAATTTTTTAGCTTCCTTATGAATGTTTGTCCCAAACAACTGTCCAAAAGGGGGTTTGTTTTTTTGCCAATTATTTTACCAGCAGCATTTAGGATTCTATGAAGTTTATTTTTAATGTTCAGATTGACATGCCAGGCAGTGATATTTAAACTTGCAATTAGAAATATTTTTACCAATTGTTTTTGTTTAGCTTTAAGCTTTCTCAATGCACTATGATCCTATCACATGTCTCAATGCACTATGATCCTATCACTTGTCTCAATGCACTATGATTTTATCACTTGTCTCAATGCGCTATGATCCTATCACTTGTCTCAATGCGCTATGATCCTATCACTTGTCTCAATGTGCTATGATCTTATCCCTTGTCTCAATGCGCTATGATCCTATCACTTGTCTAGACCAGTTGTGAAATGGGTAGGGAAGAAAGGTGTATATTGGTGAATGTTTACATAATTGTGGTTTTGAAATGCATAAACAAAATGTTCACTTATGGCTCAAGAGTCTTCAAGGGGACTAATTCCATTTATACCACCATATCTGTCACGTACAATTTCTTTCCCTTGTTCAAGATACCAAACAAAATAATTAATTACCAATAGTTGATTAACTAATTAGTTAATTTTCTAAATTGATTCTTGTGTTGTCAGGTACAAGATATAATTTCGCAAAATTTCAGTTGTGGGAGAAATAATGTGTACAAATATATTACCAGACAGACAGACAAATAGACAAGAGTGTGATGATATAAGCTTTGTAAAAAGGTCACATAAACATAGACTATTTCTAAAAACTCTATTGCATATCTTTAGTCTAAAAATGTAAAATGTCAATTGGCCTAACTTTTCATTGCTAATTTATATAATATAAAAAAGGTGGCATTTCACTTATTCTTGCAACTTTTATTTTAACTCAAATAAAAACAATTTTATATAAATATTTATATTAATTTGAGGTATATACAACTTCAATATGTTCTGGAGATAAAAGGGGCATACTACTCCTATATTGAATGTTTCTAAGTTTATGCATTATAGTAATGATTGTTATACTTCTTTGTGCTTACCTGTGTATTACAAACTCTGCTGTTGTGGACTCTGTTATATAGGCATAATCACCTTTCTTGACTTTCTGAATTGCTTCATCCAAACTCTTGACAAAATTATGTTCTTTTGTTCTATTCATATACTCCCACATACCTATATACAAAGGCAGCTGGTTTTTCTGGAAACAAAAAAAATATTTCATTAACTTTTTTATGGTGCTTATGGAAAGATGATTTGATTCTTTGTGCCTTCAAGTTACCCTCTACACGACATGCTTAATTCATAGATTATAATGTCTGTCTGAAGTCTGTTGGACTATTTGTGAATTATAAGTATTCCTAAATTTCCCCTTTCATTTTTTTCTGTCATGGAGGCACAATGGTTGAGTGGTGCAACACTCAGCTGCTGAACCAAGGGGTCCCAGGTTCAAATTTCGGGAATGCCAGGATTTTACATATTTCAAATATTACAGTATTTGGGACAATGGTGTTTGTAAAACCTACTTTTGTGAATGATAAATGTAAGGTTCATTCAGCACACTCTATGGGCCACTTTTATCATTTAATATATTTTTTTTGTTACAGATTATTACAGGCTAAACTTCTTTTCCAATGTACCCATTTGACAGTGACCTGCTGGCCGATTGGATGCCAGCCTAACAGGTATTTGTCCAAATGCCCACATGCTCAGTCCATCCAAGGAGCAATTAGACAACATGCATAGAAACTTTCTTATAAATTTTTGTTCAATAGAATTTTACATGATTATCTTTTTAGCTAAGCCATGTTTATTGTGCTAACCACATGACAACATTGGTAACCATTGTTCATAGAAACAGATGACCTTTACATCATCTGCCCTATAGATTGCAACTGAAAAGGGTATTTTACTAGCTAAACCATATTGGTATTGCACGTCCTAGTCAAAACTAAATGTATTTAACAAGGTTAATTAAATTTGAATCCTAGATTTAGAAGATACTTAGAAATAGTTGAAATGTGTCAAAGCATGTTTTGTTTTTTTGATTTACAACTTGCCATTTTTGATAAGATCTTAATCTTAAAGTTGAATTAAAAAAAACTAACCTCAAAAAATTCTTGAGTGGCACCACCTCCATAGAGGCCATATTTAATTTTACTTTGCTTGGCCAGATCATCTGCACTGTTAATGTCGGAGACCATTCTCTCCACCGTAAGAAAGGCTGCCAGGTTGGCTGTATAGGATGAGATCATGATCAGGGTGAAGAACCACCACATGCCAGCAACCAATCGAGTGGACAGCGCTCGAGGAGCAATTTCACAACCTTGAATATAAAGACATTTTTTTTTATGTATCAATATCAGCACTAAAAGAACAATATAATATTTAGTACCGGGTAATTGAATTGTGTTACAAATATAATCTTGTGCATGACTCAACAAAAAAAAAATGATTGTAAAAAAATTGTATACCAGTATCAGGGCATAAGACAACTAATGAACTAAATTGTGCCCTTAGGGAAGAAGTCAATTAATAGACTAAAATGTGGCCTAATTTCATTTTACTAATTAACTCAGCATTTTATTCAAGCACCTGAAGGAGTCTAATAGTAATGCAAAAAAGATTGCCATTACAAAATGTAAATCTATCTTGAGAAGTAATTCTTAGACATTTGGCATATTGGACACCAAGCTGTCTCCACAAAGATCTGTCTTTGGCAACGTTTGCTTTGAGGTCTTTCATGAAAGAATTCATATCAACTTATTTGTATATATTATAGTTCAGCAGAGATACTGTGTTTTGCTCAACATTTGTAGAGCCATATTTCCATACCGAAATCACCAAAATAAACTGTTAAAATGTTTTTATCCCCAAATGTCAGATAAGTTCAGGCTATGATTACAAGAAACAAAAATATTGGCAATGACAGCAAATATGAATATAAAGATTGTGGCAGTAAGGCAATACAGACATCACTTGTGTAGTACTTCAAAAGTATTTTTTAAGCTTTTTAAAAAAAAATTAAACTTATCATGTTCATTTTAATATTTACAAAATTCTGACAATGCCTAAAAAAGGAATATAGTTGGTTTTAGCCATATGACATATGTGCTGACCCACCAATCAGTTTTGTTTTTCTATGACACATGAAGCTGAGGGTACTTTCAAATACTTTTGCAAACTTACCTTGCTGCATAAGTGACCCTATGGTGAACCAGAGACTGTTCATAACAGAGAACTGGTTCTCAACCTCATCAGTGTCGGGGTTGCAAGGGTGAGGATTGCACCACTCGTATGGACTGAACCTTGCAATGACAAACAGCATGAAGCTCACACAAAGGTATGCAGCAATCATGTACACCCACACCTGAGCAAGAAATCAGATATATTAATATAGCAGTGGTCCTAAAATCTATGAGCTAGTGCTACAGGTGACAGTAATCATGTACACCCACACCTGAGCAAGAAAGTGGAAATGTTAATAATATAGCAGTGGATTTAAAATCTATGAGCTAGTGGTTCAGGTGACAGGCAATCATATATTCTATCTCTATTCTATATACTCTGTACACTTCTCAATACACCCACACCTGAGGAAGAAATTGGATATGATAATCTATCAGTGATCCCAAAATCTACGAGTTTGTACCACATGTAGCAGCAATCATGTGACCCAAAAATGGGAGAGAAAACTGATTTGTTTTAGAAGTTCTCAATCTGTATCAGTGTTCACAAGTAGTTATGTACCCTTACCTATTGGAAATAAATAAATATAGGATATTATTATACTGTGACATAAGTTCCAAGCTACATGCCAGTGGCCTATTATGTACATTGGTTATGAAAACATAAAATAATATTTAAAACCATGTTTACCATTCTATAAGTGAACATTTCCTTAATACATAAAAAAAAAAATACAATTGCAGTGGCAGGATACCATGGCAATATAATATATGCCAGGATTTATTTCTTGAGAGAAAAAAGTTAAATAATACTTTCAATATAAAACAAAAGAGTTAATTTTTTATCTCATTTGTACAAGGAGCAATTAAACATCATGCATAGAAACATTGAAAATTTTGTTCATCAGTAATTTGCTTGAGATAAAAATAATAAATTATAATTATAAGATGAAAAAGAAAAAAAAATTTGCAGTTTGCAATAATGAGCTCTACAAGTAGAAAATCAGTATTTTAAAATTAGTTTTGTGTAGGATTTTAATAAAAAAATATATGTGACACATTTCTGATACTTACATCAAAAGACAAGGGAGATAAGAAAGAAAATAAATTCAATGCTTTTGGTGCTGGTTTCTTAAAGAGGATGGTAATGCCAAGAGTTAGAAAAGGTTTGGTGAAGTCAACAGCCTGCTCTCTCACCAAGTTGATTGTCAAGTCACCAATACCTATATCTGCTTTCTGAAAATGCAAAATAAAACATGGATTCATTTAATAATCTTTTCACATAATTTTGGTCAAATCATTTATCAATGATTGTCAAAAGTAACAAATTATTTACAGAGGAATCCGCCTTCAGAATGAGATGTTAATATGGAAAAGACAATGAGGTATGCTGTCAGCATCAAATGACTTAATACTCTAAACTGGAGTCATGTAAAATTTTAGGTGAAAACCGGAACATCTTGTATACCTAACTTAAACTCTGTGTTGCTTAGAAGTATCATAAGAATAAAATAAAAACTTGTACCTTCCTGGAAACTTCTAGTTCAAACACCTGAGTGAACAGGGATCTCAAAAATGACTCAAACGATTAATCTAAAAATTGGACAGTTATTGTATATGCTGGGAAAAGAATTACTAGCTCATTGACTGCACCAGGAAAACTCTCATTTGACCGCTAAAATTTTTTAAAGATTAAAAAGAAATAAATTTAAATTTGGCTAGACAACTTGAAAATATTTATCCTGAACAGAGAATCTCTGGATATTTCTGTGTCTATGCGATATATTAATTCAAGAGTTTAATAAATTAATGTTCAGTCTATATCTTAACAACATGTTTCATTTTTTAAATGTACATTCATATTTATTAAAAGCAAAATAATCTTTAAAAAATATTTTTTATGTTTTTGTTGTTTAATTAAATGTTATTTCAGCCGTTACATCCATTATCTCCCAATGAGTCCTCCATGGACCAACCCTACAATATTAAGTATCACTTACTCTGTTGATGAGGGCTCCCATGGACCAACTCTACAATATTAAGTATCACTTACTCTGTTGATGAGGGCTCCCATGGACCAACTCTACAATATTAAGTATCACTTAACCTGTTGATAAAAGGCTCCCATGGACCAACCCTACACTATTAAGTATCACTTACCCTGTTGATAAAGGCTCCCATGGACCAACCCTACACTATTAAGTATCACTTACCCTGTTGATAAAGGCTCCCATGGACCAACTCTACACTATTAAGTATCACTTACCCTGTTGATGAGGACTCCCATGGACCAACCCTATTGATGAGGGCTCCCATTGACCAACCCTACACTATTAAGTATCACTTACCCTGTTGATAAAGGCTCCCATGGACCAACTCTACACTATTAAGTATCACTTACCCTATTGATGAGGGCTCCCATTGACCAACTCTACACTATTAAGTATCACTTAACCTGTTGATGAAGGCTCCCATTGACCAACTCTACACTATTAAGTATCACTTAACCTGTTGATGAGGGCTCCCATGGACCAACCCTACACTATAAAGTATCACTTAACCTATTGATGAGGGCTCCCATGGACCAACCCTACACTATTAAGTATCACTTAACCTGTTGATGAGGGCTCCCATGGACCAACCCTACACTATTAAGTATCACTTACCCTGTTGATAAAGGCTCCCATGGACCAACCCTACACTATTAAGTATCACTTACCCTGTTGATGAGGGCTCCCATGGAACAACTCTACACTATTAAGTATCACTTACCCTTTTGATGAGGGCTCCCATGGACCAACCCTACACTATTAAGTATCACTTACCCTGTTGATGAGGGCTCCCATGGACCAACTCTACACTATTAAGTATCACTTACCCTGTTGATGAGGGCTCCCATGGACCAACTCTACACTATTAAGTACCACTTACCCTGTTGATGAGTGCTCCCATGGATAAACCCTACACTATTAAGTACCACTTACCCTGTTGATGAGGGCTCCCATGGACCAACCCTACACTATAAAGTATCACTTAACCTATTGATGAGGGCTCCCATGGACCAACCCTACACTATTAAGTATCACTTAACCTGTTGATGAGGGCTCCCATGGACCAACCCTACACTATTAAGTATCACTTACCCTGTTGATAAAGGCTCCCATGGACCAACCCTACACTATTAAGTATCACTTAACCTGTTGATGAGGGCTCCCATGGACCAACCCTACACTATAAAGTATCACTTAACCTATTGATGAGGGCTCCCATGGACCAACCCTACACTATTAAGTATCACTTAACCTGTTGATGAGGGCTCCCATGGACCAACCCTACACTATTAAGTATCACTTACCCTGTTGATAAAGGCTCCCATGGACCAACCCTACACTATTAAGTATCACTTACCCTGTTGATGAGGGCTCCCATGGAACAACTCTACACTATTAAGTATCACTTACCCTTTTGATGAGGGCTCCCATGGACCAACCCTACACTATTAAGTATCACTTACCCTGTTGATGAGGGCTCCCATGGACCAACTCTACACTATTAAGTATCACTTACCCTGTTGATGAGGGCTCCCATGGACCAACTCTACACTATTAAGTACCACTTACCCTGTTGATGAGTGCTCCCATGGATAAACCCTACACTATTAAGTACCACTTACCCTGTTGATGAGGGCTCCCATGGACCAACTCTACACTATTAAGTATCACTTACCCTGTTGATGAGGGCTCCCATGGACCAACTCTACACTATTAAGTATCACTTACCCTGTTGATGAGGACTCCCATGGACCAACCCTACACTATTAAGTATCACTTACCCTGTTGATGAAGGCTCCCATGGACCAACCCTACACTATTAAGTATCACTTACCCTGTTGATGAAGGCTCCCATGGACCAACTCTACACTATTAAGTATCACTTACCCTGTTGATGAGGGCTCCCATGGAACAACCCTACACTATTAAGTATCACTTACCCTGTTGATGAGGGCTCCCATGGACCAACCCTACACTATTAAGTATCACTTACCCTGTTGATGAGGGCTCCCATGGACCAACTCTACACTATTAAGTATCACTTACCCTGTTGATGAGGACTCCCATGGACCAACCCTACACTATTAAGTATCACTTACCCTGTTGATGAAGGCTCCCATGGACCAACCCTACACTATTAAGTATCACTTAACCTGTTGATAAAAGGCTCCCATGGACCAACCCTACACTATTAAGTATCACTTACCCTGTTGATAAAGGCTCCCATGGACCAACCCTACACTATTAAGTATCACTTACCCTGTTGATAAAGGCTCCCATGGACCAACTCTACACTATTAAGTATCACTTACCCTGTTGATGAGGACTCCCATGGACCAACCCTATTGATGAGGGCTCCCATTGACCAACCCTACACTATTAAGTATCACTTACCCTGTTGATAAAGGCTCCCATGGACCAACTCTACACTATTAAGTATCACTTACCCTATTGATGAGGGCTCCCATTGACCAACTCTACACTATTAAGTATCACTTAACCTGTTGATGAAGGCTCCCATTGACCAACTCTACACTATTAAGTATCACTTAACCTGTTGATGAGGGCTCCCATGGACCAACCCTACACTATAAAGTATCACTTAACCTATTGATGAGGGCTCCCATGGACCAACCCTACACTATTAAGTATCACTTAACCTGTTGATGAGGGCTCCCATGGACCAACCCTACACTATTAAGTATCACTTACCCTGTTGATAAAGGCTCCCATGGACCAACCCTACACTATTAAGTATCACTTACCCTGTTGATGAGGGCTCCCATGGAACAACTCTACACTATTAAGTATCACTTACCCTTTTGATGAGGGCTCCCATGGACCAACCCTACACTATTAAGTATCACTTACCCTGTTGATGAGGGCTCCCATGGACCAACTCTACACTATTAAGTATCACTTACCCTGTTGATGAGGGCTCCCATGGACCAACTCTACACTATTAAGTACCACTTACCCTGTTGATGAGTGCTCCCATGGATAAACCCTACACTATTAAGTACCACTTACCCTGTTGATGAGGGCTCCCATGGACCAACCCTACACTATAAAGTATCACTTAACCTATTGATGAGGGCTCCCATGGACCAACCCTACACTATTAAGTATCACTTAACCTGTTGATGAGGGCTCCCATGGACCAACCCTACACTATTAAGTATCACTTACCCTGTTGATAAAGGCTCCCATGGACCAACCCTACACTATTAAGTATCACTTAACCTGTTGATGAGGGCTCCCATGGACCAACCCTACACTATAAAGTATCACTTAACCTATTGATGAGGGCTCCCATGGACCAACCCTACACTATTAAGTATCACTTAACCTGTTGATGAGGGCTCCCATGGACCAACCCTACACTATTAAGTATCACTTACCCTGTTGATAAAGGCTCCCATGGACCAACCCTACACTATTAAGTATCACTTACCCTGTTGATGAGGGCTCCCATGGAACAACTCTACACTATTAAGTATCACTTACCCTTTTGATGAGGGCTCCCATGGACCAACCCTACACTATTAAGTATCACTTACCCTGTTGATGAGGGCTCCCATGGACCAACTCTACACTATTAAGTATCACTTACCCTGTTGATGAGGGCTCCCATGGACCAACTCTACACTATTAAGTACCACTTACCCTGTTGATGAGTGCTCCCATGGATAAACCCTACACTATTAAGTACCACTTACCCTGTTGATGAGGGCTCCCATGGACCAACTCTACACTATTAAGTATCACTTACCCTGTTGATGAGGGCTCCCATGGACCAACTCTACACTATTAAGTATCACTTACCCTGTTGATGAGGACTCCCATGGACCAACCCTACACTATTAAGTATCACTTACCCTGTTGATGAAGGCTCCCATGGACCAACCCTACACTATTAAGTATCACTTACCCTGTTGATGAAGGCTCCCATGGACCAACTCTACACTATTAAGTATCACTTACCCTGTTGATGAGGGCTCCCATGGAACAACCCTACACTATTAAGTATCACTTACCCTGTTGATGAGGGCTCCCATGGACCAACCCTACACTATTAAGTATCACTTACCCTGTTGATGAGGGCTCCCATGGAACAATCCTACACTATTAAGTACCACTTACCCTGTTGATGAGGGCTCCCATTGACCAACTCTACACTATTAAGTATCACTTACCCTGTTGATGAGGGCCCCCATGCACCAACCCTACACTATTAAGTATCACTTACCCTGTTGATGAAGGCACCCATGGACCAACCCTAAACTATTAAGTATCACTTACCCTGTTGATGAGGGCCCCCATGCACCAACCCTACTTTATTAAGTATCACTTACCCTGTTGATGAAGGCACCCATGGACCAACCCTAAACTATTAAGTATCACTTACCCTGTTGACGAGGGCTCCCATTACACCATCCCAATCGTTGTTATTGCCAATTTTCTTTCCGACCTTGCTCTCGATCTGTATCTCGTAGGAGAAGTTCATGTTCTTGGCTATCTTATTTAACAAGTCAATACAAAATCCATAATACTGACCAGTGACGTTGTCTTTCATGACGTAAGGCTTGGTCTGTTGGGGAGAAGACATTTTCAAAACCAGTTACCCCTCATTTTGTTTTAAAAAATCAGGAGCTGAGGGAATATGCAGAAAGAAAAGTTGGCATCTCGAAAAAAAAAAGTAATTAACTTCTTAGAATATAATAAGATATAGTGGCAGATAATGTAGGAAAATATAGTGAGTGGTAAGAGTAAAGAGACAGTGTCTAAATCCTGTGAGGAATCAAACAAAACCAGGGCGAGTCTAGCAGCTCATGTAGGCCTACCGCCCCAACGGAGACTCTCCTAGGTGGAGGCTAAAATGTTTGTAAAAAGGTCAAAGTAAACAATAATAGAACTGAACATTTACGCATAGTTGAAATACTTTGCCCTGGGGAGTCACTAATCAGTGATGCATGTCTTGCAAGAGTCTTCGCATCCCGAGTGCTACAGACGATGAATGGGCAGTGTAATATGACATGTAGGTCATCAGGAGTTATGATGCCGAAAAAAAGTTTCTTACAAAGGCACTATGGGAAACCTACTTCTTACCTTGTTACCAATCTGAGTACCACCCAGTAACTGTAAGAGAGTCTACTATTATGGAAGCTTCTAGAAAACACGAAGGTTAGGACTCATGATATTGTACAATATTGAGAGCTCTAGATGACACTATTCCTTATAGTTTTGTGTCAGAGACTAAGTAGTGGTGTCATGTTTATGTAGACTGTAGAATATGCATATTTCTATCTTTTGAAAAAGTAACATGCATAAAACTCGTTTCACTGTGTGAGTTATGAAGATAATAAAACAATAGAGTCGAAAACCATGTCCGCTTAGTATGGCTTTAGTACACTGCTTTAATACACAACACACACATGAACACATTCTTACAGACGAGTTACAAGCACATAAGAACAACAACCGATACAGTAAATAATGTTCGTAACCATGTGTAGTAAAACAATTTCATAGTTTATAGTTTATTTTTAACCATACAAGGTATTTATTGAGTTAGTTGTTATACTTTTCAAATATAGAAAAAACAAAGTAATACTTTGTTTGTGTTACCATTGGAGTGGTTGCAGGTAAAATGGAAAACATCTAATAAAGAACACATTTTTGAAAGATACATATATATGAGAGTAGTCTACTGTAGGTACAAGCAACAGAGTACATAGACATAAGTACTTACAATGTATGCGGTCACAATTAACTTTTTGTTAATTATTTTTGTATCTGTAGGGGTCACATTTTCATGGGTAATATTCAGGCGATGGTTTCTGTCCCACTTCCCAACCTGTGAAGAGAAGATGTCTGCATTTCAAGAGAACAACAAAAGGACACTTTGCCTACTAACGCGCAGCCAAAAATATACTTACTAACATACATCAATCCAAAAAGTCTGCCATCCAGACTTCTGCTTAAGAGGGAAAAACATATTGCGAGCTAAACAAAACAAATAATCTTTTTTTTTTTTGGGGGGGGGGGGCGCTGGAATGTCGCTTGGACTTATCAAAGGTCCAGGGTTCAAATCCTGCCCGCTCCCATCCCCCATCGTCCAGGGGGGAGGCTTGGACTAGGGAGCAAATTATCTTCAACTCTAAACAAACATCCGAAACATGTTAAACATTTGACAAACATTTTTGTTACAATTGACGTAAATATGCTCCGGAATATTTACCATTTGGATTTATAACCCTTACAGCCACAATGTGTCTCAATGTGTCATATGTCTCAATGTGTCATATGTCTCAATGTGTCATATGTTTCAATGTGTCATATGTTTCAATGTGTCATATGTTTCAATGTGTCATATGTCTCAATGTGTCATATGTTTCAATGTGTCATATGTCTCAATGTGTCATATGTCTCAATGTGTCATATGTCTCAATGAGTCATATGTTTCAATGAGTCATATGTTTAAATGTGTCATATGTTTCAATGTGTCATATGTTTCAATGTGTCATATGTCTCAATGAGTCATATGTTTCAATGTGTCATATGTTTCAATGTGTCATATGTCTCAATGTGTCATATGTCTCAATGTGTCATATGTTTCAATGTGTCATATGTCTCAATGTGTCATATGTTTCAATGTGTCATATGTTTCAATGTGTCATATGTTTCAATGTGTCATATGTCTCAATGAGTCATATGTTTCAATGTGTCATATGTTTCAATGTGTCATATGTCTCAATGTGTCATATGTCTCAATGAGTCATATGTTTCAATGAGTCATATGTTTAAATGTGTCATATGTCTCAATGAGTCATATGTTTCAATGTGTCTCAATGAGTCATATGTTTTACTGTGTCATATGTCTCAATGTGTCATATGTTTCAATGTACCGGTATTATAAAAAGAAACTTTGAAACCTCCGAAACTGAAGCGTCGTTTTGTTATAAATGGTGAACAAAAAAACGAACCTGTATATTTCTTTATATGCCAAGCAAAAGTGTATTCCAATCAGCAGAAAATGAATAGCAATGCGACAACAGTGAATGAAAAAAAAACAACTTTTAAGGCTTCCCGCTTCATATATTATGGCAATGCCCCCTCCAAAAAAGATTATTTTAATAACAATGGAATTATTTTGGGGTAGGTCTACATAAAAAAAATGAAAAATAAAATTGTCAATAAAATAAATGAAACTTATATTATAAAAAAAATGTACTTGGAATAATAAGACAGATAAAATTGTTTTGTGTTTAGATGACAAATTTGGTTCCCTAGGTGTTGATTTGCATCTGAAAAGCGTTTTCGACTTAATGTCTAAAAATGCAGAAAAAGTGAACATAATAAATGGGTCTAGTTCATACAACGCGTTCCCTTTTAAACGTTTCCTTAACCCCTGTGGTACGCGTACCCCACTTTGGAAAACACTGATCTAATTGATGATTTGTAAAACGCCAATCTCTCTTCAAATGCCTCAAGGAGGAGGTTTTTCCATCTTATTTTGTATATGATAAATTCTTCGTATGTCCCACATAAACAGCATATTCACGATATATCATATTACTTATCAAATGTTCTTTAAAAACTATATCTAACATACATAGGCCTACTAAATATTTTTTTTTCTTTTTTTTTGTTCAAAGTACATATTTCCTTTAGAAATACTAACAATGTTTAAATCAGAAAACACTAAGTTTAGTCATAGAAATACTTTTTATAATATTATTTTAGCAAAGAACAAAAACGTCTACATAAAAGTTTTTAAAATATATAGTAAACTAATATAGTCTTTCCTGATTTTTTATATTAATAATAAAATTTCGTACGCCTACATGTTGAAAATCAAACGGTTCACTTTCAGAAAACAAAATAGTAGCCGTTGCACCAGAACTTTACATGGTTTAAAATATCAATGATAGCTGATATTTAATCTTTTCTAGTTTTTGTGATCATAAACAAGACAGACGGACAGACATACCATTCCATAGTAATAACGGCTTTTCCCCTTTCGGGACATTAAACATAATTTATTATTATGTTATTATAGTTAAGATCTTATAAAATAACTCATATTTATTTCATGAGCTAACATAAACAAACAATACAAAAAACCTTGCAATGTAATCTTGTAAGAAAAAAATAATGACAGAATGGAACTAGGTCAAGGAAAGGAAACAGGTCATAGCCATAAGATTGTCTTTTTCACCATTATTTAAATTAAATTAAATTACGTCAAGTGTGACAGTGACTAGATTATCTATTGGTGATGAAAAACATTTTTGTCTCCCTTGTAAGACCACGTTTCTATGTGCCTGACTTGTTTATGTCATTAGCACGATACCTTGAGGCTAGAATGTACAAATAAAATGGAGACCATGGTCTTAAAAAATGACAAGATTTATTGTATTTAAAAAAAAGAAAACAACAAAATAGATAACAATAATTGTTTCGATGACAAAGATAAAGTTCTCAAATTTATTAGAAAAAAAAATGTTTATTTAGAACTTTCAGTGGTTTCTTCAGAAATAATGATTATCATGTCCTTGCCCTGAACTATCTACAGAAATAATGATTATCATGTCCTTGCCCCAAGCTTTCTGCAGAAATAATGATTATCATGTCCTTGCCCCAAGCTTTCTGCAGAAATAATGATTATCATGTCCTTGCCCCAAGCTTTCTGCAGAAATAATGATTATCATGTCCTTGCCCCAAGCTTTCTGCAGAAATAATGATTATCATGTCATTCCCCCGAACTTTCTGCAGAATGTCAGGGGATAGCAGCGGACTAGGTTTGAACTCAGGACCGTTGTGATGAAAGTTTAAAGCGCATACCGCACGCTTTACTACATGATGTGACATTGTAGAAATCACAAATTAGTTCAGAAATAGAATGAAGGGAAGTTTTATGGAGATCTATGCATGCACTATGTTTGATTGGATAGACAGATACTCGTTATACTACATTCTTAAGTAGCACCCAACAGTCGGTACAATTTAATCACTTGCTTTTTCAAACGTAACGAAACATCACAGAATGAATAAACAAAACAATATCACTGTAATCATCCACAATATCTATTTGTCTAATGGTTACGTCTCGATCTAAATGAAATATTACTCATCAATCTAGCTTACAGTCGAATGGAACTCACCACTTCTAGTCCTTTGGGTGTCAAGGATAGTAGGTCAAGGACAAAATCCATTCTCTCTCCACCATCATACTTGATCAATCCGGATAGACCTTCAATTGTACTCTGGGAATAGAAATGTAAACATATACCTCTAGGTCAAGGTCAGAAATATATTCAGACGAAGAGAAGCTTAGAAAGTAACACTATACAGCTGGAAGTCATTGATAGTACTCACAATAACAAGTGTCGATGTACTGGGGACGATCAGGATTACAAACAAGTTTACTTAAGGAAATGAACCTAAACATTATTTCTAGTCAATAGATGCGCTTTTAAATTCTATGTGGATGTACATAGAGGCGTAAGCTCTGTAATATTTGTGTGGAAAAGCTCTGTGTATTCGATGTGTCATTTGACCTCATCTAAAGTTCCATCAGTAATTTATAAGTTAAGAGTTGTACAGTAATGTAAAGTTACAATGGTCTGTGGCGAAAATTTATTAGTTCAGGTCACAGAGAACCTCATTATATCAGTTACAAAGGACTTAGTGCTAGTCTTTTATAGTAAAATGCAGTGTCTTGTTGAAACCTTTCAATATCATCTACTTTAGTAGTCCTAGTTCTCATCACAAAGCTTATGTCAACTCACTCTGTCTGTCTGTGTGTCTGTCTGGCCAAAAGTTTGTACACGTTATTTCTCCGACACCCAATCTCGGATCAAGCGGAAATTTTGCACAGTTATTTCTTTTACCTGATAACTCAGCAATCAATATTTAAAAACAAACAATAAGTTAATACAATATTGGTAATGAATTCCTTTTTTTTTTGGTATCTCAAACTAGGGAAACAAATAGTACTTGATAGAAGTGGTGTTGTAAGTTATATAAGTCCCCTTTATGTATTGCCGCCTGAGGCTTATTATCCTAACTTATTGATGCACTTAATATCACTTTTTTTTTTAATAGTTTTTTATCTTTTTCTTGTTGGTTTTGTTTAACATGATTCCGTATTTAAGATGCAAACATTAAAAACTAAGATTAAAATTATTTTTCTTAACAGAAACCACGTCTTCTTCTTCTTTGTATTTTACTAGTGCCAGCTTTTAGCAGCTGAGATGTGGAGCTCTTTTGCACAAGTCAAGTCTAAGTATTTATGGATTAGATTAAAACAATTGACATGCCCATAGATTATACGTGTTCTAAAGAATTCTAGTTTATTCATAGAGAATGATTATTTATTTTAAATCATGAATTTTATGAACTTAATGTTAAATTGTAAAAAAAATGAAAGGAAAATTTACGGACGTATATATTTTGAAGGCTAATATTTGTAAATGATATTAAATAAACCGTTATAGTAATAACTTTACATACAAAATCAGGCTATGCAATTTATTGGTCATAAATCTTAGGGATTAAGATTTTTTTTGTTTTTAGAGATAAAGGGACTGCAATAGGGAATAAAAATAATAAAATTCCAATTATTAGTATGATTGTCTCCCCTATTCTAGCTTGTAGCTTTTGGTTATGCTATATTTTAGCTCATTATTTAGAAGGAAAAAAATCTTGGACGAATACATTGATTTGCTGGGTAAGACTAATGCAAATATTAAACATAACAATTAATGATAAAAATGATAATTTCCTTTAAAAAATATCTATATTAACTTTCCAAACCTTTATAAGAGGCTATTTTCTAATGCCCAGTGTCCAGTAGATGTACTTACTGACTTCATGTAGTTAAGTAAACTGTTGCCGTGCCTCCACGTATACATTTTGTCACATGGTTGGTTCATGGTGGCCACCTCCTGAACCTTGGAATAGGCCATCAGGGCGTACGCGAACAGCTCATAAGCATCATAGGCCAGGGCCGTCTCTGTCTGGGAGTACATAGAGGTTTTACATATCATGGCTCAGCGCTCAGGTAAATAGATTCATAAGCTTTAGAAGTTCCTAAACCAAGTGACCGTCCATTATATGCACGGGGGGGGGGGTATTGAATCAAGCTGCTACAAACATTCTGGTATTCTGTTCATTACGTGTATATTTTTTCCCTATAATTTCCATTTATTTTATTTTTAACAAATATTTGTTGGGGTTCTTTGACTTTCAAATCTGGACTCAAAACATTTACAATATAGTGGACTTTGTTTTAATTCGAATATTGTTATAAAATATTTTAATGAAATTCTTTTTGTTTTTTGTTGTATTACTAGAATGACACAAATTAGTTCTAGTACTACAGAAGGGACAGAAAAGAAAGACACAAAGAGGTCAATGTAAATGTTTAGTGTAAGCCTAATAGGTAGTTCACTATGTCACTGAATTGCAAAACTTCTAACTTCTTAAACATTGCAACTAAACATAAACCTATTGAAGATTTTAGAAAAAATATATCTGTCAGTCAGTCAACCTTGTATTTTATGCACAAAACCATTAACTTTCTTTGGATGCATACATTTTAAGTAGACTTTCTAAGAACTCCTCTAGCTATACACAGAGCCACATGGTACAACTTTTTTTAGAACATTTTTTTGATTTTGAAAATACATAAAAGCAACAAAATAATTGATCAATAGGCAAAATTAAATTTAATAATTTAAAAAGAATATATATATTTAACACACACACACACACAAACTATCTAACATTGAGGGTAAAGTAAAACATGTTCAATCTAAACACAGTCAGAGTTTCTTTCTAAAAATGTCAAAATGATACAAGACCGACATCACTTGCCTAACGGTTGATGATCTAACAATTAGTGAAATATTATTTCAAGTTTTGTTCATGCATTGTCTAAAAAACGAAGATTCTTTTTTTTTCTGTCCTATATAGGCCCAAAAATGTGGTCTGGGAAAACTCAACTATGACATCAAGGAAATATTATTGAAAACGTCATTAGAGAAAGATGGAATTGAAACAAAAAAAAAACATACTTAATAAAAATAAAGACATTTAGTAATCAGTTCATTATACTCTCGGACAATTTGGTTCTTACTATTACAGATATCTCCGCCTATGGCATAGACAAGTGGATAATGATCGATCTGCAAATTAATCAAGATTTCGAGTTATCTGGTATTCGCTTGTTAGAATTTCCTGTTTTGAACAAAATAATCCTATTTTCGTTATGTCTCCGTCAGACTAATGCAGTAATGATTAAGTAATTTATACTTGAAATTAAACAAAAAAAAAACTTCCAAGAAATTTAAATATTATATATTAATGCAGTTTTATTTAAACATGTAAATTGCATGCAAATTATCTCCATTTTAATTAGGCGGTGGTTAGGGGAGATGATCAATTTTCAAATAACTGATACCTACAAGTATCCACACAAGGAATGAATCTTTAAAAAAAAAAATAATGTAATGATCATGCTGGAAATATCAAACACTTATAAATTATCTATCTACCAGATATTTATGTTAAAAAAAATAGTAAAAAAAAAATATAATTGTGAAATACCAATAACGTATGCGAGGAGTTTCCCTGTAGGCAGCCAGCAGCGGAAAATAGGAATATGTTTAAAATGGACAACAATGTTTTGTGATCAAAAGACTATCAATTTCAGGGGAGGAGATATTGTATTAGCTCTGTGTGATGTACAGTGTGTTACAATTGGAATGGAAATTGAATTTAAAGTCATTTTCGTTTTGCTTAATGCATGTTTCATCTTGACTCCAAAGTCTATCATCATCTCTCTGTCTAATACCAATAGTGTGCATGCTATTTATCCCAAATACCCTTCTTGGATCAAGTGAAAACTTTGCAACAATTTTCATTGCCAATGACAACACATGAATCAATAAAGAGAATCACCAATTATTTGATTAATTAGTCGTAGTAAATTAATTTTGTGTTAGATAGAGACAGTACTATCTATCTATCTATCTATCTATCTATCTATCTATCTATCTATCTATCTATCTATCTATCATTCTATCTAATAATAATTAATATTATTATAATCTTTATTATGCATAGGGAAATCTGTCTTACATTACACCAAACAAAATATGATAAATATAGAAAATCAAAATATACACTCACACCAGATTCACCTAAAAGTTACATGTGCAATGTGTCTATCTGATAGTTGAAATATATTAATGATTTGATTGCCAGGGGAACAAAAGAGTATTTCGTGTCTGTCTTTGTTATCGGTGTCTTGTGGGTAAAATCACTAATTCCTGAACCACAGGGTATTTTTTATTTCTAAAATCTTTTTAGCTTCCTTATAAATATTTCTCTCCAACAGCTGCTCAAATGACCTTACCAGCAGTATTTACTATAAAATGAAGTTTATTTTATATTTTTAATGTTTAGATTGCCATACGAGACAGTGAAATTGAAACATAATTCACTGCAGATGTGAGCATAAATAAACATTTGTTCCTTGGTGATCAAAGACACGATGTATTATCATGGAGCACAGTACAGGAGAAGAAAGTGTTAGAAATGTGGATTCACATGTTTTTTAAAAGAGGCTTTTTTCTTGAGACTGTTAGAGGAGATACACATTAAATGACAGTTGAGAATGACACATCTAGACAGTGCTTTCTGTCATTTACTTAAACAGTCCTACGTGTTTGACGATCATGAAGTGATCCCCTAATACGTGGTACTACTCCCGTTCCTGCTTGACTACGACTAACTATCGGCTGATACGATCCTGGCCTCACCTCAATTTCCGAGTACCCCATGAGTGGTGATTCGTGTCCCTTTTTGGCGTGTCTCAGCCAGTCTGTCTTGACGTTGACCACTTTATCTCTGGCAGGGTCTATCAGACGGTACGCTGTGATGTTAGCGCTGCCATATCTGTAGTCTTCAAGGTCCAGTAAACCCAGATCCTGAAATGTCACGCGAAGTTTTAAAGTCATTTAAGTATGAGGACGTAGGGGCATATCTGGGAGTGTTGGGAGTGAGGTGAAATAAAGTGGGTCGTACTAAAATAGGTCAAATAAAGGTGGGGTAAGAGAGGAAAGTTAATTAAAATGGGACGAAGTGGATCTTGGAATAAAGAAAGAATTCTGATAAACAAAACGAGGAGTGGAGAATTGTTCAAAGCTATGGAAGTTACCCATAATCTCAAATGCTCTTCAATAATACTGTATGAATGCAGTAATTCAATGATGTGTTGAGCATCAGATAATTTTGCTGAAAGGCTTCACTTTACTATAGATAGTTTTCTGCTATACAATGTGTGTGAATGTGTAAAATGTGTTGGCTTAGTCCTCGCGTTAGACAAAAGGGCAGGTAACATACAAAGAATAATGCATCTTAGTATAGATTTCAAAACATCTCAGAGTAGAATTACCTCTATAGATCAGTCTACGTGTACAACTGGTGATCGGTACAAGTGGAGAGATTTGGTTAAGCGAAGTGTCACAGCAACCAAAGGATGAAAGAAGCCAATAGACAGATGCTGATGACAGGTACCTCAATACATGTGTATCTTTCAATAGCCATAACTTTCTTACCATCAAACGGGGATCAACATTTGTTTTGGTCATGGTTATCAAGGTATTAGTTATTTTTTTAAATTACCATACTATTCGGTAAGCCCGGTGTTTCCCAAACTGTTTACCGTGAAACCCTAGTGTGTCGCGAGGCATGAGTTGGTGTTCCTCAAAATATTGCAATAATAAAATAGTTAGGCCACACCATAAATTATATATATATATAATAATATAATAATAATATATATATAAGAAAATAGAATAAATAAGGCAAGTGTTCCGCTAAAGGCTCCGAATAAGCAGTGTTCCGTTGAGGAAAAAGGGAAACTCTGGGCTAGCCTACAGAGTCAAAGAGCCTATAGAGTCATAGAACCTATAGAGTCATAGAGCCTATCGAGTCATAGAATATGTAGAGTCAAAAAGCCTGTAGAGTCATAGAGCCTATAGATTAGATTCATAGAGTCATAGAGCCTATAGAGTCATAGAGCCTATAGAGTCATAGAGCCTATAGAGTCATAGAGCCTATAGAGTCATAGAGCCTATAGAGTCATAGAGCCTATAGAGTCATAGAGCCTATAGAGTCATAGAGCCTATAGAGTCATAGAGCCTATAGAGTCATAGAGCCTATAGAGTCATAGAGCCTATAGAGTCATAGAGCCTATAGAGTCATAGAGCCTATAGAGTCATAGAGCCTATAGAGTCATAGAGCCTATAGAGTCATAGAGCCTATAGAGTCAAAGAGCCTGTAGAGTCAGAGCCTATAGAGTCAGAGCCTATATAACACTTTAACAGAACGTTTTCTCTATTAATAATTTTCCCTACTGAGGTAAACAGAGAAGACATTGTGTGACTGAGTACAGAGAAGACATTGAGACTGAGTACAGAGAAGACATTTTGTGACTGAGGTAAACAGAGAAGACATTGTGTGACTGAGGTAAACATAGAAGACATTGTGTGACTGAGTTAAACAGAGAAGACATTGTGTAACTGAGTTAAACCGAGAAGACATTGTGTGACTGAGTTAAACAGAGAAGACATTGTGTGACTGAGTTAAACAGAGAAGACATAGTGTGACTGAGGTAAACAGAGAAGACATTGTGTGACTGAGTACAGAGAAGACATTGTTTGACTGAGTACAGAGAAGACATTGTGTGACTGAGGTAAACAGAGAAGACATTATGTGACTGAGTACAGAGGAGACATGGTGTGACTGAGGTAAACAGAGAAGACAATGTGACTGAGTACAGATGAGACATGGTGTGACTGAGGTAAACAGAGAAGACATTGTGTGACTGAGTACAGAGAAGACATTGTGTGACTGAGTACAGAGAAGACATTGTGTGACTGAGACTCACTTCTGTGTGTGTGTGTTTTTTGATATCCTCATTATTCTTCAATGTAAATAATCATCCTCATTTATCCCTTTCTTTGACTTGCTTGCTTAAGTGTACAACACTAATCAATAAATATCTATTTAAACTAATTTAAAGAATCGGTCACGTGATTCTACTTACCAGTGTAATGAAGAAATAATGAAAGAGCTCAGAGATCATCTTGATCTTTAAAGCCTGGAAAGTAAAACAAATAGAGGACATTGTATGTATTTACAACCTGATCACGTGACACACATTGCTATGACAACAAAACATTAATTTCCCTCTCAAGTTTGTGTCTTATCCAGGGGCGGACAGGCTATATGGGCAATCGGGCAAATGCCCGGTGGGCCGGTAATAAATGGGCCGGTCTGGTCGCGAACAAAAAAAAATAAATTCAATGCAGACAACTTTAAAAAAAAAAGTGACAGCAGCAAGACACAAAGGCCCGAACACGTTTTCTTGGTTTTTTTTGTTTTTATTAAATTCTTATAACAATTAATTTTGTTTGAAAGTCAACAAGAAAAATACACTATACACTGTACGTATTATCATTAGCAAAACTTAAGACTGTACTTTCTGCTATGCACGAGCGGCATAGACTGCCTTGATGTCTTCGAGGCTGTGTTTGGCCTAATCATTTTGCTGGTCGGCATGGGCCTTTGATGGCACTCCCATTTTAATTGCTCCTTCCCTCCCCCGGCTTTTAATGGTTCCAATGAAAAAAAGAGGGATTGAGAGAGGTGTGAAGTTAGAAAACATTGAATATAGGTGCGACAATTAGCTCTTGAACAATACTTAATAGAAAATTAACTTAAACACATACACACAGCTGCGAAGTTGCAAGCCACCCAACTTATTCACAGCTCAGTCTGGGTATAAAGCTCTACTTTCTGCGATTTGAAGAGAAAAAGTAAGTTTCTTTTTGTTTATTTTTAATAACATAGATCTAAAAACACTACACTTATTTATACTATTATATTTAATGGCAAACTTATACTTAGTATGAAGTCATTAATGATGAAAATGAGATTTATATTTTAAATAATGGGTCATGGTATATTCATATATAAATCGCGTTTTTGAGAATGCACTAGGAGGAAGCAAGAGCTTTTCACAATAAGTAAGTGCCTCTCTAACCGTTCTGCTTTCTCTCATCTTTTAATGGAATGGGTTGCCTGAGTCAGCCAGGAAAACCAATGATTTAGCATATTTTAAGTCACAGATCAACATACATGACTAGATTGACACATGAAATGCGTAAGACGTAACAATCTTATTTTTTGAAGAAACGTCAGTAATCTATAAGTAATACCAAAAAGCTTCAAACTCATTAGGCTGCTATTGTATTGTTTATAGTTTTCAGACTACATACATGTATAAATAGGATACATTATGTAATCCTACGAATGCATACATTCAGATTTTGATGCGTTATCAAACTTTATATATTTCGTAGAGAATTAGGCTTACACTTATAATATAACACATGGGCGTCGCCGGGAGGAGAGGGTCTTCAAACCATCACTTGCCTGAGACCTCATTGTCTGAAAGGGAAACTTTACTTACTGCCCCAGTGCAGCCAACGTAAGCAAACTACAGTCACCAAATTTCATGAGCGTAGCCAAAAGAGGTTTTGTGGTTTCACTCCCCCCCCCCCCAATACAAAAACTAATTACAATTGTCTACCAGTCGCTGAACTCCATTAAATAGCAGATTTGGTTTTTGATTTTTTTAGTGGAATAGTAGCAGGCTCATTGTACTGTAGATACCTCAGAATTTGCATTTTTAAAGCTGAAAATAAAGGAAATAATGCTTGGTTCCGGGGCTTCGCCCCAGACCCCACTGAGGAGATCAGAGCGCTCCCCCGGACTCCCTAGCTGCACTTTGGCGGTGTGTATTGTCTTTCCACTAATTATAGGAAGAGAGTATTCTAGGGTAGAATTTTTTTTTTTGAAAAAAAAATAAATATATATATATATATATATATATATATATATATATATATATATATATATATATATATATATTGCGGAGTGGGGTAAAAATCCCCCCGACCAGAAAATATATGACATGTCATTTGTGGGCCGGTTTATATGGTAATGCCCGGGCCGATTTTGATACCCAGTCCGCCTCTGGTGTTATCTTCTTACCTTATATAATACAGACGTTACATGTTAACTAATGACTTAAAATCTGCAAGTCACTGGTTTTCCTGGCTGCCTCAGGCAACCCATTCCATGCTCTAATAGCACTAGGGAAGAAGGAACATTTGTACAAATTTGTCCTAGCATATTGAACGAGGAATGTGCCTTTGTCTTTGTGTCTTTCTGAGTATTTTATTAGATTTTGTTGTGCCAAAATACAGACGAGATGTGAAGCTGTGAGGTACCTACATTTTAGGCTGAAACTGGATCTCAATTCATTTTTGTAGACTTCAAGTAGTATGTTATCACATTAAAAGAAATGGGATTCAGATAAAGAAAAATAAATATTAAGATAATCAAGTTGAATCAGTATTCAGAAGAGCAGCATTAAATAAAAGTCTGAGGCAAATGTCAATCCCAAAATGTACGACTGAACCACATATGGCACAGTTTGGCAAAATAGTAATTTTACAAGGCCCTCAACCAGCCTCCAGAGCATACAACAGGAAATACCATCTACCCTTTTCTACCGAGTCTGACAGAGAAACCTTACAAATCTTTGATCTCATTGTGTATCTCCAAACGACGATACAGAGAGTCAAGATACAAGTGGATCAAAGGATAATCTCAACTTAGAAGATAGCCCAGGGTCACTAGTCAATAAAAAAAAACCCTCTCAATCCTATTGAATCGTAGCAAGTTCGTGGTCTTCTTCCCTTTACCAAGTAGCACTCAGGGTTGGGAACAGAATCGCTGGTACGCATCTTTTCATTCATTGAAAGCTGAATTCTAAAAACAAAATTTGTAGTGAATTGTTAACAAAAGCTCATTTTAATGCCGGTTTTAATGTGTACTTTTATCAAGAACTGCGTGGTGAAGACCGTGGTCGATAGATATAATAGATTTATACAAAGTAAAACTAATACCATAGCAGCTCTTCATTTTCTTTAGTAATAATAGAATCCAATAAATAATAAATAAAGATGAACACTTGAAACCTTTAGACGTGGGTTAGTAAATAAAATAGATAGATAGATAGATAGATAGATAGATAGATAGATAGATAGATAGATTGATAGATAGAGATAGATAGATAGATAGATAGATAGATAGAGATAGATAGATAGACAGACAGACAGACAGACAGATAGACAGACAGACAGACAGATAGATAGATAGATAGATAGATAGATAGATAGATAGAATTTATAATGTTTTACACACCAATCTATGTCAACATAAAGTTAGCAATATGCTCAAGAGATCCAGACATAGATTTGTTTATATCAGACAGAGATTTGTTTATATTAACATTACATTCAAAAAAAAGAGACCAAAAGAAACTTGTAGTAAAACAAAACAATAATAAAAATAATCAATAGTTGTATTGTGTACTCTGTTAAATATTGCTTTGTCTCCTCCACTTCTCATACGTATATCTGTAACGAATCACAAGTTCTGCTCTGCAGCAGCGAGAAGCTTTTTCATTGTCCTCTAGCGCTGTATTTGATTATTTAGCAAAAGAATGACTTGAAAATCAAATCCCTTGGCAGATTTCTTCTTCCTAAAATCTTTTCTTTCTTTCTTTCTTTTTCTTTCCCTAAACACACATCTACGCTTTCTTTCTTTCTTTTTTTTTTTTGTGTTCAAACGGAAGAAGGAAAAAAAAAAGGTCAAATGAGGCTTATAGAAAGTGTTTCTTGAAGCCTGGAAAGAGCATTGTTCAACCACTCCAGCCATGGGTTGTATATTGTTTATACTGCCCAACCACTCTAGCATTGCAGTGTACAATGAGTTTAAGTTGACATGAAAAGTTACTTTCTCTCTCCATTTGAAATGTTTTTTATTTCCTCAATTATTTGTTAAACTCGAGGAAGTGTTGGAGCTGCTTGCACTTCATCTAAGGAGCAGTGATTCTCAGCTTGTACTTCATCTAAGGAGCAGTGATTCTCAGCTTGTACTTCATCTAAGGAGCAGTGATTCTCAGCTTGTACTTCATCTAAGTAGCAGTGATTCTCAGCTTGTACTTCATCCAAGGAGCAGTGATTCTCAGCTTGTACTTCATCTAAGTAGCAGTGATTCTCAGCTTGTACTTCATCCAAGGAGCAGTGATTCTCAGCTTGTACTTCATCTAAGGAGCAGTGATTTTCAGCTTGTACTTCATCCAAGGAGCAGTGATTCTCAGCTTGTACTTCATCTAAGGAGCAGTGATTCTCAGCTTGTACTTCATCTAAGGAGCAGTGATTCTCAGCTTGTACTTCATCTAAGGAGCAGTGATTCTCAGCTTGTACTTCATCTAAGTAGCAGTGATTCTCAGCTTGTACTTCATCCAAGGAGCAGTGATTCTCAGCTTGTACTTCATCTAAGTAGCAGTGATTCTCAGCTTGTACTTCATCCAAGGAGCAGTGATTCTCAGCTTGTACTTCATCTAAGGAGCAGTGATTTTCAGCTTGTACTTCATCCAAGGAGCAGTGATTCTCAGCTTGTACTTCATCTAAGGAGCAGTGATTCTCAGCTTGTACTTCATCTAAGGAGCAGTGACTCTCATCTTGTGGCTTGAGATACATTTATCGATTGGAAGTCATTGTCAGGAAAATGAAAAGAATATGTTACTAAATCATGTGGTTAGGGAACGTCCCGATATTACGTTACGGCAGGGGGGAGGGGGGGACAAACACATTTTTTACAAGGAGGAAGGGAGGGGGTCTTAACGTAAGATAACATCAAAATATTCAAAAGAAATAACACACCCACACACACACGCACCCACACACAAACACTGTTTTAGAGCATTATGTCATTTCAACTCGTGTATTTGTTAGATCCCCACTGTGAACCTTTATCCTACATTAGGTTGTTAACGTGGTTTATACATTAAATTAGTATTATCAATAGATACAGTGACTCCTTGACTATCGCGGGTCCGACTTTCACTTACCATGGATTTTCAAATGATATAAATGGAAAAAAATACAACGCGTTTTTTTTTAACACCATCACCATGGGTTTTCTGGCGTCCGCCCTATTTGTTAAAGGTGGGGGGGGGGAGAGAGAACGGAGGAGGGTCCAAAATCGTGTCCAGTTTCTAGTGGCAGACAAAGCACTGCAAGTGTGCACTACAGTATTTTACAAAGCTAAGAAAGAAACTTCGGTTCTGCCTCTTCGAGTGGCATGACGTCAATGTCGTTTAAGCTGTAAATACACCGATTGGTTCCTGTTACAGCACTATTATACTGAAGATAAGGAAGTCATAAAAACTTTTTAAACCACTTAACAAACGAGTTGATTTTATTTCATTCATGTATTTAATGCTGTTGATTTAGTGTGATGTAAATCGCCGGTAGAGCGGTTCTTGTTATAATTTGTTGCTAGGAGCCTTTCAAATAAATTAATTATTAAACATTTCGTTAACCGTTTTATTATACGCAATAATGCTTATATCTAGATGTAATTACTGGGTATTTTTAATACTCCCATAATTGTCTATTTTCTGCTTCTCTGTCGTTATTATCAATTCATTAATCTTACAAATGTAATTCAATACAGTCAACGTAATTATTATTAATTGAGAATGGCATCTTTCCGGATAATTGAACGTTCGGATAATCGAATGCGTAATAGTATAAAGAGTTCATTTCACCGATAATATAAAGAAAGTTCTTATGTGGTATAGCAACGTTGAATTAAACATTAAATTAAACATATCAAACAAGGGCAAAGCGTTTGGCTTCCAGGGTTCGAATCCCGGTGAAGACTTGGATTTTTTAAATTTCGGGATCTTCAGCTCTAGTGGGCACCTGACATTAGTTGGGGAAAGTAAAGGCGGTTGGTCGTTGTGTTGGCCATATGACACCCTAGTTGACCGTAGGCCACAGATGACCTTTACATCATCTGCCCTATAGACCACAATGTCTGAAAGGGGAACTGTACTTTTTTTATACAGGGGAACAAAGTGTTATACTTAGTAACCCACCATGTTTGAACTAATCGCTAAATTATCGCTGCACACCAGCAAAACCATTTACATACCATACTGTAAAAAAAAAAGACAGTCCGGATATTTGACATTCTGGATAACTGACGTCCGTATAAAGGACGTTCTATTGCTACAAGACTCAACATGCTCCAAATGTCCTCTTAGCGTCTTTTAATAAGTTCTAGGGCTTAAAGTGAGAAGTCGATCTTGTATCTTTCATACTGTTTTTCTCGGAAGAACGCTAAGAGTGTAATCGAATACGACAATGTTGACTTACCGCATGGAGAATCTTTGTTATCGATCTCAGATCACAGTCAATAATGAATCGAAACTCTCCTCTCCTTTTGAGGTCCTTGAGCACGCTGACGTAATCACTGTTGCTGATGGCCTCCAGCTTTCTGACAGTGATTTGAGGCGTCTTGATGTCATCGGAGGTTTTCAGTACTTCTTGGAGCCTGGTCAAACCTGCAAGTTTATTGCATTCCGAAATTGAAATTTACCAAATAATAGTTCTTTAAAACCATGTCTAATACATAGAGTAAAGGCCAGCTTACATGTCCTTGACATTATTTTGGGTAAAGGTCACAATCCAAAACCAAATACAACTATTAAAATGCATCAAGCTATCTTATATATTTTATGTAAAACTTTAAAGTTAATTGAACGTATATGTTAAAAATTTCCTATAGTTTTCAATGACATCGTAAGAGCACTATTTTATAATGAGACAGATCTCTAGGAGGCTGTGTCTTTTTACGTCATTATCTATGTTTGGACACTCTTGATTCTTTTACAAGACTTAACCAATCAGATTGGGGTATTGAGATCGATATGTCTGACAGCATTATTATCAGTGAACATTAGGACTAAGACTTTCATTTGTTGTGTAGATCTCATCTTGTTTTTGTTCTATATTCTATCCATATATTATCTGCGACCCGCGCATCTTAATTTGAGTATCACTGATATTGTCACTGATATATATAGTTGGTCCATCGTGCTTCGATGATGACCACTCAGGGGGCTGAGGGCTTTGCACTGGGGTTTTATGCCTCCTCATGTGGTTGGTGAGACCTATGTGAGCCCGGAATGTTCGGCTGCGCACTGGGCAAGTTATTCCAGCTGGAGCTAATGTCGTGGGTCATGCTTTTCTTCTCTGGCGTTTTTCTTCTGCCAGCGTTGTTCTCTTTTCCTCAACAACCTGTGTGCCAGTTTTCACAGCGACGCCTTGATGCTCTGTCATGTGCCTCTGTCTCCCAGGTGGCTGGGTCTATGCTGAACGCCTTCAGAGAAGCTTTGAGAGTGTCCCTGAAGCGCTTTCTTTGACCACCTTGCGAGCGCTTTCCTTCGCTTCCATTCTGCAGACGTGTCCTGCCCATGGCAGCTGAGACTGCATCAGGGTTGTATGGATGCTTTGCAAACACGCTCTGATATAGTGTATTAGAAACAACGAGCCGACCCGCGGCGTAGCATACGCCCCTACCACCATCTTTTTCATTGTGAGCCTCGCTCTCTGTCAACGCGAAAGTTTAATTGGGTAACTCTAGTACGACTTGCAGAAATAAAAGAGTTATCTTTCAATGCTTTTTTCACTGTGGTGTCCCGCATGGTTGGGTCACGAAGAGAATTAAATAGATATATCCTAATATATTTAATTGGCGCTACTAGAAGTTTTGATTTGAAAAAAAAACAGTCATAATCATAATGTAAGTCTTCAACTGTGAATTCATCCTTGACTTTGAGTCAATAGAACCTATGTATCAGTGCTTAGTATACAGAGTGGCTTCAATATTTTCTATGATTTCTCCTTGAGCTATTAAAAATTTTTTCTGAGGAATTCTGTTCTTTCGTCATGTAAATTTAGATTGCCGGTATACAACTGGAGATTACATTAACAGATCCTACTCCTTTACATGGCTATACGTATTTACCAACGTCTGAACAGATATTTATTTGTATTTCTGTCAAAGACCTGCATAATTATGTACGGTCACATATATAATATGACATGATACTACAATTATTCATTACACTGACTAAAGTTAGAAGACATAGGCTCCTTCCAATACAGCGCAGCATTGATTGACTTTGTAGACTTCTCATTTCTTCTTGGAGCCTTGGTACTCCAAACAAAAAGTAGAAACTTCCCTTACCATCGTTATTCTCGTAGAGAATGGTGAATTTTTCCCAGCCCCAGTGCTGAATGGCGTCCTTGTACGCCTTGCTCAAGGTCAGATAATGGGGGTATAAGTTGATGGAGAAGTAGTCTCTGTTGTCTCGTGCGTCCCAGCGCCACTGGAGGTGGGGGATTTCGAAGGCGTTACAGATGGACTGGACGTGCCCCGCGGCAAGAGACGACACTGGGCCAAACATGGCCGCGATACCAGTCTGAGACATGCGACATACTGAAAAAAAAAAAAAGAAATGAAAAGATCTAAAGATTCTAAATGTCTGAGAATGTTTTCTAAAAAACTTATCCACGACGGAATGAAAATCAAATCTGAAGGGAATGCAAATCAAAACTGTTTAGAACATTGCGCAAAGGCTCTTCTCGTACAGCACACTAGATCTAAATAGACTTCAGTTTCATCTGTAACGAAGGACAAGAAATGCAGCCTAAATCTACTTTCAGGTCTTTGCATTAAACAGAAAATAGACAACAATCTACCGAGATATATGAAACTTAGAGAACAAAGTAAGATCAATTAGTTTTAAAAAATTAATATATTTTCCTAAATGTCCAACCTCACAAAAGTCTTGCGTTTATAAACAAGTAAGGTGTAACAGAAAAAACTAGATATTAACTTATTAATTATTATCTTTGAGGATAGCCACTAGACAGTGTATGGAATGTTGATTGTGTTTTATAAATACCCACATACACAGATTTTTACAAACACCTACTAGTGCAAACAAAGGTCTAAAAGGTCAGAGTATTGACTTGTACTGGTGAAACCATCAAGACCAGTGTTTTGTCCTCCAATAAAGATATAGTTCTTGCAATATTGATTAATTAATTTAATCTCTCTACAGCTCTATTGATTAATTTCTGTTTTGAATTATTTCTCTCTTGATTGATTTCTTTAGCTCTCTACTGATTGAATTCTCAATCCTTTAATTTCTTTATTTTTTTTTATCAACTGATTTATCAAATTATTCATCACTATATGGATTAATCTGAAAGAATTAGTGTATCTATTGATTGATTTCTCTTTTAAAATTAGTGTATCTATTGATTGATTTCCCTTTTAACTGATTTCTCGTTGGATTTTTAAAAATTAATTGGTCTCTATTGATACTTCTTATCTTATTGATTGATTTTTATATCTATTGATTTCTCTGTTGAACGGTTTCTCTGTTGATTGTTGTATACCAAGTTTTACTTTTGATCTAATAAAGGTGATACTTATGTCTGATAATGAGTTGTATATGGTTTCAATTCCTTTTTTTTTTACTTCAAAACTGGGCGGAAAATCATAAAATATTCGTCACATGATTGCGTGTTCTAGAATACAAATTCCTAGCCATATTTTTTTTTATTTCCATTAACCTTGTGAAATCTAATTATTCAATTATACCTCAATTTAAGGCAGAAAACATTATATGCAGCTCTACAAACATAGGAAATATGCACATATCGCTGACTGGAAGGGCAGTAATCACTGTTACATTTAAATCTTTACTATATTACTACATAAATTATAATTTAAAATAGTAAACAAGATACTAACTAAACCTTAATGTACACTTTTAAACAATAAAAGGTATAAATAATAATATTTTGTCCAACTTTAGTCTTTGAAAGAGTATTTGGAATTATTATTATTATTATGTAAATTTAGTTTACTGGAATAAAATACAGTTAAATTTATATTTTAAATACTTTACTTTTGATATCATAGGCAATCTACATATACCGACGTTAGACATGTAACAATCATAGACTTCCCCGTCTAATCCCTGCTTAGTTGGAACCAATTAGTATCGACTGTAAGTGTTCAACAAACGGTAGGAAGCACAAAAAGAAGCTTCAAGAATTCAATGAAGAAAAAGGAATAAACGAGTGCAATTATGCAAATTAATTAATACCAATTTTTTGTAAACCACATATACAATTTAAGCCTGCAAATCAAAAGCTCTTTTTTCTATACAAATAACAGTAGTTGAATTACTAAACAAGTTATATTTATTACATGTAATTAATTTAGGTTTATAAAGTTAATGAGGTTTGTACAAATTTTATTCAAGTTAAGTATTAATAGATCATCACACCTACATCTATTTTGTTGAAATTGCTGAAGCTAGAACCTATCAAAAGTTTAGTTGGACTGCCTGGAGCTAAAAGCAAACGACCGTGTAACCCTAGAGGCGTATGTGTACCTCTCTTCTAGAGCGGATAAGATTTGAATGTCACTATCGCCATGATTACCTTTCTTCTGTGCCTATAAGATTTGAATGTCACTATTGCCATGATTACCTTTCTTCTGTGCCTATAAGATTTGAATGTCACTATCGCCATGCTTAACTTTCTTCTGTGCCTATAAGATTTGAATGTCACTATCGCCATGCTTAACTTTCTTCTGTGCCTATAAGATTTGAATGTCACTATCGCCATGATTACCTTTCTTCTGTGCCTATAAGATTTGATGGTCACTATCGCCATGTTTACCTTTCTTCTGTGCCCATAAGATGTGAATGTCACTATCGCCATGATTACCATTGTTCTGTGCCTAAAAGATTTGAATGTCACTATCGCCATGTTTACCTTTCTTCTGTGTCTATAACATTTGAATGTCACTATCGCCATGCTTACCTTTCTTCTGTGCCTATAAGATTTGAATGTCACTATCGCCATGATTACATTTCTTCTGTGCCTATAAGATTTGAATGTCACTATCGCCATGATTACATTTCTTCTGTGCCTATAAGATTTGAATGTCACTATCGCCATGATTACATTTCTTCTGTGCCTATAAGATTTGAATGTCACTATCGCCATGCTTACCTTTCTTCTGTGTCTATAAGATTTGAATGTCACTATCGCCATGCTTACCTTTCTTCTGTGTCTATAAGATTTGAATGTCACTATCGCCATGCTTACCTTTCTTCTGTGCCTGAAAACTATCCTGCGGTTGAATTGTGTCTCTGTCCACTATCACCACCATGTTCTGAAACAAATTGAGGTTTAAATTTTCTACCGCCTTTTCAATGGCACGCCAATGTCCTTCATACTCCTTCTCAACCAACGCCCCTGAAATAAAGAATCAAACATCGAATGAGTAAATCGTTCAGTTTAGTGTGATTCATTTCGCAAGCATCACTTTAAAAAAAGCAACTTGTTTGTTGGCTTTCAAGTCTTGCAAACATCAAGACTTGACATTGAGGACTTGCAAACATCAAGACTTGACATTGAGGACTTGCAAACATCAAGACTTGACATTGAGGACTTGCAAACATCAAGACTTGACATTGAGGACTTGCAAACATCAAGACTTGACATTGAGGACTTGCAAACATCAAGACTTGACATTGAGGACTTGCAAACATCAAGACTTGACATTGAGGACTTGCAAACATCAAGACTTGACATTGAGGACTTGCAAACATCAAGACTTGACATTGAGGACTTGCAAACATCAAGACTTGACATTGAGGACTTGCAAACATCAAGACTTGACATTGAGGACTTGCAAACATCAAGACTTGACATTGAGGACTTGCAAACATCAAGACTTGACATTGGACCAAGATCTCATTTAGAACACTTTAGATCTGCACTTAATTAGCATTCATTAGTTCTGTAGTTTCTTACAATTTAAACAGTTCAACAAAATTAACTGGCTTCAGTTAATAAGCATCCATCTCAATCATTACTTCATTCATTCTTCTCTTCACGCTTTGAAGTGTCTGTGTACAAGTAGGAGTCGAAAGGTAAAGTTTCTTTAATTCAACTCTAGATCGACATGCTTGTGATGTGGTTATATGGCACTGAAGATAGCGCATAGAAATATATGCACGAAGATCTAGATCAATCACCCAATAAATATGAACCTCAGTCTTGTATGCCGTCCTTCTTCCACGAAACTTGAATACATTAAAAGATTTTTTTAAAATAAAAACAAAACATTTTATGAAGTAAGTATCGAGGTTAAAGGTCCTCGTATTTTTTTTCAAGAGAATACAGCCTTGCGTTATTCAAATAATGTAAAAACCCAACAGTGCCAAAGGCCGAAGAGACCGATTCACAGACTGACTTCACTGATGCCGCGCAACAGATATAGTATAGGTCTAAATATAGTCGCCTGCGACTTCGAAGCTGGACCAACAACCTTTCTGAACCATATACGTACAATTATTTGTCAACTGAGTAAGCTCAATAGCTTCTCTATTAAAATGTAAAACTTGGCCACTCTAATTGTATGGGTGTAATCTGTGATCAGCGCAGTTGTAACACTCAGAGGGGAAAACGAAAGGAGAGAGCGTCGTCTAAAACGCCTTTAAGGACAGGCAACCCATCCAGGATAGTAGACTTGTGCCCTAAACATGACCACTCAGTTTGTACAAGTGGAGTCTTCTTCATGGAGGTTACACGATTTTTATTTAAGTAATTGAGAAACAACAAGATATATATATATATATATATATATGTCACTTTGTGGACGACATAGATCAGCGGTTCTCAACCTTTTAAGGTCAGCGAGCCCTTTTAACTATCCTCCACTCTGCCGCGACCCCCACCCACCCACACACACACAGAGCAATAGAAGAATTGACAAAAACAATCCATATTTTTGATGGTCTTAGGCGACTCCTAGGAAATCGTCAATCGACCCCCAAGGGGTCGCAACCCACAGGTTAAGAACCCCTGACATAGATGGTCTGCAGGGCCAGAAGAAGAACTAGCTGACATGGTGATGTGCATAGACAAAGACTTACGTAGCATAAGGCATGATAATCATTGCCAGAAAAGGCTTGTCTTTGAATAAAGCTCCATCCAACGTTAAAGACAGAAGGAATGGAGAAAGAAGGTCAAAAGATCTTGTGTGGTGCCCCCCAATGATTCAACTGACTAAAGAATAAGATTTTCATGATCATATCTAAGGTCACTCACACACAAACACACGCACACACACTCAAAGCAAAAACATTGTTTGAAAAAAAACCAGAAGTCTTCGAATATAGTCTCACCTTTATGACAGATGTGTTTATTTCCCTTGTTCGTGACCGCTGCCATGGCAACCGCCAAACGTGTTTTTTTTTTTTTTTTTTTTTTAAATTGAATTTATTCTACGCTTTGGATAAACAGTTAACTTCTCTAAACAGCTCATTGTTTTAGAGATAACTTGACAGCATCTCACTTACAGTGTGTCCAATAAATAACACATTCCAACAATGAGCTTTGAGTACAAAACAAAACTAAAGACATGGGCGGACTGGCTGCCCAAATCGGCCCTGGCATTACTTACTATCGGCCCACATCTTGCGTACCATTTGAGAGGTATTCTTTAGCACGTGTCGTTATTATAAATTAAACTTAAAAATGCATCGAAGACTGAAATCAGACATGCGTTAGTTGACTTGACGTATTGTATTTCTAAATAAATATAGACTTAGAGGCTATATGAAGTCTTGAAGTTACAAAGATAGTTTGTGTGGAACTCAAAATCCGCCCTAGAAATAGTCCACTTAGGCAGGTAAAAAGGCAGGTTTCAGTTTTTATTTTCTGGGACGCATTCATTTGTCCTTAGATAAAAGGATCATTAGTTGCCCATGGTGGACCTTCTTTAAATAATAAACAGCCAAATACAGAAGTTTACAAAATATTTTAATGGATAATAGTGAAAATATGGAGGATAATAAATGAAACAAATTCCAAGCAGCCTCTTAAATGTTTGAAAACTATATCGCTACAATGTTATTACTAGAAAAACATTTCTGCCTGTCGGAAACTGATTTTTGATTAGATTTAGAATGATCAGAGTATCTCTATCAGCTAAAGTACATCTCGTTTCTACAACTACATTCACTGGCGAATGTCAAAGTGTAATATAATTTCGGCCTAATCTCTCGACAAGTACACGACCTATCTCTTGAAACTCTCAGACAAACACTCAAACAAACACACAAACAAACACTCAGACAAACACTCAGACAAACACTCAGACAAACACTCAGACAAACACTCAGACAAACACTCAGACAAACACTCAAACAAACACACAGACAAACACTCAAACAAACACACAGACAAACACTCAGACAAACACTCAGACAAACACTCAGACAAACACAGACAAACACTCAAACAAACACACAGACAAACACTCAAACAAACACACAGACAAACACTCAAACAAACACACAGACAAACACTCAGACAAACACTCAGACAAACACTCAGACAAACACTCAGACAAACACTCAGACAAACACTCAGACAAACACTCAAACAAACACTCAAACAAACACACAGACAAACACTCAGACAAACACTCAGACAAACATTCAGACAAACACACAGACAAACACTCTGATGTTTTATCTATTAGTCTTTCCTTCTTGGGTTTCTTTTTTTCCGACATTTTTGTTCTCATCCTTGTTGACACAGCATTGTGACCAGTGGTCACCCAATCAATAGGTCAATCAATGAGCTGAAATAAAACCTTACTACGTGGCCTTTCATGCTCCTCCTCAAGCCCCACCTCTTTCTGTGATCTCTTTGATTCAGACTTTCGTCAATGTTGACCAGGAGAAGGGGTGAGATGAACAGCCGGGGGGGGGAGAGAACCAGTAACATTACTCTTACAAGGGTGGTCATAACAACTAAATAGAAATAAGAAGAGGGCTGAAGTTGTGGTCAGTTTCAAATGGTCAGTCATTAGGAAGGAGGTAGGTTGTCGGGATTGATCTAGTGGTCAGAAAAGGGAATTAAGGGGGGGGGGGCTATAAAAGCTTGTATAACATGAGAAATTCCACGACTAAGTGTGACAAGTTTTATTTGGATGTCTAAATGTACAGAAGAATGTATACATGATAAAGTGAGTGCGCGTGTGTGTGCTCATGAGTTAACAGTCAGAAAAGAAAATGGCCTACAATACTTAAGGACATGCTTAGAACAGAAAATGCAATTTACATGGAAGCAGACCAGTAGACTATTGACTATTGTGGAAACTATAAAAAAAATGTAATCGAATTGCGATGATAACTGACTGTAATTTGATAACAGTTACTAGGATAACAACTAGTTATCTAGTTCCACAGTTCCATAACATTATGCACGAGTTTAAACCGTTCAATAATTCACTTGAAGTACAATAATACTTTTGTGGGGAAATGTTGGGATATAATAAGACAATAGTAATTTTTTAAAATAGTAAAATTGGTTTCAAAAATGGCTAATTCTTGTTGTAATCCCTCAATTGGGTGCGTGACAAAATAAAAAGTGAATGTATATAATTTATAACAGAGGTGCCCCCAAGTAAGCTCTATAAAGATCAAGTCTGGCGCCATTTCGCCCTCACTAGCATAGAGGAAAGTAGCTGGCAGCAGATGACCTCTGACTAAAAGAGACAGTTGGAGACCTCTCACAAAGGCTGCTCGACATACGGAAAAGAAAAAGAAAAGCCATTTTTGAAGACAGGTGCAGAAGTCGGGAAGAAAACTTAAATAGACCGCCGGCAGACAACGGCTTTGTCTGCATCAAATGCTGAAAATAAGTAGGTCACAACTGGTTTTTGCTGGGTCATGTGAAACACTGCACTCATGTTCGGAATCGAAGACATGACTTTTATTCATCTGTCTATAGAGAACGTAGGAGAGAATGGACCAACTGTTTTGTTTCAACAAACGTTTTATTTCCCGCTATTATTATTCAAAGGTTGAAATGGATGTTTAGTCAGATAAATCACACACAAAGTGAAAGTCAACATTGATCAACACAAGTCTGTCAACGGTGGCTACAGGAAAAGCACCAGGACATCTACACATCGGCTATATTTAGACACATTGTGTCGCCCTTACAAAACTGTTTAAAATACGGCCATATTTTGTAGCCGAAATACCAATAATAGTAGTCAGTAGTCAGTAGTCAGTAGTCGGTAGTCGGTAGTCAGTAGTCAGTAGTCAGTAGTCTGTAGTCAGTAGTCGGTAGTCGGTAGTCGGTAGTCAGTAGTCAGTAGTCAGTAGTCGGTAGTCGGTAGTCGGTAGTCGGTAGTCAGTAGTCAGTAGTCAGTAGTCAGTAGTCAGTACATTTTTAAGCTCCCCCCTCACTTCCTACGTCTAAAGATATGTGTGTGTGTGTGTGTGTACTGTACTTGCCTATTAAGAGTCTCTCTGGCAGCGACGTGGCCAATTTCACCGCTACCATGACGATGATAATCCGGAAGTGTAAATCATAACGAGGCTGCATTCTTAACCTTGGATGAATGGAAGGTTTCAGGACCTTGCTAGATGTACGCCCCAGAAACGGAAGAAATGCTGATGAGGAATGTGTTGGGAAGTTGTTGTAGGGAAAGTGATGACGCTCCTTTATTCAGACATCTCTGACTAGTTCCTGAAATACATTTTTAAACACAAGAATTAAAGAATTTCAAATTAAATATTGGCAATGTTCCTCATCATGAATGTCTAGGAATTTGTCTTTAAAGTTCTAACGTAGTAATCAATACATTTAGGAATTATAAATAATTTCTTAGTTTAGATTGAGGCCTGGCCAAATAAATGGGAGATCCTTGAACTAAATGTTTACAAATAATTGGAATTAAATGTTTGAGCCTCAGAAATGTACAACTTAGCATCACTGCCTATATTTATAAACTTTGCTCAGACTGTTTTTCACGACTGAAAAGCTTGAAGTCCATTTAGGTAGTGGGGAAATAACAGTATTTACATTGGATATTGAACATTCAATATGATTAGATTTTCCAATATTTATTTATTTATTATTTCCAGAGTCTAAAATGACGTAGAACACAATTATCAACTACACACAATTTTAGAACTTGGAAATCGTAAAACCATAGACGCCCAAGGGCCGCTTTTCTTATCTCCCTTTTTACGAATAAATTCTTTTGCCGCCTTATTGCCCTTCTCTAGTTGCCCCCCCCCCCCTCTCACCTATTCAGGCCGCTGACTATGTGATCATAATGACAAAGAAATGGCACAAATTAAACGCAATGAGACTGTTCTAGTGTAGCTCCCAACTGCGTTCTTTTTTGTTTTAGAGCCTCAAGAATCAGGCCAGCTGCAAACATTGACAAATGGGGACGGGGATGAATGTTTTTAGACAAAGTTTCGAGCAGTGGAAATGGAACTATCTTGTTCAGGGGACTGAAAGAGCTGACATGCGAGGGTTAACTGTTAGCCAGTGTACGTGATTAATGGCGAGCCAATTACTCACTGTTAACCCTTGGACTGTGCTCACGAGTCGCTAAACTAACTGTAGATTGACTGTGGGGGCGGGATCGGAGGATGGAAAGAGGAGAAGTCGTGGAAGGAGGGGAGAGGTATGGTAGAACAAATATTTATTGGACTTATTAGAGCGGCGGTGAGGTCTGGAAATGACTTGGACTAGACCACAAGTGCTGGGTGTACTTTGTTGTTGTTGTTTTCTTTATTGATTGAAGAGTTTGGGAATATTTATGAACTATTTACTTAACGAAATGATTGCATCTGAAAGGCTTTATTTTGAACAAAAAAATCTTTTAAAGTGTTTATGAGAAATCTTGTAGAATCATTCTATTTAGATTTGTTTAAAGTGTTGCAATTAATAAGAGTCTGAGAAACTTTTTCTTTTTATTAACTTTGATTCCCTCGTCCAACATTTCTCAACTATTTCTTTTCTACGAAAAACCCACACATATCCCACACATACCCCACACCTACCAAACACATAGCCCACACACCCCATACATAGCCCACACATACCCCCACACATAGCCCACACACCCCATACATAGCCCACACATACCCCCACACATATCTATACATGGTATTCTGTAAATACTGTATATGATGACCTTCATTGTCTATTTACAATAGAAGATCTCAATACCTATTGAAATGTTACTAATTTCGATAGGCTTTTTACCTGCAAGTCTAAAGGTAAGTCTTACAGCTTACATTATACATTACAGACGTTACTTCAAAGAGAAGATTATTAAGTCCTACGAGTTTCATGTGTCCATCTAGTCGTGCATGTGATTTCAACTCAAGTCATTGGTTTTCCTGGCTGATTCAGGCAACCCATTCCATGCACCTAATTTTCTGACATATTATGTTGGCAATATTTTAGGCCAATTTTTGTAATTTCGACCGAAATGTTTAATAAAACAATACACTTGATTCGGTCTAAACACAAACTGTGCTTACTCTGAGACATGAAAGCAACAAGTTTTGACACTGCTTTCACTCGGGTGCGAAGAAATTGTATAATTGTTCCCTCTAATATCGATCTAAAAACAAGAAATACATACAGCTGACCACCAGACAGTTTAAATAGCAAAACAAAATATTTAATTTAGTTATGTTTAGGGCGGGATTTAGGTTTGTGGATGCCCCGGAAAAGCATTATTGTGGAGACCTTACATTTTTTCGAAAGCTTAAATAAAAAGCTACTTATGAATATACAGTACAAATATCTAAAAAGCATGTCATATTATACAAGAAAGTACTTTTATAACTTACATCCAATTTGCGTTTCTCTATAGCTACAAAAATATGTAATATGGATATTTAAAAAAAAATGTTTAAGGTTTACGCAATGTAATTGGTGTTACGAGAATACGAGCACACTATAAGCAGACACTTTTTAACCACGACCGTGTGTTGTCAACTGGGAGATTTAAAATCTTGTTGGTAAAACTGCGAAACTAATGTTAAAAATATAATAATGAAAAAACAATTAAAGTTTCCCATTTTGGAGGACACTTTCTTGTGAAGTACAATGGGCAGTAACCCCGCCTGACCTCCCTTTAATACGGTCCTGGTTATGTACACCAAAAAAAAGATCTTTTTTAAATCATATTACGCTTTCTTTACAGTCAAATCATTGATAAAACATGGTCACACATCGCCAAAATAAGGTCAAACATGGTCGAAACATGGTAAAGTATGGTCGAAACATGGTGAAGTATGGTCGAAACATGGTGAAGTATGGTCGAAACATGGTGAAGTATGGTCGAAACATGGTGAAGTATGGTCGAAACATGGTGAAGTATGGTCGAAACATGGTGAAGTATGGTCGAAACATGGTGAAGTATGGTCGAAACATGGTGAAGTATGGTCGAAACATGGTGAAGTATGGTCGAAACATGGTGAAGTATGGTCGAAACATGGTGAAGTATGGTCGAAACATGGTGAAGTATGGTCGAAACATGGTGAAGTATGGTCGAAACATGGTGAAGTATGGTCGAAACATGGTGAAGTATGGTCGAAACATGGTGAAGTATGGTCGAAACATGGTGAAGTATGGTCGAAACATGGTGAAGTATGATCGAAACATGGTGAACTATGGTCGAAACATGGTGAAGTATGGTCGAAACATGGTGAAGTATGGTCGAAACATGGTGAAGTATGGTCGAAACATGGTGAAGTATGGTCGAAACATGGTGAAGTATGGTCGAAACATGGTGAAGTATGGTCGAAACATGGTGAAGTATGATCGAAACATGGTGAAGTATGGTCGAAACATGGTGAAGTATGATCGAAACATGGTGAAGTATGGTCGAAACATGGTGAAGTATGGTCGAAACAGGGTTAAACATGTTTTCTTTTTTCTTGTTTAGTTTTTAATCTACAGATGACAAAGTGGCTGCAGTGTATAACATACTACAATATTTCTTTCATTATACTAAAACGTGTTTATTTTGTGGGTTTTAAAAATCTTTTCTTTTTTTTTTAATCCAGTACTAATTACGTGTTTCTTTTGCTGTTCGAGCCAGAATCTTTGCTGTCGGTCAGACTAGAATACTTTGTCTGCTTCGATGGTTAAGGTCACTAGAGAAACCAAGGCTGGATCAATGGATCTAAAATTGCTCCAATCAAACCTTAGTACCTTCACTGGTAGCTTTCAAGTACACTTGAGATAAAAACTAAAGTACCACAACTTTGGCATTTGTTGAGAGAGAGAGAGAGAGAGAGAGAAAAGAGAAACAATATAACAAGAAGAAATAAATGTATCTGTAAAAGGAACAGATAAGAAAGTTAAGCTGAAAAAAGATAGAGAGAGACCTGACAGTGAGTAAGGTAAAGACATAGATATAGTGAAAGATAGAGAGAAAGAAAGATGTGAACAGAGAGAGAGAGACGGGGTGAGAGAAATCAGTTATCCAGTCTCTGTAATGTGTCTACCAAGGTCCCCTAAAATCTCCATTGAGCCGTTAACATGGTAGAAAAAGGAAATTGTGAACCGTCAAAGCAGGACGTCAAAGGGTGAGAGACCAAGAAACGAAAAAGTGCTTTCATTACATTTAATACGGTAAATTGGTCGCTATAGGAGAAAATAAATGTAGCTATTAACTCTGAGACAATGACAAAAACTACAATGACAAAAACAATGACATCACACGTACGTTGACATCACTACTACGATGACATCATAAGTACAATGACGTCAAATGTAAGATGATATCACGAGTACCATAACAATACAAGCACAATAACATTATAAGCACAATGACATTATAAGCACAATGACATTATAAGCACAATGACATTATAAGCACAATGACATTATAAGCACAATGACATTACTAATGCAAAGATATAACCAAAATAATTACATCACAAATACGATGCCATCTTAAGTGCAATGCCATCAAGATACAAAGTGCTCACAATTAAAGTGTTTTGGCGCACAAGAACTAAGACATCCCAAATACGTCATCAACAAACAATAACATCAAAAGTTTGACGTCACAAATGCGATGACATCACAAGTTCGATGACTTCACAAGAACTATGACATCACAAGTACAATGTCATCACGGCAACAATCCCAAAACAATGACACTACGCTGACACCACAAGTACCACGACTTCACAAATACGATAGCATACCAAAGTCAACAACATCCTATGTGCTATGTCGTCACAAGTTCAATGACATCCACAGGACGCAGCCTTATCATAACATCTTTCCTAACATCGTATTGAGCCCAGTCATCTTTCTCATTTCTCGGTAACCACTTGCAGAATTCCGCACAATTATCCGTTCTCAGAAAACATTTTTCTTTGAAGAGCCAGACGGTGTGAAGAAATGAGAATGTTATTTTAGTTGTAGTCAAAACGAAATTAACTGGGAGGTGCAGTGGCACAATCTGGCCATTCCGAGGGAGCTTTTGTTGGCCACTCTTATGAAATACATTCACCATCATCTCTAGCAGACGGCAGGATATCGACCACAAATGCTCACTTGAGGGAAGAAGAAGAAAAACAGACACGTATTTCACTCAGCAGACGTTAACTTAATGTTAAGACAGGCCTGGACAAGAGTAGGAGAAAATACACAGACAATTTGATGGCCATGAACTCGCCGCTAGCAAACAATTACGTCACAAGGTCCGGGGAATTGTCTTTCCCGAGATGCGATTGAAATCAAGGCCAACTTTGATACTTTCTACTATATAAAACATGAAGACATTGTCTTCGATACCGAAGATTTAAGCAGAGAGTGTTGATTCTAAAAAATATGGGTAATTTAAAGCAATGCGTGAATTTAAATTTGAATGTCGTCATATATTTAGATTATTTTGTTAGTAGATTATTCTCTTTGTGTTTATGTATGTATTTTATACATGTTTCAGATGTTCATCAAATTGAAGATTATTGTGTTCTACCCAAACCTCCAACAGGACGGTGAACGATGGAGGGGGGGGGGGGCACTTGACCGGCAGCTATCCTGTGTATGGGTTTGTGTGATAGATAAATACAAAGTATAGATCTGACGTTTAGAAGTATGAAGAATATCTGTGGTTAGAGAAATAATCCATTCTTGCTGTTTGTGATAGATAGATAAAGAGAGAGAGAGAGAGAGAGAAATAATTTAATTTCGTCACCAGATAACAGGATGAGTTCGAGGCAACTAGTCCTAGCAATAACTAATTGCAAAGAACTTAAGCCTTTCGCAGTCTCACTCGCAAGATGGCTCAAAATGTGTATGCACTCTGGTGTTAACCTTCAAGACCTTGGGGGAAACAAGTTTTATTGGGTGCACCAGACTTCGCCACGAGCGTCGTACTGAAACCTTGTCTCTGGCAGCACGTACCAGGAAGTAAGCAGGGATAATGAGTGCCCACGTGTCTTCTGACAGGAGTAACTTCTCTTTGCTCCAGAGTGTTTTGTTTTTCACCCTCGACCTTGCCCCAAATCTGAAACATGTCCATCTTGCTGTGACACTCAGTACAGTGCTTTTGAATTGAATAGAAATTGAAGAGGTTTACATTTGGATATGCTATTGCTACGACTGAAAGTTTATAGCTATATTTTTTTAAAAAATGTGTTCTTACTTAATGTAAAAAAATTTACATAATTTTGTAATCTATAAATATTCGCGAAAGTCCTAGCCGACGGATTTATTCCTCACTCCCCCACTTGGACTGCATGAAGAAATAGAAACATTTAGCCTGGAATTACTTACCAATTGCCTAAACATGTCAAGCATCTTTTAGGACCGAAACGGCAGCGGGTTTCATTTCCCCATCAGATTTTATTTCAAACTCAGGTTTGTCCGTCTTCGTGTGTATAAAGTCAACATACACATGAACTAAATAAATAAATAAATAAACTTCTTTCTATGTTTAGTTCTACACATTTCCTCTTTTTTTGTAAACCACTTCTATCTAGACACAGTCGAAATAAACAAAACACATTTTTTAAACATAATTGATGTTTTCTTTGTCTCGACTACGTTGACTATGTGTATGAAGTATTCAGCAATTGAAGCAGTATTTTATAACGACTAGATCTTGATGAACGAATGGAACAAATTCTCATCGTGACTATGAGGACCTATTGATAGTTTTTTTTATAACACTGATTTTGGGGGTCAGGTTTTTTTTTTCCGTCTTATACATTTAAGTTTCATCCTCAATATAAGGCCAGCACTTGGAAGAACTAAAGACTTTTGGAAATCAGTCACGGCCAAAAAGCACCAGAGAGTCCTTCAAATATTTGGATATTAAACTGAGAAGTCGAAGAATAGTGAGAGACTGTGAGAGATAGTAACTTCAACATATTAAACATTGGCAAATATTGTTTGAAACAATCTCACTTGGTAAAATTGGGGAGGGGGAGAAATTAATATCTGATGGAATTTTACCATAATCGGTTTTTAAAAGCATTTACACACAAAAAATAAAGGGAACGACCTTAACCCTACATACTAACCATTCTGCTAGTGAGGTGATGTAAAATATTTAATAGTTATGCATTGTGGTTTGAAACATACTTTAAAGCGGCGACCTATAAAGGGGTTAAATTCAGCTTATACCAACACTTCCGTTGGTCAAGTACGATTTCTTTCTCTTGTTCGAGATACCAAATAAAATAATTAATTACAATAGAAAATCAACTAATTGATTATTTTATATATATATATCGATTATTGTGTTGTCAGATAAAAGAAATAATTATACACTTTGTATGTGATTGTGTGTTGAAGAAATTGTACAGATTAACGTTTAACCAAACAGACAGAGTGAGTTGATATAATCTTTATAATAATGTTAAGGAACACAGAACAGGTCTACTGCCTGGGGAAATACTTACGCTTAATATATACAACTTATATAACAATTAACAAATGTGTTTTTTGAAGACTAATGCATATTTGCATTTTTGAATTGTGTTGTGAATAAAAACAAAGTCGGTTGATAAATGCTAAAGTTGTCGTTCCTGCTTGTCATTTTACATTATTTTAATAGCCTTTTTTTTTAGACTCGTGTCACAGAGACAGAGAAAGACAGGGTTGGAGGGGGGGGGAGAGAGAAAGAGAGGGGTGGGGAGAGAAAAACCGCGATAATGAAAGAAAGAGAGAACCATGCTAGAGAGAAATGGGTTAAATATCTGTTTGCTTTCCTTAGATCTATATATTTTCCAAGAAGTGCCACCCAATAGACAATTGAGGTTCTGTCTAAATACCTCCCCACAGAGTACATCTCCCTAAAGAATATCGTCTTCAACTCACCACGTGATCTGGTCACGTGCTGCCAATTATAGTCTCCTAGCATCATCTGTCTTTTAAAGAGATACTGTACAGACACTCTTATGCTAATCTCTTTGTTTTAGACTGTGTACATGTGCATCATTGCATCCTTATAGACTGTGTACATGTGCATCCTTATAGACTGTGTACATGTGCATCCTTATAGACTGTGTACATGTGCATCCTTATAGACTGTGTACATTTGCATCCTTATAGACTGTGTACGTGTGCATCCTTATAGACTGTGTACATGTGCATCCACAAAGCATGTGTACGTGCCATTAAAATAAACACGGTACTTATTATTTACAAAGCTTATATCAACTCTGATATAGACAAGACATGAATCAATAAAAGGAAAACACCAATTAGTCATTTAATTATTGGTAATTCATTATTTTATTTAATGGCAGCAGGGGAAACTAATACTTCAGCGTTCAAACATATGGCTACATTTGTTGGTTTAGTCCCCTTTAATAATTGTTACCGCTATTTCTACCTCACGCATTCTCCGATCAAGTTCATACTTTAAACAATTATTTATTGTACCTAACAAAACATGAATACATAACAAAAGGGAATAACTCAATTAGTCAATTAATTATTGGTAATTAATTATTTTGTTTGATATGGAATAAGGGAAATAGCTCGTACATTATTGGTAGATATAATTTTAAGGTCGGAGTTCTTTGTTCGTTTTTTTAAAGAGATTGTTTTCTTATACATGGTCAAAAATCTATGTATTAAATATTATAGCTAACATATTAAAGCATATTGCGCATGTAATAAGAATACAGAGTGATAAATCAGACGATGTTGTAGAGAGTACTGGGCCCTCTTTACAAGGGAGAAAATCAGGATTGAGTCAGGAAGAACTATGGAGTATATAGTGTTATATAGGCGGAGTGAATATACAAAAGTGGTAAATCCAATGAGACCCTTGACATAATAAAAAACATGACTTATAATCAAATCTGACTTGTGACTTTATTAAGACTATCTCTTAGGGGACTGCTACACAGAAGTAATAAATTGTCCGAACCCGTTCTCTCCCCTCCGACTGGCCGAATTCTTTCTTCCCACAACACGCAATGACCTCCCTCATTGAAGACCTTGAGTGACTTACGTTATTTCTATACTCTTCCATTTCAGATTACACTGCTGGCAAAATGACGTTTACAATCGTTTTGAATTTGTAGTTCACAGTAAACTGTAGTGAAGGCAGAGACCTCGTTATAAAATCACTGTAACATTTGACATAATATTTGACGTCATCTTGCAATGTGACGTCACAACATCGTAGATATTAAACAATACCTTTTCAGATTGCGTGATTTCACAAGTTTGTGCGTTGACTTTAGTGTATAATAGATTTGAGCGTATAGAACAAAAAAAAAAAGAAGTTCTGTATGGGTAACTGTATCGAAAAATTACAATAGGCGTACACATAGAAGACCATGTTGGAGCAAAGTAAAAAAACAGAATGTTTAGTTCATGAGACCTTCATCAGGTACAAGCAAACGACAATGAAAAACAGTAAACACATAAAGACTTGTAGAACCAACAAGAGACTCCGAAGAATAGGACTACAATATTGAGGATTTTCTTTACAGGTACATTAGGCAAATACACAAATAGCATTTTTTTTATTCGATGTACTGAATGCGGATATTTTGAAAAGGAAGTATTTTAATAAAACATATAGGCCTCATAATTCGTAAGGAACTTTTCAGCACTGAAAAATTACATTTCTAAGCTATTTTGTTCGTAGCACAGAGTTTTTTTTTTTTTTTGTTGTTGTTGCTTTTGTTTTAGTTGGCAACGATTATCTTTCTATATGGCGTCCTTGACCTTGTTTTCGTTTTTCGTTTCAAAATCTCATATCTTCGTTTCTCTTTCCTAACATGTTTCCATTACATCATCACCCCATTTCTTCGTATTGCTTTCTCTTTACCTTTTTAAAAAAATCTTTCTTACTGAGTTTGAGTGCTAATAGAACATTGACAAAAAATTAGAAATCAAAATAAAAAACAAGAGCAGATTACTGTGATTAACATTTGGTATAAAAATCCCCACAAGAGTTACTTCCCATTTATCTTGTATCTCTACTGAATTCTGACAGCGGTTCTATATAGTTTGGTTTGATCATTATGTTTATAGTGTTAGGGAAAACAGATGGAGCGGCTAAGAAGCCTAATTTAGCCAAGTTATGCTGGAAACACAAGGGACAATCTATTTGAAAATCAAAAGTCAAAGGGAATTAACTAGTCTTGTAAAGGGGATGAAACACCCAAAGTATTTCCCCTTGTTGGTATCGTGTATAAACCATCTGTAGTAACATACTAACAATAACAGCGGCGTATAATATCTACATGTCAAAACAAATCGTATACGACTATTAGAGTATTGCAAAGGGGAGTTAATCCTCACAGAGATTATTTTTTTAAAGAAAGACCAAGACGAAACATAAAAGAGCTAGGGGGGTAAGGGGAGGTAAAGACAAATGTAAGTCTGAAACAGTCCTGATGTAATCGACGGAGTGATCGATGGCTGCTTGTCTTTGACTCGATCGTCGGATTGGTTTTGGTCAAACGGCCAGGGACTTTGCGGAAATGAGAGAAGGTTGAAAGGTCATAGACAGGTTATGAATTCTGCGTAACAGTTCGATGGTGAGGGAAAGGGAGCTCATCCTCCAGGATATCGTCCCACTATAGAGTGCAATAGTGTGGGCGGTCCAAAACAGAAACCTTTTAATTTTTATTCTTTGCGTACAGATTAAAAAACAAATTCTGTTGGTCTATGTGTATGACACTAACAATCACAAACGTACGAGTACAATTATTCTCATTGCGTCTATAATTAGTTTAAAAAACGAAATGTGAACGACTTAGTTAGGTCTGAGGTGATTTACATTTTTGGGCTTCATTTTGGTTATTCCGCCTCATATCCTTTTGTTTGGACATCTACCGCTAATTGTAAATTTTCTAATTAAGTTCACGGACTTTCTCTCTGAGGATCTGAACCCGGTATCTTTGGATCTAAAAAGCAACATTCAACGTAATTGCACACGAACGATCATACATATTTTAATTATTTATGCACATTCAAATATACTATGAAGTGTGTGGAATAATAGTAAACACATATGACATTTGTCACGAGTTATGCAAAAAAAAGAACATACTAATGTAGTAATGTAACTATATCTATGTATGCGAAGATAAACGTCCACTTTGTATATTAGAAACGTCTCGTTACTTTGGGTTTTTTAACGTTTTGTGTTTGTTTGTTTTGGTTCAACCCAGATCTCTTAATTTCTCGTCTTACCTCCACCTCCCGAAACCAACACACACAAAAATTAATCAATAAAGAATTATTATTCAATGATGCTATAGGATGTGATTTAACTAAACAGAACTTTTCTAGACTTATGGAGACTTGGGCACTTAAAGAATCGGTGACACAATATTTCTATATTTGTTCGAAGGAAGGACACATCGATAGCCGACGCAGCATGTTCGACCCGTATTGTCCGAAGCGGTATTCTGTGAATAATCACTTCTACTTAGTAACGTCGTATTCTCTGGACTGACGACACTACGTAGTCACTGTGAATACTTTGAACTGAGTACATTGCCTAGTCACTATGAATACTCTGAACTGAAGACATTGCATAGTCACTATGAATACTCTGAACTGAAGACATTACCTAGTCACTATGAATACTCTGAACTGAAGACATTGCCTAGTCACTATGAATACTCTGAACTGAAGACATTGCATAGTCACTATGAATACTCTGAACTGAAGACATTACCTAGTCACTATGAATACTCTGAACTGAAGACATTGCCTAGTCACTATGAATACTCTGAACGGAAGACATTGCCTAGTCACTATGAATTCTCTGAACTAAAGACATTGCCTAGTCACTATGAATTATCTGAGCTGAAGACATTGCCTAGTCACTATGAATTCTCTGAACTGAAGACATTGCCTAGTCACTATGAATTCTCTGAGCTGTTGACATCACCTAGTCACTATGAATACTCTGAACTGTTGACATCGCCTAGTCACTATGAATACTCTGAACTGAAGACATTGCCTAGTCACTATGAATTCTTTGAACTGAAGACATTGCCTAGTCACTATGAATTCTCTGAACTAAAGACATTGCCTAGTCACTATGAATTCTCTGAACTAAAGACATTGCCTAGTCACTATGAATTCTCTGAGCTGTTGACATCACCTAGTCACTATGAATACTCTGAACTGTTGACATCGCCTAGTCACTATGAATACTCTGAACTGAAGACATTGCCTAGTCACTATGAATTCTCTGAACTAAAGACATTGCCTAGTCACTATGAATTCTCTGACCTGAAGACATTGCCTAGTCACTATGAATACTCTGAACTGAAGACATCGCCTAGTCACTATGAATTTTCTGAACTGAAGACATTGCCTAGTCACTATGAATTATCTGAGCTGAAGACATTGCCTAGTCACTATGAATTCTCTGAGCTGTTGACATCACGTAGTCACTATGAATACTCTGAACTGTTGACATCGCCTAGTCACTATGAATACTCTGAACTGAAGACATTGCCTAGTCACTATGAATTCTCTGAACTAAAGACATTGCCTAGTCACTATGAATTCTCTGAACTGAAGACATTGCCTAGTCACTATGAATACTCTGAACTGAAGACATTGCCTAGTCACTATGAATTCTCTGAACTGAAGACATTGCCTAGTCACTATGAATTCTCTGAACTGAAGACATTTGCTAGTCACTATGAATTCTCTGGAATGGCATTGCCTAGTCACTATGAATTCTCTGAACTGAATGGAATGGCATTACCTAGCTAGTGACTATGAATTCTTTAAACTGAGGACATTAACTAGTCACTATGAATTCTTTAAACTGAGGACATTACCTAGTCACTACGAATTCTCTTGACTGACGACATTGCCAATTATCAAATCAACGTTCAATTTTAACGGCGATTGTTCTATTTGCTTTTTTTTGTACAAAATACATTGTGTGGCGGTGATTGCAGTCAGGCTTTATATTTGTCGTATCTAACATATAAGTTTCAGAAGTACCGTAAGTTAGGATGTTATTGCAAATTCATGACTTATGGTTTTCGTTATAAAACAACGACGTCTTTAAATAATACTAAAATCCAAGTCATTTTTGCTTTGTTTAACAATAGAGTTGTTTTTGTGTTTTTTTCTTTCTTAACTTCAATTCAGTAATTTGTTTTGCTGAATGGCTCTGGGATGCTACTTTCATTTTTAAATATTTGAAGAGTTATCCATCTTGGAGAATTAGCTCCCTTGGGCCAAGGTTTCATTAGGCCTGCGAAATTTGTTGCGCTTTTGTCTTGGAGAGCTATTTAAATCTGGCCGTAAAACACGGCCTCTAACGTCACGTCCTGTGGGCATGGTCTTGATGATTATAATCATCTTCCTTTGCTCGAGTTTTTTCAGCGATAAGGTGGCTGTATTTTTTCGTAAAGTTTGGCAAATTGGGGGCGATGTTTTTAGAATGGACAAAAAATAAGGGACAGTTATTTCCATTAGACGAGTGTTTTGATCCCGATACAGGAAGAAGACTTTTAAATAAAAATATCTGATTAAAAAAATAAATAGTAAATTCTTGTTTAACCCCAAAAAAAAACGAATTAAAAAAACATTAAAAACAACAAGCATACCTTACATTAAATTAAAATAATGTTTAAGATTCAAAAATAATATTACTTCCTGATAGCGAACAAAAAACAACCTACTATTGTGTAGTCCTCCAGTCCGTCCGTTCGTCTCATAATTTTTGCTAAGGTAAAATGCAAAAGATGTTAAACATCTGATTTCCTATTTTGCAGCTTGCATAGTTCTTGTATATCAAATATTACTACGGTTTTTCTTTTTTACAAAGCTTATATAAACTCACCCTGTCTGTCTGTCTGTCTGTCTGTAAGGTAAAAAGTTTATAAACGCTATTTCTCCCACATCCAATGTCGGATTTTGCTAATTATTTCTTGAGCCTGTTAAAACTAGAATGAACACAAAAAAACAATTAATTAACTAATTATTGTTTATTAATTATTTAGTTTGGTATTCGCAAGGGAAAGAAATCGTACTAAACAGATGTGGCGCTGTAAGTTGAGTTGTATTCTTGAGGTGGCACGAGTCATGAATGAACACGTTGTTTTTTTTAAATTTAAAAGCGATCACGGAAACATTCGCACAGATCTCCCCTTCTCCCTTCACTTTCTGAACTGGGTCCAGGCAAGTGTGTTACGATCATAACGCATTCAGAAAGCTGAAAGTATGAAATAGCGCTAAACAAAAACAATTGATACAAATAGTATTATTCGTACAGTTTATTGGTGTCAGTCTAGATCTATTACTAGTCACATGACTTATCCAAACGAATGGATACAATGACACTCAATATAAGCTTTGTTCTTTAAAAATGTTTTTTTTTTTTATTTATTTTTTTTATTAAATCTGCAAGACCCTTATTCATAAAAATAAAACATTATTTTTACAAGTCTTATAACTCACTCTGTCACTTTGTCTTGCTGATATAAGTCTTGTTCACGTGGTTTGGTCCCCAATTCCCATTCTAGGATCAATTTTGCACAACTATTCATTATATAAGCTGTGATAGTTTTAAGTTTCTTTTTTACAATTTGCTTGTTCAATGTGTACAATCAGAGGCATTGCTAGTGTATTCACAATTTCTTCACAATTATTTTCTTACAAACACTGTTTTATTTGAGTCATGAGCATTGTGAAGAAACAAGTCCTTTAAAGTATAAACTGCCTTTTATTGTGAAGCATTCAAACATAACATACAAGGCTAACATTATCTACAAATAACCAACTACACTAGATGACTTCCTTTCTTCTTGTTTACACACTCGTCACTCCCCACAAGTCCCCTAACTCTCCGATACCCAACACTTGACCGTGTGTCACGGTTGACCACACATAGTAACCGTGTCACAACAAGCATGTCACTAAACTAGTTTGTATGTTCAACCGAGACCATTCGTCACAGAAGGCCTCAACACTGACCTGCGATGTCTAAGCAAGTGGGCAGTGGAACCCAATTGCTCTTTGCCACGTCATACAGACCTGTGACGCGACTACCAGCGATTGGTCTCCACTGCCTATAAAGTGTGACGTTGCAGATCAGTGTTCAGGCCGAATATACCATACAATAAACATCTTTTAGATTATCAGAGTCAATAATTCTTTTCTTTATTGTTTTACAAATTCGATAGCGTCAAAGTAGAATTATTTTTTTATACCTTATAGAATCATAAGTGTTTACTTTTATATATATACATTTTATATTTTACATTTTATTTATATGTATATATCCACGAATGTAAGGATGGCTGCCTGGTGTTGCGATGTGTCGACACTTTTTGATGCTTATTAGTCCAAATAAAGACAACAAAATATAATCAAAGAATGTTCTCTCTGATCAGACTCCCAGAGAACCAGTTCAACTATTTATTCTCTATAGCCAATATGCTCTTTACTGAACTCGCTATTGTGTTTGTCAACATGTCTCAATAACAGTTCATTCAAAATATTTAGACATAAACAACTTGAAAAGAGGAAAGACCTACAAGTCTGTCGGACTATGTGGTCGCTTGAAACTAAAGTAACTACATCAAACATCTTCATACTGTCAACGTAATTATATGTGTCTATCAGTGCATTGTATAAGAAATATCTAATAAATTAAACTGCTCTTCTTGATGTAAGATACATTTAAATTAGTACAATTAGTAAGAAAATACCCAGTAAGTTACAGTTTGTAACAGGAAGGCTAAAAAACCCAGATCTAGATTGAAATACCCAGATTCCATGTGTACGTTGTCAATAACTCAACCTGAATGGAAGGGGTTAGTTGGCTTCTTTTTTTTATATCCTTTTCTAGAACATGGATGTAGAAAGAAAGATAAAAGTGCTGGGAATGTAGCGAAGGCAGGTAGGGGAGGGAGCCGTGAGGATGAAAGATTTAATCGGCAAGCGAGTGTATGAGGCAATGAGTTGTTGCCCTTATTATTGGATTTCTCGCATTCCAATATAGTCGTCTGGAGCGAGCTTGTCAGCAGACGGCATGCGTGTAGATGTGCTCAAGGAAAGAAAGAATAGAAACACAGAAAATCTTGGCGCCCTAAGAAATGCAAGTGGACTATACACAAAATAGATGGATTTTGTCAATAGATGAGGGCATTACTGCAAGGTGTGGAATGTCTTATGGCTCCGATGTAGAAGATGCCCCTTGGCTCCAAAACACACAATGTATTATATTATTATTATTATTATTATGTTAGAAACGAACGAGTAGTCATTCTCTGGCGCTGCCAGGGTCGAGTTTCGCAAAAGAGAAACAAAATTCATCGTAGTCCCTTTAACAGTTTCCACTGAGGAATTTTCTGGTGATGCGGCAGGTCTGCAGCAGTACCACCCTCTGACAGGTAACGAGGATGTTCCTATGAATGTTAAGGGCCTTGAAGGTGTCTGTGAGGTCAGTTGTTATTATCCCCTCGGTTGATATAACAATGAGGTATATTGTTATTTTGGACAATATCCATAGACGCTTAATCTTCAAGCCCCGAGCCCATATTGTCGTTGTTTTTCTATCTCAGTTTTTCTTAAATTACGAGAGACAGTGGTACGGCGATGTCAATAATGGTAGCGGTTTTTTCTTTTTTTTTATCAACGAACAGAAGATCCGGGCGATTGAAATCTACCGTTTTGTCAGTCAGAATAGGCTTATCCCAGTACATCAGATGTTCAGTAGACTCGAGAACCTCTTGTGGCGAGTATTTATAATAAGGAGGAGTGTCGTTACCGATCAAATTGTTCGTCAAAGCCAAGTATTGGTGTATTAACTTTGTAACTTGGTTATGGCGACCTAGGTAGGCTGATTCTGATAGGTCTGGACATCCTGCCATAATGTGCTCAATCGACTCGCCCACATTTTCGGCAGTTGTCGACAACATTGAGTTTCAGGATAATAATATGCTTCCGTAATTTTTTGTCCTGATTACTCTGTCCTGTATTGCTGTAACAAAGCCTTCTGTTTCAGGGTAGAGATGACCTGCTTTGAACCATGTTAAGAAAGCAGCCTTGTCGATGTTGTTCCCATGCAATAAAGCCGGGAATTTTCCGAGGAGGTTTTTTTTCTTCCAATCGGTAAATCTCATGCTCTACGTCGTCCAAAGCGACATTGACATCAGCATTGTGTAGGTTCACAGGGGTTGCGTCGGAGTCATATTTGTTTATTATTATTATAATTATTATTATTATTATTAGCCATAAGGAAATTTTTCTAACAATTAGTCCATTACACCAAACAAAAACATTATAACTATAGACAATCAAAATCTACATTCACACCAAGCTCACTCTTTTTTTAAATGGGACACGTTGATATCAGAAAGTTTCTAGTTTCATAATTTAATTACCAGGGGGACAAAAAGAGTTTCTTTCTATAAAATGTCTTATGTTTCCTATGTATGAAATGCTACAAGGCTTACATGTCTATAATGTCTCTTGGCTCCTATGTCTAAAATGTCTCTTAGCTCCTATGTCTAAAATGTCTCTTAGCTCCTATGTCTAAAATGTCTCTTAGCTCCTATGTCTAAAATGTCTCTTAGCTCCTATTTTTAAAATGTCTCTTAGCTCCTATGTCTAAAATGTCTCTTAGCTCCTATGTCTAAAATGTCTCTTGGCTTCTATGTCTAAAATGTCTCTTAGCTCCTATTTTTAAAATGTCTCTTAGCTCCTATGTCTAAAATGTCTCTTAGCTCCTATGTCTAAAATGTCTCTTGGCTTCTATGTCTAAAATGTCTCTTGGCTTCTATGTCTAAAATGTGTTATGAATTGTTCATGAGTCCGAGGTATTTCATATTTCAATGTTTCTCGTGTCTCATGTTGATTTTATGTGTGTGCACATCAGTGTGTTTGTCTGAAGGGTTACGACGTCATCATGGGAATAAGACATGTCTATAAATAGCCATGGCGACAATATCTTTTTTTTTTTCATGACACATAAAAAAACCACTAAAAAATGCAAACATTTCAGAAAAAACTTTCCATTTAAATTTTTAAAAAAATGTTTATCCTGTACATTCGATTTCTAAGTTTATTCGACGTACTTTTATTGTCCGCACAGCAAGACAGGATAGCCCGCAGTGTGGACAGCATAATTAATAGGCATTATTAAATGTACACTTTTCTTTGTTCTTTGCTCTACTTTGTGCTGCTAAGCTCTACTTTGTGCTGCTAAGCTCTACTTTGTGCTGCTAAGCTCTACTTTGTGCTGCTAAGCTCTACTTTGTGCTGCTAAGCTCTACTTTGTGCTGCTAAGCTACAGACTCTTTACTAGTAGATTACTTAAAAGCATTTTTTTTAGGCGGGAAATGACAAGACTAGACAACAGTCGGGTATGAGTATCCTGATTTCAGTTGTCACAAACTGTTTGTGTTTATTGTACTGGTAGGACTAAATGGATAGGTTTACTCTGCCATGGCTTGCATAAGATAGTGAGATTCTGGTCAACACGCGAATGGGTGTAGGGCTAGATGAGATCTGTGATTTATTTTAAGTTAGTTGTTGACTGGACTTTGAGAGTGTGAGAGTGCGGATATTGTCAGAGTCGAAGACTAAAGTGAGACTTGTGAGAGTAAGAATGTTTTTATTCCAATCGTAGATACTCCGTGTTGGACTGTTGTACGATATAGTATTATTGTTGAAGTGATGTCTAGTGTAGATATTTTATATAGTTGAATAATGTATTTTATGAACTAAAATGTTCTGAGTTGTAGCTCTTTGGAGAGGATGTTAATGCTTCACTATTACATGGTAGTTGTACTGTTCTGAAGACATAGAACGATGGCTAGGAGTTGCTCGCCATTGATGGAACTTCTAAACCTTCACAACCACCCAGGGCAACCCTTATATTTTAAAATTATTTAGAACAGTATTTCTCAAAGTTTTGCCCCAAAAAATAAATAAAAAAAAAAAACTTGCGCTCCCTTTATCCAGTTTAGATCTGGGAGAAATCTGTCAGCTCCAACATCGGGCTGAGGAAAGATTGGAAGATATCACGTACACGAAAATATGTTTACAGACAAATAGTGTCAAGATTAGTTCACAATTTTTCAGGTTGTCTTTGAACGTATATGTCTGATTCGTCTGGAGTCCATATTTTCTTAAAGAATTTGAATTAATACTGTCCTCTTAGGTTGTTTTTTAATGGAAAGAAGAACTATTACCCCTCTCGCAGCAAGGATGTCTTGGAAAGTGCTCTATTGAGTTCCCTCGGCGGGGTTTTTAGACAATCGTTTTCCTGCGTTCTGAGCTCTATGCATTCATTCTCTTGGCGTCTACAACGAACTTTCTCATGTGGGGAAAGTTGTATTAAAAAGTGATGTGACGGGCTAATACGCTTGTCAAATTATGTCTAATTATGAAGGTGGCCGCGCTGACCAATATTACTATTCCCATGTCAGGTAAGTAAAAAGTGCAGCACGTCAGTCTGTAAGGGGAATTCATCCTTGTACGATATCGTCGTATTAAAAAAAGACGTCTTGTAAAATAAAAAGTTCCCCTGTCAGACCTTGTGGCCTATAGGATAGATGATGTAACGGTCATCTGTTTCTATGGCCAACAGTTAACGAGGGTATCAAGTGGCCAGCACAACGACCAACGGCCTTTAATTTCATTAACTAATGCTCCGTTTCCATTTGGGGTTGATTGGACTCAGATGTGTCCTAAAAATCCCGAAATTTAAAATACCAGACTTTACCGTGATTTGAACCAGGGATCTTTCGAATCGAAAGCAAAACGCTTTACCCCTCTGCCACCACGCAGCACAAAGACGTCTTAATGAGGACATCTTTTTTTTTTGTTTATGACTCAAAAGTCGTCATTATAATGATGCACAAGAATCTGGATACATTTAGGCATTTTGGCATATGAGAGTTGATCAGAATCGAGTCTTAGTTCTAGCTTATTTCAAGAGTTTAGCCGATCTTGTGGCAGACGACTTTTGTTAGATGGCCTAATTAGAAAATGAAACAAATATTTAAATATAAAATTTAGTATTTCCGAAACATTGGTATTTTACTTTGTTAATATTGAAATCTTGATTTTCCACTTTCATTAGAAAATGTTAAATTTTGTGAGGACCTTAAAGACTTTTGCTGTTCCGTCTCATTGTTATGTAGTCTTATTGAAATAGTCAGCAATTTAAGATTGACAACTAGTATGATTCTTTTATTGAAACTATTTAGCTTTCAGAGCCTGTGCATTTTCACCGTACTAAGATGAATGTTGAACAAAATATTGAACAGTATTTCAAATAATCTGTCTCTCTCTCTTAAAGTAACCCTACTAAATGTAGTTTTAAAACTTATTTACAACTAAGAGAGTGTGTTTTCATAGAAACTCGGAGGCGGCCCCCAGAAGTGCGTGAATGGGATCACATTAAGTGTATCTTCAATTAAAGCTATCATGTGGTTGTCTGGAATGTTCTTTTTGGTTTTTTTTGGAGGATAGGGATATTATTACCGTATGCCCATTAACCCCTAAAACTTTATTACTGCATTAAATACTTTTTTTTCTATTAAATATTAATTTCATTTGTTCAAATGAAAACACTGGAAAAAGAATCTTTGAAAAGTTCCACATAGTAAAGATTCTTTGAGATGTACACTAGAAGTTGTACGCTACCAGGAAGTAGTTTAATGAGAGAACTTGTAGGATTTATTTGTTTTAACAATCTTTAAGGTAAAGCAGATTAGTTTTAACATTGAAAAACACAAAATTAAGCATTCTAATGCTACATAGTATATGTATTAATGTTTAATTTACTATAAAATTAAAACAATGATGTAAAAGCATGGAATGTATTATCCGGTACTACATAGTACTATCCAGGTATTATCCGGTACTACATAGTACTATCCAGGTATTATCCGGTACTACATAGTACTATCCAGGTATTATCCGGTACTACATAGTGCTATCCAGGTATTATCCGGTACTACATAGTACTATCCAGGTGTTATCCGGTACTACATAGTACTATCCAGGTGTTATCCGGTACTACATAGTACTATCCAGGTGTTATCCGGTACTACATAGTACTATCCACGTGTTATCCGGTACTACATAGTACTATCCAGGTATTATCCGGTACTACATAGTACTATCCAGGTATTATCCGGTACTACATAGTACTATCCAGGTATTATCCGGTACTACATAGTACTATCCAGGTGTTATCCGGTACTACATAGTACTATCCAGGTGTTATCCGGTACTACATAGTACTATCCACGTGTTATCCGGTACTACATAGTACTATCCAGGTATTATCCGGTACTACATAGTACTATCCAGGTGTTATCCGGTACTACATAGTACTATCCAGGTATTATCCGGTACTACATAGTACTATCCAGGTGTTATCCGGTACTACATAGTACTATCCACGTGTTATCCGGTACTACATAGTACTATCCAGGTGTTATCCGGTACTACATAGTACTATCCAGGTGTTATCCGGTACTACATAGTACTATCCAGGTGTTATCCGGTACTACATAGTACTATCCAGGTGTTATCCGGTACTACATAGTACTATCCAGGTGTTATCCGGTACTACATAGTACTATCCAGGTGTTATCCGGTACTACATAGTACTATCCAGGTGTTATCCGGTACTACATAGTACTATCCAGGTGTTATCCGGTACTACATAGTACTATCCAGGTGTTATCCGGTACTACATAGTACTATCCAGGTGTTATCCGGTACTACATAGTACTATCTAGGTGTTATCCGGTACTACATAGTACTATCCAGGTGTTATCCGGTACTACATAGTACTATCTAGGTGTTATCCGGTACTACATAGTACTATCCAGGTGTAATCCGGTACTACATAGTACTATCCAGGTGTTATCCGGTACTACATAGTACTATCCAGGTGTTATCTGGTACTACATAGTACTATCCAGGTGTTATCCGGTACTACATAGTACTATCCAGGTGTTATCCGGTACTACATAGTACTATCCAGGTGTTATCTGGTACTACATAGTACTATCCAGGTGTTATCTGGTACTACATAGTACTATCCAGGTGTTATCTGGTACTACATAGTACTATCCAGGTGTTATCCGGTACTACATATTACTATTCAGGTGTTATCCGGTACTACATAGTACTATCCAGGTGTTATCCGGTACTACATAGTACTATCCAGGTGTTATCTGGTACTACATAGTACTATCCAGGTGTTATCCGGTACTACATATTACTATTCAGGTGTTATCCGGTACTACATAGTACTATCCAGGTGATATCCGGTACTACATAGTACTATGGAGGTATATTTTGTACAACAACAATAACAATAGGGTAGTGAGCTATTCAAAGATCATGTCCATAAACAAAGATGTACTACTTGAAGAGAACGAACACATTTAGCATCCACTGTAGATTTTGTTGCTGATCAGTTAGTCCCTTTTTTTTCTCTAATTCTTTTCATAGGGTCGCAGTCATCATTTGGCATTTGTCGATTTTTTTAGCTTTCATGAAGTCTATAGACTTAACCCCCTTGTGATAATTAGCTATACAGGAGTGACTTAATTTTAAAAATAATTCCACATAATAAATAATGGTATCTGAGAGGTAAACATAATACGCTATGATATAACACTAGGACCTAATAACAAATTGTATGTATGCTAATGCCATTGAAACGCAATCATGTTTTTTTTTCTAATTCATTTATGAACTATCAGAAGACAGGTTCTCCTCCTGATTCTTAAGGATGACTGTATTGACCCGAGGAATGCTCGAAAAATTGTATGAAAATTTCTGTCTTGTTTCTTGTTGTATCTTTTATATCTCTGTACTGTCTGATTTGTTGGCTTATCAAAAAGAAGCTATTTCATTTTTCTTGTATTTTTTAATTTATTTATTACTTGGTACTTTGTAATATTGAACATATAACGCGTTGGTAGAATTATAATCACATTGTGATATATATAATTAGCAATCTGTTTGATATCGCTTTTAAAAGGGTATTTTATAAACACACTGTGGGTTAATTTTTTTTTTTGGAAAGATAACTTTTTTTTCTGTTAACTGTGAGTAGCTGCTACATAAGAAAAAGCTCTGGAATAAGTTATACACATTAATTTATTTATAAAAACAATATTTCAACAACAAAACCTGTATGCATAAGTGTTGCCGAAAGTGCATAACATTTATCTGTCGTTGTCAATATACTCTCCTTTACATGTATTTACTGTTTTAAAAGAGATGTGTTTTATGTAGAAAAAAAAACGGACTTTCATAATTAATCAATCAAATATAAAGTTTCGCTTTTAAAAGTCGAAAAGTAACCGCTGTAATATAAAATTTCAAGCCAAAAATACGGTGAAATCAGATTTTCAGTAGTTCTTCTAGTCTGTGAGATTTACACGTGACATACAATCAGAAGGACAGAAAGACAGCACAAAACTAATATCGGCTTTCTCATTACAGGAACTGTGAAAAAAAATGATACCTTTTCTATTCTCCCCTGGGTTTTGTTTTTTTTTGGGAGGGGGGGTGCTCTTGATTCCAAACCAAATATAGGCAACTTTTATTTTACTCCTGTGCTGTAAGTCCTTTAGTCAGCAGAAGCCGAGCGGTTCGTATTATCACGAGGTTAGCAACCGTTCTCCAAAGTTGTGGCCCTTTTACTAATCGAAAGCGGCTCTGGAGTTGTCCATCCTCTTGCTCTGTTGGGGGCAAAGCTTTGTGGGAATTAATATTAAGTAATTGCCCATGGTTTATAATTGGCTCCATTTTCGTGTCTCAAATCCACTTCCGGCAGCGCAGTTAGCCTTTGAGATAGCATCAAAAAGTTTCTTTTTTCCTTAAGTATGGAATTCATTAGCACTCTTACACACGAAAATCAATGAACATTCAAATGCTACAACAATTGGCAATTAGCTAAATGAGTGTTATACAAGAGATCGGAAGACATTAATGATTTTTTCTGAGGCTTTTGATGTCCCCTTATGCTGTAATTATAGCAGCCAATCATGTGTGACTGATTCTAGCATCTTGCTGTTAAAAAGTTTGCAAATATTCTATTTCTATCGCATTACATTTTTATGAACAAGACATGAACAAGACATAAACAAAACATGAACAAGACATGATCAAAAACACGAACACCACATGTGATTAGTGTTCTTTTGAAAAATAAGTTAATTTTAAATTGAAAATGTAATTTTTGTAATTTGTTAAATTGTTATTAACCTTGACCTTTCATTCAGCTTTCCCATGATTCCTTGAACTCTAATTTTATGTTGAAAATATTTTCTTTTTAAGTTGTTGAAATTTATTATCTGACAATAAAATTAGAACTAATGTTTATATCCTTCAATTAATATGTAAGGTCTGCGCAGCAGGGTGTGCCTAGAGGAAAGAAAGACATCCTCTGTGCAGTAATGAGATACGACTATAGCGCTCTGAGCAGGCTATAAGCATGAAAGTAGCGCTATATAAAAGCTATAATGTTTTTGTTTATTGTGAATAGTAATAAGTTTGAACTGCTGTAGTAGCACGCTTTAAATATTTATTTAATGAACTGAGCAATATCCTCTATCTGTACATGGCCGGAATTAGACTACTGCAACCAATGTGGCCGCAGTGGGGCAACTCACTTTTATAGGCCCCGAGCTAATTCTAGGTTTAAATTATACCATTATAATTACTTGAAGTCCACAATTCACGAAGATAGATTGAACAATTTGGCAATTCTTGCTATTGTTATGTAGCGTGATCTATGTGGGAAACAGAATTTTGATAATATACTGTAAAACCTCGTTACATTCCAGGCTCGAAATTTCATTTGTTCGTTAGTTTGTGCTGAATAAAGAATGATTAAAATGCCAAGACGAATTTATTTTCTAATACAAAATCTTAAATTTCACATATTATTGTTATCCTTACCCAGACTGGGCCCCGCGCAATCCGTTTCGTATAGGGCCCCGCAATTGTTAGGGCCGCCTTGTCTCTGTACATGGCTAGGCTTATGTTTTCTAATGGTCATTGGGTCAGACAGTCGTCATTGTAATTGCTTGTTAACCTGGATTGGATAATGGACTTTTACTCTTCTCTCTAGTTGACCTCTAGTTGCGAATGTATTTCAGTTTCATTTCTATTTGTGCTTTTTGCAGCGTATTGATTCAGTTTGACTGTGATGTTTAAATGAGTGATTAACTGGTGGATTATAATAAAAGTTTAGTGCTGTGCTCAGACAACCAGGTGGAGAAAAACAGGGCTAGGGGAGTTGACAATTGGATGGCTGCCTGGTCGTGCGGTTTGCGCGCTGGACTGTCGTCCGGATTTTCCTACGGTCGAGGGTTCAAACCCTGCCCGCTCCCTTCCCCGTCGTCCTGCGGGAGGTTTGGACTAGGAAGTAAACTATCTTCAACTCTGAAGGAACATCCGAAACATTTTACAAACATTTTTACAAAAGTTTTTACCAAATAGGTTGAAAAAAAAACCTTTTACTTCTGCATACCATAAAGAGATAAAAGACCCCCCCCCCCTAGTAGAACGCGAATTAATAACAATAAACGGGTTCCGCAATTTAAATACACAAAAGTGTGAACAGTCTCATACTTCTGTTTGTTTTAACTTAAACATTTGGGCGAAATGTGAAAAAAAAAAGGATTTTAAAAATATATTTTTAATTATCTTGATAGGTAAAAAGGACTTTTATTAAGGTGGATATCAAGAATTAAAATAGTGTTTGCGTACTAGACATGGATTTGGGCCATTTTAATTTCTGTGTGCATTACTATGTATGAATCATGATTACAATATATTAAGTGCATATTTTAAAGGGTTATTTTAAAAAAAAAGATTATTTCTAGTTCAAATTATGACGATTATATAGCACGTCTACTGTTTTAATATGTATATAAATAAAACAAGATTACAAAGACAGTTTCGTGTGGAGACACAAACTCAAAATTAGCCCCCGAAGTGGTCCGTCCAGGCAGGTAAAAAGGCAGGTATCAATATTTTCAGTGAGAATATCAGAATAAAATTCTATCAAAGACAAATGACAGAGAAGAAGGGAGTAAGAAGGTTGACGGATCTTGTGTGGTGCCCCAGCGGTCAACAGACTAAAGGATAGGCGAATGTGAATGTGAAGTTAGACGTGAACCTGACCTAATTAATGTCTTATAATGAATTTATTCGTGGGTTGATTTTGAGTTTGTGTTTCCACACAAACTGTCTTTGTAAACTTGTTTCTATTGTGTAAAAAAAGTAGTTAGTATAAAAGAACTTACTTAACTTAGCAATACAAATGTAACAAAAACATATTTTTGACCAAAATTCTAAAATTCATAAATGTGTTTAAAATATGGTAAATAGCTATCTCCCCTACTTAGTAGCCTCCAGTGTTTGTTACTACTGTGAATAGTTTGTTAAAGTAGTGTATTTTTATGTTTAAAAAAACTACTTGCATGCGTGATTTTAAAAAAATAGAGTTTTCGTTTTCAGAAAAGAAAAAAGTAGGCGTTGCATCAGAACTTTGAAGGGTCTAAAATACTATGATGTCGGATTTTCACTATCTTTTCTAGTTTATGAGATCTTAACGGGACGGACGGACGGACAGACGGACAGACATTCCACACAAAATTAATAGCGTCTTTTCCCTTTGGGGGGCCGCTAAAAACACAAGTATTGAAAAATAAATTACGTCTAATCTTGTACTACGCATACTCCAGTCAGTGTTCCTATTACATAGCTCTAGTACACAATAGGCAAATGGACAATGAAAACGAAGTCCACTGAGGATGTTAGGGTATAGTTTAACCCAAGTTGATCGCATCATATTATTATCACTCCAAAGTTTTCAAAATCTAGTTCACTTGGAACGCTAAACCCAGGAATAGATTTAAGATTTGGTGCCATAGTGATTGTACGAGTCAAGAATACTGTTTTAAATAGGAACAAACTTATCGAGACTTTATTAGAGGGATTAAAAAGTTCATGAACTGAGTTTGGAATTTAAAAGAAAATGTTTCGGATGAAAAATATTTATAAAACAAAACTGAGTCATTTTAAGAGTTGAGAACTTACGTAAGTCTATAAATTAATCAGATTATTTTAACGATGTAACCTTACTATGTACAGATATCTATTTACGAACACTTTTGTAGAATAAAAAAATGTTTTATATAAAAGAATTCTAGGAAGAGTTTTGTCCAAAGCTTTTGCAAGAGAGGATTTGAACACCTGACTTAAATGGAGTTTGATGATGCTGATGATCACTCAGACATCTTGTTGATAAACAGTTTTTCTCAGGATAATGTGTTGTTTTTCTTTCTTTTGCCTTGTTTTCTTTTTATATAATGGCATTATCAGTCTTTTTTTTTTTTGTGTGAGCTGAAAGGTGGTTATCGTAACAGAGGTGCGCAACTCTTTAAAGACCAACTTAAGCGCCAATTAGCTTGAACTGACATAGAAGAGAGCAACTGGTTTCCGGCGGATTCGAACGTGAAAGCTGGGGAGCACAGACCGCGGGATACATATTTGAGACCAAATGAACATCCACTGCCGAGGAAAGACGTAGACGGCGAACTGAGACTCTAAATCAACCACCGGCGAACAATGGTGATGTCTAAGCTGAAAGTGGCAAAATATGTAGTGACAGGTGGGGCTGCTTACCACGTGAAATAATGCTCTCTTCAATAATCTTCGGACTCAAGACAAGCCTCATGTCATGTGGCATTTTAAGTCTCAATGGATGATCTTTTCACTTTTGCAACTTCTTGTGTGAATAAAGAGGCCAATCCTTGATACACAGCTGCGGTCGCAGGTTGGGCTTATGTAATCACTAGGCGCCGTTGCATTTTCACCCATCTTTCTGCAATCCAAGACCATTCCTGTATTCTCTCTCCATGTGGATCTATCCAGTGCCACTTTTCCCCAGCTGCTAGTCTCGATTTTGAAGAGCTTCATGTCGCGTTTGCATTCATCAGTATAACGTAAAAGTGGGTGACCAGCGGCTCTCCTGCCTACTATTAGATCGCCATACAGAATGTCTTATGGAAGTCGATCTACTGGCATTCTACAAACGTGGCCAAGCCAGCCAAGGCGGCTGCTGCTGATAACAGAGCGGATGTCCTGGCACCCTGCTCTTGGTAGCACTTCCACATTGGTTATTTTATCTTGCCACCTTATTTTAAAGATCCGCATTAGACATCGGAGATGGACGACATTCAGCTTTTTTTCCTGCCATGAGTAGGTTGACCATGTTTCACTACCGTATAGCAAAGCGCTCATCACACAGGTCTAAATGATTATAAGTTATTTTGTTTTGATTCCTTTTGTTCAATGTATAAAGAAAGATGAAATCCGACATATATTTTTCCAAACGGTATTAAGCTCGAATTTAACTACTGTCTCTTTTATTATATTATATTTGTTTTCAGGACAACAAATAGAACATTTCTATCAACATGCCCTGATAACACAGTATGTTCAATAACTATACAACTCCATAACTCGAAATACGCTTCTCAAAGAAATAAAACCTAATTCAAGCCCTGCATGCCCACGAGCAGGGGCAGAGAACTGTCACAATTTCGTCATCTTATTAGCTGGAATTATTCTTCCCTGGACTTCCCATTTTATTAAAAAAAAAAAAAATGTGAATGCGCCTCAACCTTCCCCTGGTGTTACTCGCTGGCATTAGTGCGCATGACCGCGCAATGTTCATCAAAGACGAAGATATTTGGACAAAATAAAAAGTTGAAAAAAAAAAGATTTTTTTTTTGGTTTCGTTTATTGAAAACATTCAGCAATACGCTGGTTGTCAACGCTTAAAACATTGGAGGGAACATTAAAGAAATGGAATATACCTATAAAAATTAAATATTCATTCATGTCTCTTCTGACCTATTAGTGTGTGCTCTTTTTGACATTAAAAGCTTCAAATGTAAAAAAGAAACTAGCAGATGTTGGCTGCAACGTAATTTTTCCTTCAAAAAGACAGAAAAAAGAAAAAAAAGCAGAGACTAAAAAATCATGTTAAAAGAAGAAAAAAAAGTGAATGAATTGGTTCACTGCTACTTTGATTGGAACAATGAATATGGTTGTGTAAAATTGATCTGAGATTGGAAGTTATAGAAATAACGTATACACAAATGTACCAGACAGACAGACAGACAAACAGAGTGGCTTGATATAATCTTTGTAAAAAAAAGATAATTACGTCCTACTCGTGTGTTAATGTAATTGTGTATATTAATTAGCGGCAAACTCTACTAAATCATTTTTATTCTGGCTGATACAGGCAACCCTTTTATGCATTAATGGTTTTAGGGAAGAAGAAGCACGGTTATGTATTCGTCCTGCCCTATCTAATAAGAAATGTGCCTTTATCTTGTGTGTTTCTCTCTGAACTAGCAAGGAAAACTAACGACTTAGCCGAGTTTCTAATTAGGACGTACGAATTAAATAAGACGTAATTACTAATAGGACGTACGAATTAAATAAGACGTAATTACTGATAGGACGTTCGAATTAAATAAGACGTAATTGCTCCTAGCACGTACAAATTAAATAAGACGTAATTGCTCCTAGCACGTACAAATTGAATAAGACATAATTACTCGTAGGACGTACGAATTAAATAAGACGTAATTACTGGTAGGACGTACGAATTAAATATAACGTAATTACTCGTAGGACGTACGAATTAATTAAGACGTAATTACTGGTAGGACGTACGAATTAAATAAGACGTAATTACTGGTAGGACGTACGAATTAAATAAGACGTAATTACTCGTAGGACGTACGAATTAAATAAGATGTAATTATTCGTAGGACGTACGAATTAAATAAGACGTAATTACTGGTAGGACGTACGAATTAATTAAGACGTAATTACTGGTAGGACGTACGAATTAAATAAGACGTAATTGCTCCTAGGACGTACGAATTAAATCAGACGTAATTACTGGTAGGACTTAATTTCTTCTCTTTTGAAGGAACGTCTGTAAATTGCAAGATAAAATACGAAGATAATTTCATGTATAACTTTTGTTGTTGTTTTGGTTTGGTTTTGTAGGCAACACGAAAAGAAATGTTAGCAGAAGACGTAGGCAAGGTCAAAATACATTGGTGGCACCTTCACTGTAGTACAACAAATGAACTTTTTTTTTTTAAATACAGAAACTAAGAAACAAGGTATAGAAAAATGAATACTTCAAAAAAAAAACAAAGCTTATCTAAGGGAAAGAACCGCTAATTACTGCCATTTATTTGAAAATTACAGGGTTTAGCTCCCTTTCTTCTCTATAAAACACATTTTTGGTTCATGTTTGCTATTGACTAGGAATACAAAATTTTATCTTGATTCGAGAATGGAAAGTGGGATAAAAAACTTTCAAAACCTAATGAGGTAAATATAAATCCATATATATATGTATATCCACATCGCTCATTAAGTAGCATTTATACCCGTTATTTCGAAATCAAACAAACTAATTAATCATCAACAATTAGTTAACTAATTGTTTTTTTTTTTGTTTTTTTTTAATTGGTGTCTTGTCAGGTTAAATAAATAATTGTGCAAAAGTTTTAACTTGATCCAAGAAGGAGAAATTTGAGAAAAATATGTTCAAACATTTTACCAGACAGACAGACAGACAGACAAAGTGAGTTGATATAAGATTTGTAAAAAAAAATAATTCTCCTCTAGAAGTAAGGTAGATAGAAAACTGACTTGATTGACACAGTGCCAATCCGATAGGACCTGCCAAATGACCTCAAATAGAACCTCTTCCTGCTTCTTGAATGGAATCAATCTTGACCTCTCTTAGCTTCTAGAAAATCTGAAATGAAGAAAAAAGTTCTACGTGAAATGGAAATCTGAAGAAAATTGTTTGGCATTATGAATTAATGAAAGAACGTGACGAATGGCTTCACATTTTGTTTTTTAAATATTTAGTTGAAATATCTTTTTAAAAAAAAATTAATATGCGTAGAAAAAATGAACATCAACATGGAATATTTTTATATGTCATGACAAATCCTTTTCTTAGCTTGCAAACTTTTCATTGACTCTGGGTGGACACGGATATCCAAAACGGATCTAACGATTTTCTTATAAATTTGAAGTTTATGTATATTTTTTGGAAAAAAAACCCCTAGTTACTAGTTACACAGTTGAAAACTCTGGTTTGAACGTTATAATTTTTCAGAATGTTGTCGTCTTAAAATTAAATGTTTTATTTTTTAACACAATTTCACAAATTAGCGCACTCGATGTAACATTTTCTATGTATTGAGAAAACAGCTGAATAAATAAATATAAACATTTGCGCACCGACTTATGTAGAAATCATGAGCAGGGCAGTTAATAGAAGAACTTTATTGCGCAAACCTGACTGGAAGACTCCTTGCAGTAACGAAGCATTGCAAAAAAAAAACAAAAAAAAACACTTCGCATTAGAAATTGTAGTCCACTAAAATCACCATGACATACATAGAATAGGAATGAATCTTAAATAATGTCACTTGTCAATACTTGATAAATATCAGTATTGACGTTAATTCTGTTTTGAAATGTTTTCTTCAAAACATTTGGAGTTGATGTTCTATACCATTTTAGAAACGTCCTACTTAAGAGATGAAAAGACGTCTCTTGCTGAAAATATTTAAACCTTGGTAAAAATATCATTTTACGTGGTTGATATTTAAACATGAATTTATAACAGCAAGAGAAATAAATTGTGTGCCCCCCCCTGCCCATTCATTAGACCGTTTAGCCCCCTCCTTATCACAGGACGTCAGCCACGTTCAGGTCAGGCCCCACAGCACAAGAAACGTAATTCCAATATGCATAAGAACGGTCACATGTAAGTAATTAAAAACATGTCATGTCAAAGAATTAATAATAGTCAGATTCTCTACATATTCATACATGATTTTGCACTCGTCAAGTTGTCAATAACATCATCAAAGCGCATTGTGTTCACCAACTCTATTTCTAAGCTTATCATAAGTCTTACAAACCTCGCTAACCTATTGAAGCTCTCCTGTAAGTACAATACATTTTAGGTTATAATTTATATGTTTTGAAAATCATTTTTTGGTGCCCTCATACTCCGGTGCCCGATGCGGCTGCCCCACCCGCACCTTAGCCATTGATCAGACATAAATTTGGCACATAAAAGGAAACTCCTGAGTTTGTTTAATTCACAGCTGTTCTACTGAAAACACTATCCTAGTTGTTCCCATATGTGTTTGAACTTCCTTGGGATTTTAGTCTTTAATTGTTGCCTTCTCAAGGGTCTTACGACACAGAATGTCTGAGTTACCCTGGACTGTTCTTGTTCTATACTCACATCCATACAAAGACTCGCGCACACACATACACACATTACAAGACGCACACACATTACAAGACTGGACATTTGTCAACGAACATCATATACAACAGTCGAACGTCGATATTTAATCCATGGCCAGCACTTCAGAAACGGGTGTTTGGATCAATGCTGCCCCCTGCTCCCCTTCACCTCAATTGTCCAGCCTTCCGTCCCACCCTTAAGTTACCCCCCAACCCCTCATTCCACATACACATCTTTTTTCTTTGGCTACTCAATATCTCGTCTGTCAGTTTGATAGTGGAATAAAGAGAAAGAGGGAGACAACTATGAAGCTTCACAACAAAAGGCATCGAGAAGACAGAATTCCGAGAGAAAGAGAGAGAGAGAGAAAGTGAGGGAGAGAATGAGAGATATATAAAGAGACAAAATAAAAAAAAAACACTTGGGAAGTTTGGGTGACAATAGGGGTCTTACCAGTCAGAGGCCCGGTCAGAGCCGCGCCGTATAGCTAGTCAAATAACAATTAATGTCAAAACAAACACAGGGTAACGAGATCAGAATTATCTCTGTCTTACGGACAACCCGAGCGATAATGGAAACTAGATTACAAAAGATAGGACCAGAGAGAGAGAGAGGGAGGGAGAGAGAGAGAGGGAGAGAGATCTACACTGGAGTAAGTGGTGAGACGTGAGAGGGTGACTAGTTGAGGCTAGATGAAATGATCCCCCTCCAAGGTGCAGGAAGATCAGCGCTGAGAGGGCAAAGTTCATGACTAACAACCCTGATAGACTTGTCATTACGTCATTAGACTAGTTGACGTCATATTTACACGAGACTGAAACATGTTACCCACAAAAAATATTGGCAGTTCCATTAAAGTACAATGGGACAGAATTGAAGAATTGTTCAACATCCTGGAGCTGGGACAGTCATTAAATCTGTTCAAGTTAAAGAGTGTAGATAGGTTCTTCTAACAGTCACATGGCTAAGAGAAGCTGAAATCATGGAGAAATATTGCTTCAAGACTTGATCATGGAGCAGCTACAAAGACAGAAGCTTAGAGTTGAGACACACACACACGATCTAACGGATTGGCGCTCATAACAACTTCTGTAGCACTGTTAAAAAAACAACAACACATACACACATACTGTGCATACATTCACTCTTACAGTGAAGTTAGGTGACTCGGTCATGTTTTAACACCTTCCGATCATTTAAAGACCTCCCTTCAAAGAACATAATCAGGTTGATTGAGAAAAACTGAGAGACGGTGTGAAGACATCAATAAATAATGTTCAGGACTTTCACTTGTTTGGCCTAACAGGGAGGATTAGAGAAAGTTATCACGCAGACCTCAACTCTGTCTGAGGACCAAAACAAATTATGACAAAATACTTAAGATATTAGTTTGAGGGCTTCAATGTTTAGAATAAGGAATAAAGACTATATATCAAGTATCAGTAAAACAATTGTGTATCAAGTAAAGAATACAGTCAGGGTATCAATCAGTGAACATATACTTGTTATCGATTATACATAAATACTGAATATCAAATGAAACATAAAAAAAACAGGTTATCCAGTTAAAGAATAAACTGTTGGGTATCAAGTGAAGAATAAATACTGGTATCGAGTAATGTTCGTGCCTAACAAAAGAATCAAGGCACGATTGTAGTAGAATGTAATTGAATCTAATACATCTTCATTTCTGTGACTACTTAAATCTGTATTCGATTCGATCAAGACTGTTGTATGCCCTCTAGAATTGCTCCCAGACACAAAAGAGCAAGGGTCTACTAAGCATCATGGATGTGTTATTAAAAAATATATTTTATTTTATTTTTTAAAATTCTACTACGACATATTAACAAGTAAATCCCCTAAAACCTGAAAGTCAAATGTAAAGCACCAGAGACTACACGGCTGTCGTTTGTAAACGTTACAATGCCGCTAGTGACTGCATCGCCCAGGTACACAAACAGCAAGGTGCTAACAGGAGAGATGCAAAGAGAAAAGTAACACAAACGCAAGGTACATAGAGTCAATGTACACAAAGGCAAGGTGCATAGAGTCAATGTGCACAAAGGCAAGGTGCATAGAGTCAATGTGCAAACAGGGAAAGTACCTACAAGAGATGTCAAGAGGCACTTAGTCAAGGTGCAAACAGCAACAGTGCACAAAAGTCAAGGAGCGAAAACTCAAGGGGCTCATAGTCAAGGAGCATCTAGGCAAGTTGTAAACAGGCAAGTTGTAAACAGGCAAGTTGTAAACAGGCAAGGTGCAATGTAACAAGCTGCACACATATGACAACAGACAAGAAATACTTAAAAAACACATTCTATATTTTTTTCTTGATAGTATTATCATATCACTTTTACAATACCTAATCGATGCCATATTTATGTCTGCTACTAAAAAAATCAACCCTCATTTAATACATTAAAGTAGACTATTCGTTAATTATTAAGTTGTTTTTTTTCGGTCACTTTCCTTTTACGATAAATTCCATAGCAACGGCGGTCTATTAACAAAAACACAACAGTTGGTAAACAAACATATTAACATTGCATTAAGAATCTAAGTATAGAAAATAAATAGACTCCTTCTTGTTAGTATTCAATCATTTATTTATTAATGCTAGACCTGTAGGTCTAATGGTAGTCGAATGGAATATATCTATTTATACATCTATTTATTAGATGTTCGCGAAGAAGGGGCTTTCATTTCTAAATTACACTTTTTCGTATTTATTCTTAACCCATTCAACCGCCATTTTGGCTTTTTTTTTGGGTGATCTAGAAATAGGCATGTGTTTGTGCAAATTAGTGTACGTATGAAGTTAGAATTAGATCTAGTTAGATTCTCGACGCACAGTGTGTGTGTGTGTGTTTGACAGTATGTATCTAACAGTTGTCTGACAGTGTTTATTTGACAGTATGTGTCTGACAGTTGTTTGACAGTGTTTATTTGACAGTATGTGTCTGACAGTTGTCTGACAGTGTTTATTTGAAAGTATGTGTCTCAGTCTAACAGTGTTTATTTGACAGTATGTATCTAACAGTTGTCTGACAGTGTTTATTTGACAGTATGTGTCTTAGTCTGACAGTGTTTATTTGACAGTATGTGTCTCTGACAGTGTTTATTTGACAGTATGTGTCTTAGTCTGACAGTGTTTATTTGACAGTATGTGTCTCTGACAGCGTTTATTTGACAGTATGTGTCTCAGTCTGACAGTGTTTATTTGACAGTATGTGTCTCAGTCTGACAGTGTTTATTTGACAGTATGTGTCTCAGTCTGACAGTGTTTATTTGACAGTATGTGTCTCAGTCTGACAGTGTTTATTTAACATTATGTGTCTTAGTCTGACAGCGTTTATTTGACAGTATGTGTCTCAGTCTGACAGTGTTTATTTGACAGTATATGTCTCAGTCTGACAGTGTTTATTTGACAGTATGTGTCTCAGTCTGACAGTGGGCGTGTGTGTTTCTAACAGCGTGTTTCTAACAGTGTTGGACAGTATTTGTGTCCGACAGTATTTGTGTCCGACAGTATTTGTGTCCGACAATATTTGTGTCCCACAGTATTTGTGTCTCACACTATTTGTGTCTCACAATGTTAGTCTGAATGTATGTGTCTGACAGAGTGTGTCTGACAATGTGTGCTGACAGTGTGTGTTTCACAATGTGTGTCTGGCAATGTGTGTTTGGCAGTATGTGTCTGACAGTATGTGTCAGCCATGATTTTAATCAGTAGGCTAAATATTTTGCGTCCGTCGAATAATTAGATATATATTGCAACCGTGCTGACATAAATGTTTTTATTTTAAAAAGTATTAACATTGAAGTTATCTTTTATTTTTTCCCCAAGTTTTAATTGAAGTTATCCAGAAAAAAAAATATGTAGGTTATGATTGAACATTGTCTCTAGAGAGGTCATAATACCCAGAGATCTAGTAACACAATATTCTATGTAGATCTTTTTAAATTAGGTTTTTTTTTAAGGTAAAAAACAATTCTTCACTTAGAAATTGTTAGCTGATATCTTGTCTTTTTCTTTATGGGGTTAGATTTTCATTCGTTCAATATTTCTATATCCATTCTGATATTAAATATGTAATGTAATTTGACTAGATCTCTTTTAAATTTAGTTGAAGGTTGATAAATTATTGCAGTAGAATGTATTGGATTATTTAGTAACATTCATATCAAACTTTCTTTTAACAAGTAGATCCTGTAAAGCTTTCATGTCGGTAATTGTAGATTACACCAATTACAATTCAATTACACTTCAATACAGAATATATTAATGATAACTGCTCCTTCCAAAAAGTAATTTTTACAATACCTCTATTCAAGTCATTCATTCGTGGAACCTGGATCCAGGAATATTCAAGAACTCCTCTGATTATAAGAGTCTTCGCTAGAGCATAACACATGAATACATACTTCATTTTAAATTAAATTAAATGGTATTTGATGTTTGATGCGTTCAATAGGGCAGATGATGTAAAGGGCATCTGTTTCTGTGGTTAACGAGGATTGCATGTGGTCAGGATAACGATCAACCATCTTTTCTGCATCTAATGTTAGGTACCCATTAGAGCTGGGTGGACTCAAAGGTGCCCTAAAAATCCAGTCTTCAAGATTCTAACCCCACGGTTCGGAAGCCAAACGCTTTGCCACTCAGCCACCGCGCCTCTGATTTGATATAAGATCCAAGACAAATGTTAAAATATTTACTGCAACTGATATATCATTGGAAGACTAAGTTTTTTATTATTATTATTAATTTTAATCCAGTCTCAGAAAAAAAACAAAGAAAAAAAAAAACTTCAATTCCTGAATGTAATTGAGATTGTGATTCCATTAGTCCATTATATTGTCCTTCATATTATATGTACTAGTTTATTATATGTACTAGTTTATTATATGTACTAGTTTACTATATGAACTAGTTTATTATATGTACTAGTTTATTATATGTACTAGTTTATTATATGTACTAGTTTATTATATGTACTAGTTTATTATATGTACTAGTTTATTATATGCACTAGTTTATTATATGTACTAGTTTATTATATGTACTAGTTTATTATATGTACTAGTTTATTATATATGTATTATCTTGTAGCAGAATGTATATTCTCTTGTAGCATTCTGTATATTTGTTTTTTTCTATTTTAAATATTTGTTAAAGTTTCGTAGAACTAAAACTCTTAGCTAATTGTAGAGCCTATAGAATGTGTTATCTGTTAACTGCGCTAAATGACGTCTCGTTCTGATTCATTGGGGAAGAATTTTGACTCAAGTCATGTCTCCCTTTTTTTAATCACATTAAACCATATATTCTGTTTGCTTGACAATAGTACCACGCGTGGAGCTTAGTCTGTGGAGCCTGGGCAGTGGAGCCTGGGTAGTGGATTCTGGGCAGTGGAGCCTGGGCAGTGGAGCCTGGGTAGTGCAACCTGGGCAAAGGAGCTTTGGTAGTGGAGCCTGGGTAGTTGAGACTGGGCAGTGGAGACTGGGCAGTGGAGACTGGGTAGTGGAGCCTGGGTAGTGGAGAATTGGGTAGTGGAGCCTGAGTACGATGATTGTGTGGCCAATACCTTTATCAAGCTTCAATATAAATGCACTAAAAATTAATAACTCTAAACTCTAAAGCATACTTATGACTGCAGAAATCGTATATTTGTAAATGAAATCTTATTTCATTTATTTTCTTATAATTAGCATTCATATTTTGATAACATTTTATTTATGTTTATAATCTGAATGCCACCTCTAAGCATATCATAACTACTAGGAAAGCAATGGATGACAGACTCAGACCAGCCTGGTTCGACTTCATTTCTCTTACTTGGTTCTTTGAAAAGCTTAAAATAAATTTTAGGCGTTAATTAATGAAAAGTTTTACTGCTTTTATATGTATATCGTTGGTCAATTCCTCTTGGTTAAATTCTAAGAAAAAACTATTCAATTCAAGTAAAGGTCGACAAGTCACTTGTACATTACATTGTAATTCAATATTTTCAGAGTGTAATTTATTTAATCAATTATATTTTTTTATAAGTTTAAATATTAAAAACGACATTGTGACTATTTACTCTACAAATTAATAAAATATTTCCATCTCAACGTTACATGCCAATTTACATATCCACATAGTGTTTGTTTATAATAACCAAATTCATTAACTAGACACAGTGTGCACATAACAGCGTGTTTCTTACAAGTCTGCAGCAAAAGTTATGTGTACACAATAAGGAGTAAATATGTTGGTAATTTTGAACAGTGTATAGTGACGTCACTCTATTCTAGCTCAGCCTCACGCTGCCAAATGTTTGTTTACCTGGAGTTATAAAAGACCTAGCGAGAAGGTTACATGTAGTGTATGGCCCGTGAGGAGCTCAAGCAGAAATCATGGCTGATAGTTGGGTCATGGACCTGTGCCCTGCGCCTCGAGACAAAGTTGATGCGTGAAGTTAGCATAGCAGTTGTTTCTTTTCTTTCAACTTAATTCTGTTGTGAACATTGCCAGTGGAAAGATGGAATCTCAATGTTTCATTTGATACACTCTGACGTTATAGCATATAGTTATTAAAATGTTTATTCCAGCGCTATAAATAGATACACCTTGTTATTTAATTCTGCAAATAGGTTTACAAAACGTCCGAGTTTCTTTCTCTATTAGGACATTCTTTCAATTTGGCACATTGTTTAGCACATTATATCAAGAATCATTTATAATAGTTTTTTATGATATTTTAAAAGCATTGTAAGTGTTTAGCACATCGTTTAGCACATTGTTTAGCACATTCTTTGCACATCGATTAGCGCATTCTTAGCACATGGTTTCGCACATAGTTTGTAAATGAATAAAATCAATGCGTATGTTGACCTAATCTAATAGGTTATGGTATAAGTAAACACCTAAATGTGATCTGTTGCAACTTATTGACTCTCTTAAAAGGACAGCCGCCATGTTGAAAGACGATGCGTTGTTTTATTTGAATCAGAATCAGTTAAACCTTTGAGTACATTCTTAGAGAAGCATTTAGCTATCTTTAACAGCGATTATTGGCCCTCTGACAATTACCGCAATTATTACCATAGCAACAGTTTAAAAAAACATTTGCCTTTTAGATTTCGGCGAAGTGTTATTGAATATTAATGACTGTTTGATTTTCTGACATATTTCTAATCTTTTTGGCAGACCAAATTTAAGTTTTTTCGACATGCATTGTAAGAAGGGAAATAAACGAGTTTTCACTTTTATAATACAATGTTCTGCTTTGGGAATACAAAGCAATGGAATGGGAATGGTCAACAGACAAAAAAGATATATGTAAGAGACCCATCGACTGTTATACGCTGATAGAAACAGACAAAAAAGATATATGTAAGAGACCCATCGACTGTTATACGCTGATAGAAACAGACAAAAAAGATATATGTAAGAGACCCATCGACTGTTATACGCTGATAGAAACAGACAAAAAAGATATATGTAAGAGACCCATCGACTGTTATAAGCTGATAGAAACAGACAAAAAAGATATATGTAAGAGACCCATCAACTGTTATAAGCTGATAGAAACAGACAAAAAAGATATATGTAAGAGACCCATCAACTGTTATAAGCTGATAGAAACAGACAAGCTTGAGAAGTTTTTTTCCAATACAAAGTGTCTGTATATAATGAATATAAAGTGATATTGACACAACATAATTTGGTGAAATATTGATCACTCTAACACTGCATGTACACTTAAGTTTCTGTCATGTCTTAGTATACAAGTCAGTGGAGAAAAAAAAAGAAAATGAGAGAAAGATATATATATAGAGAATTAGTATAAGAGAAGGAGAGATAGAGAGAGAGAGAGTAGATCTTGAGATAGTTGGCAAACGTAGCTAGGTAAAGTTGATATGTTTGGCAAACCTGCAAGCTTATTACCCAAACTATTACCTACAATCATTTTTTGGTAAGGTAATACAAACATTAATTGGCATACAATAGCACACATCCCTTTCGTTGTCTTTAAATAGACCAGAAGGGAAGTAATGCATGTCAGGTTTAGAATCTCTGAATCAAGACTTTTGATAAACGAAATTCTAAAAAAAAAATATTGACATACACACATTTTCTACACATCAGTAAACAAGGTTAGAATCAGAAAAATGAAAATAAAAATTAATCACTTAACATCTTCTCAGGGCCGGATTTAAGTAGATGAATAAGGAGGATTTTGTGGAGGCCCCAACAATGTTTCGAAAGCTTGAATAAAGATCGACCTACGAATAAAAATAATTATGTCTAAAAATATGTTATATTTTTAAAAAAATACGTTCTTGTAAATGTAGTCTCAATTTACTTTTCAAAAAATATGTAATATTTAAATATTTTAGTTTTTAAAAGTGTATATTTTTTAGTTTGCGTAGGGTAGGATCTTGGTAGACGCAAAAATCACATTTTTTTTCAGCCTTAAAAATGCGATAAAAAAGTTAGAACAAAAAAACAAAACAAAAAAAAAAGTTTCTGACCCGACGAACGTCGTAAATATTTTTTTATTTCTTTGTGAAGGCTCCGTTCTTATAGATTCCCCGGACCTATACCTCGCCTACCTTCTCTTAAATCCGGCCCTGCATGTTTTGTTGGACAGATCTTGTTTTGTTTTGCAAGAATAAACATTTTCTATAAGTGAAGGAAGGTAAATGGAGAGAAGCCACTATTTTTTGTTGTGCTGTCTGCTACGTTACGCTCTACAAATATATAAAAAACACAATGATCCGATTTAGAGATGTTATAGCACGGTTTCAACAGGTGCAAAGATTTCTTTCAGTTTTCTGGAAGCGAACTTCCCTCGTTTGATTATAGAAATCAACCTTCAACCTGTTCAATTAGTATTCAGAACTCTTAAACATTTTGATTCCCACCAAACTTGATCATACAAATTGACGAGGTCTCACTTTCCCTGGTCTTTAAAGCATTTCTCAACATAGCTAGAGGCTACTAAGGATTTGTATTCTATTCACATGCTCTGCAGATCCTTCATGTGGAAAGGAACTTGTTTTTTGTTTGGACTGATACCCCTGCAGCTCACCCATACACAGAAAAGAATATATTTTCTGAGATAGGAAAACAAGATCTGAATGTTGTTGTCAGTCACTTCCTTAGCAACTACTGTACCGTGAATTGTGGGCAATGAGCGGTAACTCTGTTGTCATCTTTTATTGACATCCGGTCACATGATCTGCTCCCGTCTTTAACCCTGGCTATTGTGTATCCCGTCGCCTAGTTTGTATAGTCCAGTGATGTCTGCACACGGACTCCTTTGATTGGATTTACTGTGGATTGGGAAGGAGGCGGTCAAAGGTTAATATATACATTATATATTCACGTGTCTTGTCCGTTTGTCGGAATGTCTTAGATATAATGTTTGAACTTGGAGTAGTACTTTTGTTGGCTATATATAGAATAGTACTAGGAACAGCAAGGTGAAGGTCAATGTAAAAATACAGGAAATACTTCTTCAGTAGGCAGCACACTCTATCACAAGAGACCTTATCATTGCAAGTGCGACTTTCAAAAGGTAGGCCTACTGAGGATCAATAATGCCTCCTCTTCCCAGTATGTAAATCATTTGGGTGTGTATGTGTGACTGTTACGTGTACGAGGGTATTGTGTAGTCAGGACATAATTTTAGTATTCGTTCCGCATAAAGCAGACGATTTAACAATTATAAAGCAATTATTTTTAAAATTAATTAACTAAAGGCTGAAATGCAAACCCTTCAGTTAGACATTCAACCACTCTAAAAGCAAGCCAACACAAACTTTTTTTAAAAAGCTACCTCACTGAATAAATATATTTTCTTTTTTTAAATTAGTTACAATAAATAGGCTTGTCTTCGAGTCCGAAGATTAGTGAGGAATGCAGTATTTCCCGTGGCTGCGCAGACCCAGCTGTGACCTACCTATTTGCCACACCCAGGGCAAGCAAAAAATTACTTACAATAGCAAGAAGAAAATTGCTTTTTCATATGGCTTGTAGTCAATGCTTTTTATTATGAACGCTTGTGCTTGATGGGGGGAGGGGGGTAGTTACTTTTTTCTTGGAAGAAATACCTCGACCTGTAAATCATCAGCAAGTACAGCAATGGAATATTCTTACTCAATTATTTGCAAAAGTTTCTTTGCCAACTTTAAAATTATCTATGACTTTCCCTGACCTTACATTCAAAATGCAGAAAATTTTAACTAATGTCTGTTTGTGAGTGTGTGTGTGTGTGTGTGTGTGTGTGTGTACAACGAGGCAAACGACACTTTTAGTTCATTCCAATACTTCAGAATTCCATTCCACACTTAACATGGAGGCACACGCACTGGATCAACTGCCTCTTGACTGACATGCTTCTGGCTTCTGACGACTGCAAAGAAAATGGATCCAATAGCAGCAAGCTAAACAAGAAGAACTTGATACTCTGGACAAATGTTCAGATAAACATTAGCTGTTTGTTTGTTTGTTTTTAGCTGTAGTAGAACTTTTGATAGTCAATCTGTGTATGTGTCTCTCCTTTGTTCAGTTGTTCTATGTTTTGACAGTCTTGTTATTTTCCTGATTGTTGTGGGTGTTGCTTTTAGCATCTCTCAGCGTCTCGGCCTCTAAGCCTTTACCATGCATTATGTCTTTAAAAAAAGAAACAGTTCCCCCTTTATACCTTACGATCTAAAGTATATATATACAGGTTACATGGACGGTAGTTGACTTGTAGTACCAGATCTCTGGTAGGCAACTAAGCCGTTGTAGGTGTAATTTATAAGCGGTACTGGTATTAAATAACTTGAGTAATTTCTTTGTGAATAAGACTAAATGTAAATTTATTATGGTACAGACAAAATCAACTAAAATTAATGTAATAGAATTAAGTTATAATAGAAATGTTATTTACAAGACACGTGACTCACTACAGTAACTTATTTGTTTCAGTCTCACATTCTTGAGTTGTATGTTCTAAGACCGCTGACGACACTGCCACATATCTTGCACCATTCACAACCAATAACTTACATCTTCCCACCGTCACTTGAGTAATGCATACACATGTACTCCATAACACACACACACACTCCATCAAATTCTGTGGCAAACGGTTAACGTGGGTATCATGTGGCCAACACAACGACCAACCGTTGTTACTTTCCCCAAGGTGACCATGAGAGCTAGGTGGACTCAGATACGCCCTAAAAATTCCAAAATTAATAATCCAAGTTTTTAGCAGGATTCGAACCAGGAACCCCTCGGTTCGGAAGCCAAGCGTTTTGCACATCCTCCTTAAATATCCAGCACAGACTGATGGTTGACCAGCATTTTGAAACGCTTCATCACATTATTTTGTTGTCTTCTAAGTTATATATAACATTTAAAAAGTCGTCTATCGAACTGAAACAATTATTTTTTTTCAAGTTTTGAGCTTCGCAAAATGTTCCAATACGTAGTAGAATGGTCAGAAATGTTTTAACTAATCAAGTAAAAAGTAAAAAGCAGTCATAGGATAAAAGAAGCGGACTAAGCAATAACTTCAAGTCAACTCAGAATCAGCTCTTAGAGACGCAAAGATTGTTAAGCTATTCGAGATAGGAACATTTTGTTTGAGACCTAGCGTTGTTATGTTGGGCCATGAACAAAGAGATTGACCATAACATGCATAAACTAGTTTACTTAATACGTATAGGCCATTAATGTTTCTCCCTTTTTTCCTAGGTAGCTATCTATATATTCTATATCTATACATCTATATCTTTATCTATATCTATACATCTATATCTTTATCTATATCTATACATCTATATATTTATCTATATCTATACATCTATATCTTTATCTATATCTATACATCTATATCTTTATCTATATCTATACATCTATATCTTTATCTATATCTATACATCTATATCTTTATCTATATCTATAACTATATCTCTATCTATCTTTCTTTCTTTCTTTCTTTCTTTCTATCTGTGTGTGTGTGTGTGTGTGGAAAGGTATGACAGCAAAATGTTTGTATCCGTGTGAGTCCTGACGTCATGGAGATCTAGTCACGCCCATACAAGATGATTGACAGGCTTCTATTAATTTGGTCAGTTTCACAAACGTGCTCCGCAGAGGTCCATCGCTACTGATCTTATTTGTTTGAACTGGCTACGTCTACCAACCACCGTTCTCACCCCTTTCTCTTCCTAAAATGTATACCCCCCACCCCCTTTCCTCAATGCTCTCTATAGATTAGGAAGATTTCAGTTTCGGTCAGTTGGTCAACAAGACAACAAGCCTGTCCGAGAAGTTAAAAGAACGTCCGAATGTCCTGATAACAACAACAACAAAAAAGTCATTTGGTTTAGTGTCAATCTGTCTAGCGTTGGAGATGGTGTTTGAATCTAATTCCCACGAAGCGGACAGAGCACTGCACTTTAATTTGTTCTATTTATGTGAATGTTTCTGTTGTGTTGTCTTTATATGAGACAAGGGTCATTCTAATTAAAACAAATTTAAATCTCCATAAAAATCAATAAAGCTGTCGTAGTCTTAAAAACTGTTCCTTTATATGTATTGAGCAAATCGTGTCTCAAACTGACGTAGGTTGACGTTCATTGGGACTCGAACTTCTACAGCTCAGCAAATTATAAAACGTTAAAGCAAAGAGTAGAACATATGACAAGGTGTTTAAGTAAGTGTTTAACAAAGCACATGATAAGGAGTTTAAGTAAGTGTTTAGTTGAGCTCAAAACATGGCATTTAAGAAAATGTTTACATTATCACATGGCAAGCTTTAAAGCCTTTGCTTTACAAATGACATGGCTTTAAAGTAAATGTTCAAACACATTTTAAATAAATGTTAAACACACATTTCAAAGTATTTAAGGTGTTAAATTAAGTGTTCAACATAATACGCTGTATCCAAATGTCTTAATCTTTTTATTTATTTTGTCATTAGTCCCCAGGTACTCTACGTGTATATGGGCCTTTATTTTGTCTTTTAAAAAGAAGAATATTTTCAAGATAAAACGTGAGTATGCACACCGTCAGGATTGTGTTGAGGTCACATGACATGTATTTAGTCGAAGTGCAGGTTCAGTTGGGGAAGCAATGATTATAAGAAGTGTTGTGGACTGGTTCATGGAAAGGTCACAACTTGAGAGATCTCACAAAGGCTGCAAGACACATTTCAGATCCAAAGGAAGACCCTTATTGAAGACAGGTCGGATGCGGAAAATATGCAGGTCGCAAGTGGGTTTACATTGTCATGTGAATCACTGCACTCATTGCCATTGCCATTTAGGATTGTAAGGAGTGTTGTTGGTGTGTTCACTGTGAAAGCTGGTCTAGAAGTATTTCCTTTTTGGAGTTGGGTTGTTTCGTTTTATTTACTAAGTTCATATGACAATTGATGTGTTTAGATTTTTTACACTTATATATCCTCTATTAAATTTTAACAAATCTGGGCTTGTATACATTTATTTGGATGCCCTAGTATTAAGTCAGTGCAAGACGGGACATTTCTATAAGTAAGCCACCACAGTCATCACTCTTGTTTAGTTTGAGCATGTCGCAAGAACACGATACTCATTATGATTACGATAATGTAACTGCTGTGTGGGCGACATCGTTCCGACCATAAACAATGCCCAGGCTTTCATCTCACTTATTCAAAGCCCTAACCCTAAAAAATTGGAGAGGACACTCCAGCTTCGCCTTAGGCGTCGGCCAAACACGGGAAGTGGCAGTCACCGGTTATAAGCTCAAATGCTCAATTGACGTAGAGCAGGGCGAGAGGGGCCACTTTCGTCGGTGGGAGGGATCCTAGGATTCCAATAGACAGCTACCGCCCGCCTCAAGCTGGGCAGCCCCCAGCCAATAAGGTGCTGTCCCGTCATGCAAAATCTGAAAAGCAGGCACAAAGCCAATGTACCAGTCGACATGAAGAAAAAAAAGAGGAGCTCCACTCTTAAACTGGGCACATGGAATGTGCGTACTCTACAAACTGGACTTAATGAAAACCTACCAGACATAGAAGATGTCAGAAAATCTGCAATAATAAACGACGAACTGTCCAGGCTCAAAGTAGACATTGCCGCCCTTCAGGAGACTCGTTTAGCTGACTCTGGATCAATCAAAGAAAAAGACTACTCCTTCTTCTGGCAAGGCAAAGCGGAAAGTGAAGTAAGGGAACATGGCGTTGGTTTTGCAGTTAAGAACACACTGCTGAACACAGTAGAGCTGAAGTGCAACGGTTCAGAAAGACTCCTATCACTACGCCTTAACACATCTATTGGACATGTGACTTTGATATGTGCCTACGCTCCTACTCTGAGTTCCACACCAGAGGCCAAAGATATGTTTTATGACAACCTTTCGTCTGCTCTTAGCGAGATCCCAACCACGGAACAGGTTATCATCCTCGGCGACCTCAATGCACGCGTTGGATCTGACAACTCTGCATGGGACAGTTGTATTGGGCGTTTTGGTGTCGGAAAAGTAAATGAAAACGGACAAAGGCTCCTCGAGGTTTGCTCACTACACTCCCTCTGCGTCACTAATACCTATTTCAAGACTAAACCGCAGCACAGAGTATCTTGGCGGCACCCTCGCTCCAAACACTGGCACCAACTAGACCTAATCATGGTAAGACAAAAGTGCTTAAAATTTGTCAAGCTTACCAGGTCCTACCACAGTGCAGACTGCGACACAGATCACTCCTTGGTATGTTGTAAGATCAATCTCCTCCCCAAAAAAATCCACCATACCAAGCAGATTGGAAGACCCCAATCGGATGTAAGCAAGATGTGTCAACCTGATCTCCAGATACAGTTTGCGGAATCTTTTGAACGCGACTATAAAAATATCTCTGAAAATACAGCAACTGAAAAATGGGAACACCTCAAGTCCATCATACAAAAGACTTCCCTGGAAATCTTTGGAAGAAAAATTACAAAACAAAATGATTGGTTCGACTCTAAAGCAGTTATTTTAGCACCTGTCATCAGAGCAAAGAGAGATGCACTCGCTACTTACAAGGCAAAACCTACCCAACACAACCTGCTAAACCTGAAAGAAGCTAGAGCCAATGCACAGAATACAGCAAGGATCTGTGCAAATGAATACTGGGTAGAGCTCAGTGAGAGTATTCAGCTCGCAGCCCAAGTGGGCAACATAAGAGGGATGTACGAAGGAATCAACAAGGCTCTCGGACCCTCCCAAAACAAGACAGCACCTCTGAAATCAACCACTGGGGAAATTATCACAGACAAGTGCCAACAAATGCACAGATGGGTGGAACATTACTCCGAGCTCTACGCCACAACAAACTCAGTCTCTGACTCAGCCCTTAAAGCCATCATACAACTACCCACAATGAACGAGCTAGATGAAACACCCACCCTTTCAGAGCTCAACAAAGCCATAGACAACATTGCTGCCCGCAAAGCACCCGGATGCGATGGTATCCCCCCAGATCTTCTAAAACAATGCAAAACTACTCTAATCCAACCTCTACACGAACTGCTTTGTAAATTTTGACAAGAAGGTGCTGTGCCACAAGACCTGCGGGATGCTAAAATCATTACACTGTATAAGAACAAAGGTGACAGAAGCGACTAAAAAAATTACAGGGGAATCTCCCTCTTAAGTATTGTAGGCAAAGTCTTTGCTCGAGTGATACTTCCCAGGCTACAAAAACTCGCTGATCGGGTCTACCCAGAATCACAATGCGGCTTCCGCTCAGGGAGATCCACGATTGACATGATTTTCTCCATCCGCCAACTCCAGGAAAAGTGCAGAGAACAAAGGATGCCTTTATACATTGCGTTTATTGACCTGACAAAGGCCTTCGATCTAGTTAGCAGAGATGGCCTCTTTAAAATTTTACAGTTAATAGGCTGCCCACCCAAGCTACTAAATGTAATCATATCTTTCCACCAAAATATGATGGGCACAGTGCAATTCAACGGTGCCAGCTCTGAAAGTTTCAGTATAAACAGCGGAGTTAAACAAGGATGTGTCCTGGCCCCAACCCTCTTTGGAATACTATTTTCACTGCTAATCCACAACGCGTTTGACAAATCCACTGAAGGCATCTATCTCCATTCCAGATTTGATGGCAAACTCCTAAATATTGCCAGACTGAGGGCCAAAACTAAAATCAGAACCACCCTCGTAAGAGATATGCTATTCGCGGATGACGCAGCGGTAGTGGCACACACACAAGAGGAACTTCAGTCACTAATGTCCCGCTTCTCTCAGGCCTGTAAAGAATATGGCTTGACTATTAGCACAAAGAAAACAAATGTTATGGGACCACCTTCTACAGCACCACCCTCCATCCTCATTGACGATAACAAGTTGGACGCCGTAAACGAATTCTGCTATCTGTGATCCACAATTACAGATGACCTGTCCCTAGAAGAGGAGATGAAAAAACGCATAGGGAAGGCTGCCTCGACATTCGCTAGACTCAGACTAAGAGTTTGGGAAAACCATAAGCTAACCACGGTGACCAAAATGGAAGTCTACAAGGCATGCGTTATGAGTACACTGCTATATGGCAGTGAATCATGGACCACCTACGCAAAGCAAGAGAGAAAACTTAACTCATTCCATTTGAGATGTCTCCGTAGGATCTTGAATGTCACATGGAAAGAAAAAGTGTGCAATACTGATATCCTTGCGCGATCAGGTATTCCCAGCATTTTTACAGCCCTCAGACAACGCCGTTTGCGCTGGCTTGGACATGTTCGCCGGATGGAGGACAAGCGCATCCCGAAAGTCATCCTCTATGGTCAACTCGCGACTGGCACAAGAAAAACTGGTCGCCCCCATCTCCGTTACATAGATGTAATAAAACGCGACCTCAAATCAGTGAACATCAATACTGACAATTGGGAAGACATAGCTCTAGACCGCAACAGGTGGAGAGAGACAGTGACAAAGAAAGCTATGGACAGTGAAAGTATATGGGTCTCAGCCCAGGAAGAAAAACGCACAAACCGAAAAACGGCCAGCTCCTCTACCACCGAAGCAAAAGCCAAGGGGACCCTAACTTGCGCTATCTGTGGACGGGAGTGTCTCTCCAAAATAGGGCTCCACAGCCACATGAGGAAGTGTGCTCTGAGATGAACCATAGTCGTCCTACGACTGAAGAAGGCCAATGATGATGATGATGATGAATTATCATTAAATATTTCTATGATTAGCGAGCTCTTAAAAAGGTTTTACCTGGCAAATATCAACTCAATCGTCAGTTTGTCTGGTCAGAATTTTGTACACATTATTTCTCCACATTACGATTCTCCGATCAAGTTGAAACTTTGCATCAATTATTGTTTGTCAATGACAGTGCATGAATCATGTAAGAATATAACCAATTAGTTGATCAATAAGTCATAATTAATTAATAATCATTTTGCTTTGTTTGGAAAAAAAATCTAAAGTATACAACATTAGACTTATGTATAGACTTAGGTCGTTCGATAAAAATTTTAAAGCAACAATGGACCAGTAAAGCTTTTAATGTGTAGTATGTACTGGGATAGTTGGTGGTGAAACACGTTGGTCTCCCCTCGTGGAGGCCCGAGGTCGAGTTTGGACCCCAGCATACCTTTTTTATTTAACAGCGCGTAGAAAGGATTTATTTCATGATTGATTACATGACTGAATACATGATTGATTAAATGATTGATTCAAAATAATTGATGCAATTACACAAAAAAGCGAAGTTTTTAAAAAGTATTTTTAATGTTTGACTTGTTCTCTATCTAACCAATAATTCAATAATTAATCCGTTAACGGCTGTGTGCCATAGTACAAGAAATCAACAAATATAAAAATAACAAAACATTATATCCAATCGATTCTAAATACTTGGTACACATTCTAGTTGACATCACCACTTTTATAACAGCAACGACTTTGACTGATTTCTTGTGTTGGACTAGAGAGGGGGCGGGGTGCTGGCCTCCTGTAATTAGAACTGCTACAGCCGGTCTGGCTATTTGTCCAAAACGAGTGGCCATAAAACAAGCTATGAGAATTAGCCGGCTACTCATAAAGGGACCAAAGACTTGAAGGCAAGGGCGAGGAATTTGAAAGAAGAGTGTAGTATAGGTTCTCTCCCTTTGCCCAGCGTGTAATAGAATCACATATTAATATAAGTTTCATTTGGGTATTTTATGACCTGAATATAAAATGACCTGAGAAGACTTTTACGACATTTTCGTGAAATATGTGAATGGACAACCGGTAAGGAGCAAGTAAGAACTATTGCTTACATTTAGATGATACATCCGTAGATGATATTAGACACTGAGGCAATAAATAGTTTATGAGAGAATAATAGACTTCAAGAAAATATAGACATTGACAAACCATCAGAAAATGAAATAATAATATACACTAAAATAATTATAATCACTGGTATAAAAATTGACACATAAGAGACATTAAGACTATACTAGACATCGTGTTAATAATAGATCAGAAGACATTAAACAGACACTGAGGCAGTGATAAAAACAATGAGACTTCAAGTTTTGCAACTTTTTATTTTCCAAGACTAAACGATCTACTTTCCCGCGATTTTTGTTGTTGTTGTCAGGTACCAAAAGATTCTTGGCGTTCTGAGCTGCAGACAAAAATGCATTCTAAAGAAACCTAGCGTGTATAGAAAGTGTGACATGGAGTAACAAGTAACATAATTTATTTTAAAGACCATTCCTCCATAATGAAGTCAACGACTTTTTGTAACAGCGATGACTTTACTATTAATACCTAATGAATGAACTATTTTAAAACATAGAAACATTTATTGACCCCCCCCCCTACCCAATCCCTTTTGTCCACAGAAATAAATAGTGTACAGGTGAATGAATAAAACTACTTAGAGTATCAAAATTGTAGTTTTGTGATACGGACCCAGACATGGCGACATTTCAGAGCAGTAGTCCAGACTAGAATACTGGATCTGGATGCATGGTATCGAAGATTCTAGTTTGCTGATAGGTCAATAGATTCAGATTGAACGTCTATTTGTATGAACTCTTGAAGGAATACATTCATGAATACCAGCCAACGTGTGTGTGTGGTCAAGGTCAAGATTGTCTTGACCTCCAGACCAAATGTAAGAATATTAGCCTATATTTAAAAACAAAATGATATTGTTCAAACCAGAGTTGTCCACTTGAGCTAGCAAGTCTTTTCCCAAAGATATACATAAACTACTATATACAAAACTAAAGTATATTTCTCAATATAACTATGCGATGTGTACTTATATTTACTACCTGAGTCTACCTGTATGACAGGCTGTATGAAGGACTTACAAATGTATCTGAACGTTTTAAAAGAATCACATGATCACATTTACTAGCAGTAGAACTGAAAGTTTCATCTTGTCTAGGCTAATACAAGCTCATTTCACTCATACACAGACCTATATAGAATATACGAAACTATTTCTAAAACGACCTTTTTTTTTCTGATACTCATCACGTGCCAGCCTTTTTCTAAAGGGGAAGGCGCCATACACGTTTTGCATCCTGGCTATAAGACTTTCAATAATTTAAATTGTAGAGTTACTGCCCTTGATAATATGGGGGGGGGGGAGGAAATGTCTTTAAAAATCCAATGACAACCGCTACAGGAGAAATACTACATGACAAGCGACACCAGCCCAAGTCCTTAGCTTGCGTGTAAAGCTCACGAGTTAAGAGAATATCGATCAGTCGATCACGAGGGCGTAAAGAGTCGATCTCACTCTAGGATTTTTCTTGTACGGTCTTCATACAACTGAGATGCTTTAAAAACATCGGCGCTCAGAAGTAGAATGTCAACATGTCGGAGTGAATCATTTGTTTCAATGTTTAGAATTGTAGCAGAGACGTTCCAAAGTATAAGCTTTCTTTATATACAGGCATGAAGGCAAGACTATTTTTTATCTGACCTTTTGTAGTTAGAATCCTGACATGTTGATTTTTAAATTAGGAGAAATGATGGTATTTTGTTTAAAACCAATTTAAAACTTAGGGGCCATTATTTGATCATAGAGTTAACCAAAAGTCTAGCTCTGGCATTCATTGTCGTCTGCCTTAACCATTGCAATACCGAGCTCACCGGTAGAATAGACAACAAAATCGCTAGCCTGTAGTGAAGTCAGAACAACGTTGGACGGAGAGAGTTGTACGCTTAAAAAAAAGGTCACGATTCTGTCACTCGCTTTCTGTGTGCAATGTGAATACATACGTATACATAAGAAGGCTATACTTTAACCTCAGTCCAGCTACAACATAGTAATGTCATCATACCTTCGAGAACTGATCACTCCATACATTCGTCAGAGAGCCAACAATTCTAGTTGTGTTGAAATTAAGGTTTTCGAATTTTGTCAGAGCATGGGCCAACAGTTTGGAACCCCATTGAGCTCCGACAACCCACGTGTTTCACTAAATTCAAGAACATTTTGACATACCTGTTCAATCTCGCTTATAGTTTGTCATGCTCGCCTATAGTGTTTATGTTTGTAATGTTATCATTACGCCTTAAGGCTACATTATTTATAGCATTCCGCTTCACCTTTAGGCTACCTACCCCGTAATCTATTAGATCGTTGGGGCACCACACAAGATCTGTTGACCGTTCTTCTCCATTCCTCTCGATCTTTTGCCTTGGATAGATTCTCCCTTAATGACAGGCTCTCTCATTACTTGATGTTGTCTTCCCATCGCTTTCTCTGTCTGCCTCTTCTTCTTTTTCCTGGTATTGTTCCCTGAAGAAAGGGCTTTGCGAACCCTGATGACCTTTTAAAATGGCCAAAAAACTTTAGTTTGCGTTTTTTGACAGTAGTTAGCAGGTCATCGTGGGGTCCAATCGCTGTACCGATACTGTCTCGAATCTCTTCATTTGTGATTTCTTTATATGTGTGGTATTAGTTAGAGCTATATACATTAAATTAATATTTTTATATGAAATATTATTTTTGTTCTCATTTTAAATAAATATTAGAGTAATGATATCAGAATACGCGTTGTCCACCTTTCACATGAAAAATAAAGAATGTGCACTTGTTTTTTTATTTATTTATTTTTTTATTTTGTTTCTTAATTTTATTTTTGTCTGAGATTTCTTCAACAAACAGTTTCCTTAACGCCCAATTAAACTTGAAACTAATATTGTCCGCGAGCAAAGGCTTAACCCAGATCTAACAGCCGCGATGATGGCTTCTGGTTTGAATATAAAAGTATACTGGTACATAGATCTATATTTGTAAGAGCTAATATCCACAAAAAGAAATATATTTGTTGACAAATGGCGATCAATAGATTCCTGGTCAGAGCTATTGGCCTAATGCTCTCTAGGTCATGATGTATGTATTAAATGGTGGGTTGGACTGAGGACAAAATGGACATGGCTGGAAAGAGAGGGGGGGGGCAGACGAAGAAGATCGATGCCAGATAATCAATAAGTTGATAACAGTTGGTGCTGTGCATGAAGAAGAGAAAAAGGTGAGCGGGTGGGTCCCTGGTTACAATGACCAATACGTCGGCAGCTCTATGGTGGTAACATTGACTTGACAGTAAGAGACCTCAGTTTTCTATATGGTGGTAACATTGACTTGACAGTAAGAGACCTCAGTTTTCTATATGGTGGTAACATTGACTTGACAGTAAGAGACCTCAGTTTTCTATATGGTGGTAACATTGACTTGACAGTAAGAGACCTCAGTTTTCTATATGGTGGTAACATTGACTTGACAGTAAGAGACCTCAGTTTTCTATATGGTGGTAACATTGACTTGACAGTAAGAGACCTCAGTTTTCTATATGGTGGTAACATTGACTTGACAGTAAGAGACCTCAGTTTTCTATATGGTGGTAACATTGACTTGACAGTAAGAGACCTCAGTTTTCTATATGGTGGTAACATTGACTTGACAGTAAGAGACCTCAGTTTTCTATATGGTGGTAACATTGACTTGACAGTAAGAGACCTCAGTTTTCTATATGGTGGTAACATTGACTTGACAGTAAGAGACCTCAGTTTTCTATATGGTGGTAACATTGACTTGACAGTAAGAGACCTCAGTTTTCTATATGGTGGTAACATTGACTTGACTGTAAGAGACCTCAGTTTTCTATATGGTGGTAACATTGACTTGACAGTAAGAGACCTCAGTTTTCTATATGGTGGTAACATTGACTTGACAGTAAGAGACCTCAGTTTTCTATATGGTAGTAACATTGACTTGACAGTAAGAGACCTCAGTTTTCTATGATGGCAAAAACCATCATTCTAAAGATGTCATTTAAATGTCGCTTGTATAGTGCGTGTTTCTAGCTGGAGCATGCGCAGTGAGCTCTGTCCTAATACTTCAGTTGTGAGGGGATAAGGTTTTCATGTAGCCCATCATCTGGCCTACACATCCCAGCTCGAGTGAAATCTTAAACTGGGATTCGAGCCCCTTTCTAGTAGCCAAGCTGTTTATGCTATTCAATCATACATCCCACATCTTTACGTTCGTATCGATAAACTGAGACCAAGTTGAAACACTTCAGTCGAAGGTCTTTTTTTTTTCAAGATATTTGGGTTGTCTAAAAAAACTACATATATCAAACAAACCCTGAAATTTGTTACCATCGAGCATGGAAATAATCACACTTAAGATACCAGATCTCTAGGTGGTGAAGAAACACTTTGGCTCCGAGAAACAGCCTCAGAAACACTATATATATATATATATATATATATATATATATATATAGGAAATATATAAGATATATATAGGAAAGGAGTTTAAGAGTCATGATCCACTACAAGACGGAACGGCAGTTAGAATGCAACTTAATTCTAAGTGGAAAACAGGAACAGTTTCCAACCATTCTATGCCTGAACGTGTAGTATCAAAAGTGGAAATCAGGTCCATAGAAGAAATAGGAAACACATCAGAAAGTCTACCGAGAGGGCAAATAGATGTGACAATAGGTACGACTTTCTAGATATCTCAAAACAATCAGAACCAAAATATATAGAGTCCAAGATAAGAAACTACGGAAGGTGTAGAGCCGCCACTGCACACTACGTGTTCCAACACCTCTGGATCACATACACTTTACGTAACACCCGTAGGCAGAATAGTGAACAAACCCAAGAGAATTGATTTGTGATTCATTGAACTGACTTTTATCTTTGGATGTGTGTTACTTACATTCTGATAAATAGATTGTATGAATTAAGAGAGATGTAACACATTGGTATTTATGTCAGTGCAACACCGCTTGTCTTTACGTCATCAATGGAGTGCAGGGGCGGACTGGCTATATGGGCAAACGGGCAAATGCCCGGTGGGCCGGTACCAAATGGGCCGTCTGGTCGCGACCAAAGAAAAAAAACTTTCAATGCAGACAACTTAAAACAACAAAGTGACAAAAGCACGACACAAAGGCCCGAACAAGTTTTCTTCTTCTTCTTGTTGTTTTTTTTTTAAACTCTTATTACAGTTAATTTTGTTTCAACAAGAATATTAATACAAAAATTTCACTATACACTGTACGTACTATCATTAGCAAAACGTTAGACCGTACTTTCTGCTATGCAAGAGCGGCATGGACTGCTTTGATGTCTTCGAGGTTGTGTTTGGCCTGATCATTTTGCTGGTCGGCATGGACCTTTGATGGCACTCCCATTTTTTTTTTCTCCTTCCCGTCCCCGTCTTTTAATGGTTCCAATGAAATTTAACCCAAAAATAGGGATGAGAGAGGTTACGTTAGAAAACATTGATAGAACGCAGCAAAAAAAAAAAAAAAAAAAAGAGGCGCGACAATGAGCTCTTGAACAAAACTTTATAGACATTCACTTGAACACATACACTACACAATTACGGCTAAAGCATAATGCCGTTTTTATTTATCGCACGTAAGATTGGCGTTTTCCATATTGAATGACACCCCAAAATGACAATTTTTTTCTATATATTTCCGTATATTTTAAGAACTTTTTCGTATTTTTTGCAATTTCGGGAGATTTCCAGGAGCTCCTGGTAAATCGACAGGAGGGCGCGGGAAATCTGTTTTAAGTTATAAAATGGTTTAATTTAATAATTTATACACCTTGAATTAGTGCGGATCCTTTGAAAGTGGGGGCCCACTGCGGTCGCTTAGGTTGCAGTGGCCTAATACCGGCCATGCAAAATAGCAGCGTATGCTACGCCGCCGGTCGACTAGTTTTGAATAATGGGTATATTCATATACAAATCGAGTTTTTGATAATGTACTAGAAGGAAGCAAGAGCTTTTCACATTAATTAAGTGCCTCTCTAACCGTTCTGCTTTCTCTTATCTTTTAATGGAATGGGTTGCCTGAGTCAGCCAGGAAAACCAATGACTTAGCATATTTTAAGTCACAGATCAACATGCATGACTAGATTGACACATGAAATGCGTAAGACGTAACAATCTTATTTTTTGAAGAAACGTCTGTAATCTAAGAAATACCAAAAAGCTTCAAACTCATTAGTCTGCTATTGTATTGTTTATAGTTTTCAGACTACATTCATGTATAAATAGAATACATTATGTAATCCTACAAATGCATACATCCAGTTTTCGATGCGTTATCAAACTTTATATATTTTGTAGAGAATTAGGCTAACACCTATAATAAAACACATGGGCGTAGCCGAGAGTGGAGGAGTTCAAACTATCACTGGCCTCAGATCTCATTGTCTGAAAGGGAAACTTTACCTACTTCCCCAGTGCAGCCAACTTAAGCAAACTACTGTTACTGAATTTCATGAGCGTAGCCAAAAGGGGTTTTGTGGTTCCCTCCCCATCCAATACAAAAAACTAAAGCATTTTCTATCAGTCGCTTGACTCCATTGAATAGCAAATTTGTTTTTTGAATTTTTTTAGCGGAAGAGTAGCAGGCTAATTGCACTGTAGATACCTCAGAATATGGGTTTTTAAAACTTAAAATAACGGAAATAATGCTTGGTTCCGCTCACAGCGCTCCCCCGGACTCCCTAGCTCCCTGTACTGCCTTTCCGCTGATTATAGGAAGAGAGTATTCTAGGGTAGAAAAAACGTTTGATAGAATGAAAGATCAAAATGTAATGAAGATTAATTACATATACACACACACTAATATATATATATATATAATTTGCGGAGTGGGGTAAAAATCCCCCTTTACCGAAAATATATGACATGCCATTTGTGGGCCGGTTTATATGGTAATCCCCAGACCGATTTTGATATTCAGTCCGCCCCTGATGGAGTGCCCCTGCTATATCTTCCCTCATCCACACTTGTTACGTTCACTGTATAACACAAATAGTCATCTCCTTTCAGCTTAAACTTGATGCTATATTACATTCAAGAAGAAGACTTATCTGACTCCTAATATCTTCCATCGGGCTTAGCTGTGTTTCTTATTATTGACTGGCAAGTTTGGAAATGGTCCTTCAAATATCAAGGTCTTCAATTCCTGACTAAAAAGTCAAGGTCATCACTTCCTATATTAAAAGTCAAGGTCATCAATTAATAGCTTAAACCTCTGCAGGACGGAATGGGATGACAGCGAAGAGGGTTTGAACCCGGGCCCATTTAGACGTGAGTCTGGAGCGCATACCACAGTACCAAGATAAACGCGTTCCCGTGGTAGCACCTCCTTAGTGACTTAGTTCTTTGGGGCACCACACATGATCTGTTGACTGCCATTATCCATTCATCTCTGTCTTATGTCTTGGGTTGAATCTCTTTCAATGACAGGCCCGTCCATTTTTTAAAGTTATCTTCCCATGGCTTTCTCTGTCTGCCTCTTTAATTATGTGTTGGTATAATGTCTGCTTCATTTATGTTGCAGTTTTGTTTAAATCACAAAGAAATAAAAATGAACTGGCCTCTCAAGTTGGTGCTAATAAGACCCTGGACAGCAGACGTATTTAAGTGTCGTCACACACAAAGTAGAGACTTGCGTCGAGTTAGACTTGGAAAGGGGGGGGGGGGCTGTAGATGTAGTTCTGGGGATGTACTGGTTGAATGGAACGCCAGCTAGATTCAAGGGGGAATAACCAGACCGACAAGTCCGACTCGGTGATTTCATTAGCCTGGTCGCTGTATGTCGCTACATGTTGGAGTGTAAGTGGTTGCGTGTATGCGTGGGAGAGGAGCAGGGTGGTTTTTTCTTGTCAATCTATGAATACATAGTTTAAGTTCAATTTGAGAAAGTCACTAAGTCTGATGAGTAAGTCTGCCTATCTTCTGAAGACTGTCTTTCAAAGATTCCCTCTGCGTCCTGCGGACCATGTGAAATCAGTACTACTGGATCACATGACATTGATTGACAGACTTGTTAACTCTAGATGACTGGGGTCAGACAATTAATTTAAGAGATAACAGCTTAGGATAAGTTATCCCTTAAAATGACACTATTGTGACATTGTATGTCTACTAAATACATTCATTCAGACAAAATTGTAAGTTAGAAACTAGCTAAGGAATAAAAAATGACAAAAAAAATTAATCGGGTGGTATAATATGTTGAATTAATCCCAATAATAATTTGTAGTGAGTAAAGTTTGAAACTAACAATAGATAACTATAAAACGTTCTATGATCATATGTAATTTCCTGACAAAGTTACACCTACCGAAACATAAGAAATCTGACATGACTTTAGCGCTCCAGCTTGAATCAGGTCATTCAAGAAGCGGATATCTGAGTGAATTGTACATGGTCGCTTTTTAAAAGCATTTATACAAAAAAAGGGGGGGGGGCGGAAACTGAATTCGAACCTAAGCCGACACACCAACCACCCTGCTAGCAAGGTGGTTATGAAAATAGAAACTTGTCTAGTTATCTATTGTTTGTTTCAAACTTACTTTAAAAGCGGCCACCCATAACGCCACTTCATTCAAGTACAATATCTTTCCCTTGTTCGAGATACCAAACAAATAATTAATTACCAATTGTTTATTGACTAATTGGTTATTTTTTTTAAATTGATTCTTGCGTTGTCAGGTAAAAGAAAATAATTGTGCAAATTTTCAGCTTGATCTGAGATTGGGTTTGGGAGACATCACGAGCAGAAATTTTTCACCTGACAGAAGTGTGAGTTGATATAAGCTTTGTAAAAATAATGTTACCTTTATGCTTTGTATTGCCTCAGCTGTCTTTTCTTTTATACCAGTGTTATTAAACATTTATATACAATACTTTAATGACTTACACTCAGTTTCTTTATTATGCATATAATGATTTTTAACAACCTATGCTCTTTATTCAGAGAGTGTGAAATCTAAATGTAGGAGTGGGCGTTCCCGTCCACACAAACACAGACACACACACAGGCACACACACACTACTGCTAGTTAGGTGATGGTCAGTGGAATAAGAACATGTTTACTGAAGCAGCAGAAAGAGATTTTTCTCTGCCTGTCTCCTAGTGTATTGTACTGGTCAGTGTGTGTCAGTGACAACCTCTTAAGTCTTAGGTCCAGGCCTCGAGGCTTACACTGGCTACTTCTGAAGCAGGATTCCGCTTTTGTCACTCCCCCTTTCTTTCTTTTTCTCTTCTCTTCTCTTCTCTCTCTCTGTCTCTCACTCTAACTAAATCTATATGTCGTGTACTGGAGAGCCTAGTGTTCCAACGATAGATTTTATATTCATTCAGTTCGAGTTTGATGATTCAAGAGCAGAAATATTTAGTGACAGACATATTTCACAAGTTTCTACACACATTTATACAAAGCAAATGAATTTCAAAACATATGCAAAGCTATAGAGAAAATAAGAAACAATCTCTGTCTGTCTCTCTCTCTCTCTCTCTCTCTCTGTGTGTGTAAAAGAGAAAGAGACGTAAATGAGAGAGAGAGAGAGAGAGAGAGAGAGAAGGTGATGAATTAAGAGTTAGCTATAGAGTTTGAGAGAGGATGTACGTCATAGCAGCGCTAGGGAAGAAAAAGTAATTGTATAAATGTTATCCTAGTATATGTCACAAGAAATGTGAATTTGAATAAGAGCTCATAAAACCACTGGCTTAAGTATCTCATGACGTAAACTATTCAGAACTTCATGGAACCTTCCGGAACCTGCATGGACGCTGATTTAAAAACGGCTCTAACGATTTTTTAAACAGTTGATGTATATCGCTATGAAAAGAATTACTAGTTCTTTAGTTGGGGAGATCTCTAGTTTGACCGTTATAACTTTTCAAAGTAAAAAATATAGAAATGTAAATTTGGCTTGAGTAATCGACCTAGATCTAGAGCCAACATCGGTTTTGAAAGGACTATGGTGTTCTTGTAAGGATTATCACTTTCGGAACTTTCCAAATGTAAGCATTTTTGATTAAAGAGTTCAATATATTAATGTGGAGGAACATTTTGCGCAATACTCTCTAAGTCATCTAATTCTGTGGCTTACGGTTAACGAGGGTATCATGTGGTCAGCACAACGACCAACCGCCTTAATTTTACCCAACGTATGTCAAGGTACCCATTAGAGCTGGGTGGAATCAGAAACGCCCAAAGATTCCAAAACTAAAAATCCTCGTCTTCACTAGGGTTCGAACCCGGGACCCCCAGCTCACAAGACAAGAGCTATACTGCTCAGCCACAGTGCCTTTTCATTTAAATCACGGGTTCTATACCCCGTTTGCACCAAATATTTATTTATTTTTTTAAAAATATTTTCTTATATTTTAAGTTTTATAATAGAATATTTAACTTTTAAAATATGTAGTTTTAGACGTGTTTCCGTTCTATAACTAAACAGGGCTTACAAATTGTTGAATGTGGTCGATTGAAGAGTCGGATAGGGGAATCTAATAAACAGATGTAATCATCTGAAATGAGCGAAGAACTATTTTATTTATAATAAATATAATAATAATAACAATTCTTCTTCATATTATTATTATTATGTTCTAAACGAATGAGTATATTCCTTCTCTGGCACTGCCAGGGTCGAGTTTCGTCAAAGAGGAAGTTTCTGGTGATGTGGCAGGTCTGCAGCAGTCTTGCAATCAGACAGGCAACGAGAATCTTCTTAAGGGTGCTAAGGGCCTTGAAGGCATCTGTGATATCAGTTGTCATTATACCTTATTATTATTATTATGTTAGAAATGAACGAGTAGTCATTCTCTGGCGCTGCCAGGGTCGAGTTTCGCTAAAGAGAAAGAAAATTCATCGAAGCCCCTTTAACAATTTCCAATGATTAATTTTCTGGTGATGTAGCAGGTCTGCAGCAGTACCGCTCTCTGACAGGCAACGAAGATGTTCCTAGGAATGTTAAGGGTCTTGAAGGTGTCTGTGAGGTCAGTTGTTATTATCCCCTCGGTTGATATAACAATGGGGTATATTGTTATTTTGGACAATTTCCATAGACGCTTAATCTCCAAGCCTAGGTTCCCATATTTCCTTTGTTTTTCTATCTCAGTTTTTTTTAAAATTATGAGACAGTGGTACGGCCATATCGATAATGGTAGCGGTTTTTTCTTTTCTATCTATGAACAGCAGGTCTAGAAAATTGTGAGTGTAGCTCGATGCTTATTGCCGATGTTGAGTCATTCTCTTCGTTGGTCGGCTGTGTGGGCGTGTCGTTTATATCTGAGATGAGCTCTTGTATCTGAGATGAGCTCTTGTATCTGAGATGAGCTCTTGTATCTGAGATGAGCTCTTGTATCTGAGATGAGCTTTTGTATCTGAGATGAGCTCTTGTATCTGAGATGAGTTCTTGTATCTGAGATGAGCTTTTGTATCTGAGATGAGCTCTTGTATCTGAGATGAGTTCTTGTGTCTGAGATGAGCTTTTGTATCTGAGATGAGCTGTTGTATCTGAGATGAGTTCTTGTATCTGAGTTGAGCTCTTATATCTGAGATGAGCTCTTATATCTGAGATGAGCTCTTGTATCTGAGTTGAGCTCTTATATCTGAGATGAGCTCTTATATCTGAGATGAGCTATTGTATCTGAGATGAGCTCTTGTATCTGAGATGAGCTCTTATATCTGAGATGAGCTCTTGTATCTGAGATGAGCTCTTGTATCTGAGATGAGTTCTTGTATCTGAGATGAGCTCTTATAACTGAGATGAGCTCTTGTATCTGAGATGAGCTATTGTATCTGAGATGAGCTCTTGTATCTGAGATGAGCTCTTGTATCTAAGTTGAGCTCTTATATCTGAGATGAGCTCTTATTTCTGAGATGAGCTCTTGTATCTGAGATGAGCTCTTGTATCTGAGATGAGCTCTTGTATCTGAGATGAGCTCTTGTATCTGAGATGAGCTCTTGTATCTGAGTTGAGCTCTTATATCTGAGATGAGCTCTTTTATCTGAGATGAGCTCTTGTATCTGAGATGAGCTCTTGTATCTGAGATGAGCTCTTGTATCTGAGATGAGCTCTTGTATCTGAGATGAGCTCTTGTATCTGAGATGAGCTCTTATATCTGAAGCTCATGACCTACTTCTCGTCTTATCACGTCAATTTCTGCAGGGGTCAAATAACATTTTTTAATTATGACAGACCTTCTGTCTACAACATTCATCTCTGGTGACTAGTTTATTTTGATCTACTGTCTCAGTAAACAAGCTTCTTAGATCTAGGTCTAGTAAACATGGAAGTGACGCAGCGAAAATGGTGTCCCTAGTCTAGGATAAGAAGTGATCTTAAAACTACGAAAGTCTTCAAACCCAATGCATAAAAACATTCTAAATACATGCAGATGTACAACCATGAAGAAGTACTTCAGTATTTGTCAAGTCTAGAGTACAAATACTTCCTTGATCTCGCTAAAAAGTGCACTGAGTCAGGGAGAAGGAAAACACGCGCCATAGCTTCCGGTGGCCATTATTATTATTCTTATTATTATTATCATATTAGAAAAGAACGAGTATTCATTCTCTGGTGCAGCCAGGGTCAAGTTTCGATAAAGAGAAACAAAATTCATTGTCGTCCCTTTATCAGTTTCCACTGAGGAATTTTCTGGTTATGTGGCAGGTCTGCAGAAGTACCGCCCTCTGACAGGCAACGAAGATGTTCCTAGGAATGTTAAGGGTCTTAAATGTATCTGTGAGGTCAGTTGTTATTATCCCCTCGGTTGATATAACAATGGGGTATATTGTTATTTTGGACATTTCCATAAACGCTTAATCTCCAAGCCTAGGTTCCCATATTTTCTTTGTTTTTCTATCTCAGTTTTTTTAAATTATGAGACAGTGGTACGGCGATATCGATAATGGTAGCGGCCTTTTCTTTTTTATCGATGAGCAGCAAATCAGGGCGATTAAAATCTACCGTTTTGTCAGTCAAAATAGGCCTATCCCAGTACAGTAGATGATCTGTAGTATCGAGAACCTCTTGTGGTGAGTATTTGTAATAAGGAGTATCCTAACCGATCAAATTATTATTATTATTATTATATTTAAAACAAACTTATATTCATTCTCTGGCACAGCCAAGGTCGAGCTTCGTTAAAAAGAAACAAAATTCAGTGTAGTCCCTTTAACAGTGTTGAATTTCCACCTATGGCACATCTAGGGTCAAGCTTTGATAACTGAGCGATGAGAATACTCTTAATTTTAAGTTTTTCTTCAATTATTTTCATTTTTTAAAATCCTACACGTCTGATGATAGATCGTTATAATACTGTTATTACAATCTACCAATCAAATCTACAATCAAAGGCTTTGGTGAAAGTACGCACATATCGTCTGCTGTACACGTGACAAAGAGGCTCTCGCGAGCTCAGGTAGTCACAACAAACTTCCGGCTCACGTGATCACAGGTGAATCGAGGCTCGTAGATCCAAATCTCACAAAATACAATAACCAGACAGAGAGAGAGTTCAGTTGATAACTCACACACAATAAAACACACACGCACACAGTACATACAAACACGTCTCTAAGAAATCCTCAATAAGAAATCTAATATAGTCTTTGTTCTACGTGACGAGCGTATAGTGTTACTCCATTGGCCGACATTTGATCTTGATAAATTCCCGAAACAATCAATCCATTTCACCTGTGCATTTGCGCAGTAATTTGTTTTTTATCTTTCAAATTCTCAAACTTCTCAAATGTACCTATGTTATATACAGAATAATTATATATACGTATACTATGAAGTGGTCAAAATACTGTGTAGCACTGAATTTAATATGCAGTACTTAACATATTGCTATGCTATTCGGCATATAATGCAGTACAAATTACACTTCGGTACTCAAGATATATATACATTTGTCCATTTTTTCAAGGGGAAATATTTATTCATTGTTTCCAATACATTCTCGACTGACAGAAGAAGCAATATAAATAGATATAAATATACTCTCCTTATAAATCCCTTTTAATTATCCAACTATAGGCTTTCAATCACGATACACCGGAAGTACTTTGTAGCGCCTGATAAAAAAGAGGTTCAAAAACAAAAGTGGTGGGGTTGGAGGTAGACCTAGCTCCAGACCAGTTGGGCTCTGTTTTTATCAAGTACAAGTAAATCTAATCAGTGCACTCTTAACACAGAGAGAATGCAAGATCAAACGGAAGAGGGAGAGAGAAGGAGAGAGAGAGAAGGAGAGAGAGAGAAGGAGAAAGAGAAAAAGAGAGAGAGAAGGAGAGAGAGAGAAGGAGAGAGAGAGAAGGAGAGAGAGAGAAGTAGAGAGAGAGAAGGAGAGAGAGAGAAGGCGAGAGAGAGAAGGAGAGAGAGAGAAGAAGAGAGAGAGAAGGAGAGAAAGGAGAGAGAGAGAAGGAGCGAGAGAGAAGGAGAGAGAGAAGAAGAGAGAGAGAAGGAGAGAGAGAGAAGGAGAGAGAGAGAAGGAGAGGGAGAGAAGAAGAGAGAGAGAAGGAGAGAGAGAGAAGGAGAGAGAGAGAAGAAGAGAGAGAGAAGGAGAGAGAGAGAAGGAGAGAGAGAGAAGGAGAGGGAGAGAAGAAGAGAGAGAGAAGGAGAGAGAGAGAAGGAGAGAGAGAGAAGAAGAGAGAGAGAAGGAGAGAGAGAAGGAGAGAGAGAGAAGGAGAGGGAGAGAAGAAGAGAGAGAGAAGGAGAGAGAGAGAAGAAGAGAGAGAAGGAGAGAGAGAGAAGGAGAGAGAGAGAAGGAGAGAGAGAGAAGGAGAGAGAGAGAAGGAGAGAGAGAGAAGGAGAGAGAGAGAAGAAGAGAGAGAGAAGGAGAGAGAGAGAAGGAGAGAGAGAGAAGGAGAGAGAGAGAAGAAGAGAGAGAGAAGGAGAGAGAGAGAAGGAGAGAGAGAGAAGGAGAGAGAGAAGAAGAGAGAGAGAAGGAGAGAGAGAAGGAGAGAGAGAGAAGGAGAGAGAGAGAAGAAGAAGAAGAGAGAGAAGGAGAGAGAGAGAAGGATAGAGAGAGAGAAGGAGAGAGAAAGAAGGAGAGAGAGAGAAGGAGAGAGAGAAGGAGAGAGAGAGAAGGAGAGAGAGAGAGAAGGAGAGAGAGAGAAGGAGAGAGAAAGAAGGAGAGAGAGAGAAGGAGAGAGAGAGAAGGAGAGAGAGAGAAGGACTGAGAGAAGGAGAGAGAGAGAGAGAGAAGGAGAGAGAAGGAGAGAGAGAGAAGGAGAGAGAGAGAGAGATTAGGAGAGAGAGAGAGAGAGAAGGAGAGAGAGAGAGAAGGAGAGAGAGAGATTAGGAGAGAGAGAAGGAGAGAGAGAGAGAGAGAATGCGTGAGAATGAGCTATTGCAAGTGATCTTTTTCCTCCGTTTTGTCCCATCCAAAAATAATTCCCTGAAAACATCAAAACATTTTTAAAGGATATACAGAACTTAAAATAGATAATGTCCTAACAAATTGATAAGCGGATGAATACATTAGGCCTACATCACTTCGTCCAACAAGCCATTGACGACGTACGATTGTCTGTAAATACGCTTGTAATTCCTGACTTAGACTTAGATCCCGTTCGGCGCATTGGGGGTCAAGCTGTCTTCACAAAGATCTGTCACTGGCAATGTCTAAAGCCTTTTCCAACATGGTGTCCACTGCTCTGAGGTCCTCCATGAAAGTGTGGCGCCAATTTTCACGAGGACGACCCTGTTTGAGCTTTCGTCGTATCGGCCTCCATGACATCGCTACTCTTGTTATGCGTCATTCATTCTGTTGGAGGGCATGTCCCGCAAACCTCATTGAACGCTCATGATTTCAGTCACATGATGTTATTTTTAGCCCATTTCAACTTCTATTGCCCTACGTGCTGAGCCGATGCACATAAATAGAGGGATTGAAAGTTGAACCTAAAACCTCTCATATGGTATTGAATAAATCCTAAAGTTAGCTATACCACGAACTGACAGCTCGTAAACTATTTTGTTGAAACAATTTCATACATTTATTTCCCAAGATAAATTAAATTAAAAAAAAAGAAAAAAAGAATCGTTTCGTTTGTAACAGCTTTGTATAATCTGTCAACATAATTCAACAAATAAAACTAGCACATTCATGACATCAATACACAATCAATAAAATGTTCAAGAAGCTGTGAATAGGGAGAAACACGAGACACAAGAAAAGAAGTGTGTATAAGAAAGAGAGAAAAGAGAAAAGAAACATTTTTAAAAATACTTCTTTAAAAAGACAATATCTACTTTATAAAGCTTATAGAGAGACTGTTTTGCTCTTAATAGCTCATGATAAAAAAAAACATTGGAACTTTTGTCTTTTACAATTTCAATCCTTTCAAAGCCGATGTGGATTTAGACCTAGATCGAGTTCTCTAGCCAAAATTACACTTATTTTTTTACTTTGAAAAAATTATAACAGTCAAACTAAGTTTTTTTTCACAAATGGCCAACGAGCTAGTAATTCTTTTCTTAGCAATATACATCAATTGTTAAATTTATAGGAAAATCGTTAGAGCCGTTTTTGAGATAAGCGTCCAGGTTCCACCGTCCTCTTTCAAAACTCTACCTTCCAGATTACATGAAGTTATGACTTGAAAAGAGGTATTGTAAAATAGAAGAGAGAGAGAGAGTAAGGAGTAGCAATGGAAAGTTGATCAAAAATTAAAAAGATAGAAGCAAACAATATGAAAATCGTCTCTGGTAAAACTTACAGAAATGTTCCTTTTTATTTAATGTTCCAAACCATAAACTATAAAATTAATTTGTCTTATTTGAAAACTTTGTAGGTGCAGTGGCTTAGTGGTAGAGCTCTTGATTTACTAACCGAGGGGTCCAGGTTTTTCGCCTTGAAGCCTATTCACGACTGGAATTTTTAATTTCGGGTACCTGAGTCCACACAGCTTCAAAACGTACCAGACAATAGATGAGGAAAAGTATAGGTCGCTGTGCTGGCCACATGACACCCTTGTTAATTGTGGGCCATAGAAACAGATGACATTTACACCATCTGCTCCATAGATTACAAGGTCTGAGAGTTTACTATTTTAAAATTTATATTTCAAATTGTTTAAACATTTTAATATTTGCTTCAACATGTAAAAAATGTGCTAGATATCACTTAGTTTCATTTTCTCGTTAATCACACTACTGTTCTCTCATTAAAGCTTTTTGACTTCTTAAAAAACAACAACTTTAAAGTCCCATTGAAAACCTAGCTACATTGCTCGACCTGTTTTGTTATACGATATCATTATCAATGTTTCCGAAGTTCTCCCTCTGTCCATTGTCTTCCTCTGACGTCCTGTAGGAGGTTTGGGATTGGACGTAGAACTCTTTATTCATAACATTTCTTGACTAACAAGTCAAGCCCTGACGTCCTAAAATAAGAAGGTCATGTATGAATGTAGTCTCTGGCAGAAGTCATGTATTAATGTAGTCTCTGGCAGAAGTCATGTATGAATGTAGTCTCTGGCAGAAGTCTGCTGACTTTTCTTTCTATCGTCTCGAGTTCAAAACCAAAAGTTCTGTTTAATGTCTACTGCAACTTTCTTCCAAAAGCCAAACCTCAAGACACATCTTATAATGAGCCTGGATGTAGTGAACACTACTTCACAGGTCAGTCTAACCCAAGCTCACCATCTGTCACGTTTGCTGTTCTCACTATGACGTGGTCCTGGACCAGAACGAAGGTGTGAGTAGCTGGACGGGAGGGGGATCAAGGCAGTTGTAGGAAGCAGGGGAGAGGGACATGTTGTAGTGCGACACTTAGTAGGTCATTAAAATATCACCTGCTGCTCATCTGTTCAAGAAACAAATGACATCCAGCATACTTATTGACTTATTGACAACGTAGAGCTATAGTCTTTTTTAAATGCACATTTGCACTTTTACACATAAGTCTATTCTTATGTAGATAATGAAACAAATTTTAGACAGAAAACATCAGTTAAGACCTAAGTGTTTTTAATAACATTCGTCGATCGTCTTTCTGCATTCCTTTCTGTCTTTTGCCTTGATATTAAATCTCTTTCAATGACATGCTTGTCTTTTTTGTCTGCTCCTTCCTTATTTTCCTGGTACTGTACCCTGTAGGATGATCATTGATAGCCACAAATATTGCCATTTGCCGAAGCTTACTGTACTTTCACATAACAGCATCCTCTATTATGTTTTCACAGAAGATAATGACAAGTGTTGGTGAAAGTAGACAGCCTTGTCTTACCCCAACTGTGATTTCAAACCAGTCCCTAACGTCAATGTTGAGTTACTGGCTTCGTAGCCTGCTTGTAAAGGTTCTAGTTGACCTTAATTATGTTTTTAATTGTGTTTTTGTTGTTGTTTAAATGTGCAGGCCTATATTTCAATAATATGTACTTTTTTTTTAAATCGAATAACAATTTATAGTAAAAACAAACGAACAGGGAAAAGAGTATATTACGTAACGAAGATCGTTCTTTATTAAACATTCAACATTTGTTTACCTACGTTTTTACTATCACCCCTCCCTTGAGCACTTCCGCCAACTTATAACCTTTAGTTCCTGTCAAGTTTACTTTGACATGAATGGAGACAGACCTGTACATACCATAGGCCAGGCTTACACCAAATCATATCATCATTACAAGTAGTTCATGGAATAATTCTGAATATTAGCAATGTAATATAAATACTATAAAACGTTTCAGCCGACCAAACAATGAAACTTATTCTGCAACACATTCACCCCGCATATATATTTTGTTTGGAGAGAGAGTGAGAATTGTGGTAGTTGATATTACTAGTTTATACATATAAAAGCAATATCTATGTCTGGTGTCAGAAGAGCGGAGCGCCTGTACAGGATATCTCTGATTATTAAAAGCTGTAAGTATATCACACGACTTTCTCTCGCCTGAGATGAAGACTATTGTATCTCCATGACTATGTTCAAAACTAATGCGGTGGGGCGATGAAGATCGATTCCCTGTGAACAGAGACATCAGGACGAGATCAATAGGATCCGATAAATTTATCTTATCTCCGCCCACCTGCCAGTTGACATTGTAGTCACTATGATTTAATCCGTCTACTTCCAACTAATACTTGCTCAATATACTCCAGCAATGCAAGGGACGACGGGACAGGAGCAGTACACTTATGAGCTGAGCTAATTCTTGCAGAGTTTATCAAAGACAAGTCGTTTAGAAATGTTGAGTACATAGTTAATAAGATAACAGTTGCATATCCTGGGTATGTGTAGTGAGAGGTAGTGTCTCTATGTGCTTCTGTGTCATATCTTCAGAATACAATAGCCTAAGAGTGAGTTTGAATTGTGTGAATATAATGACGAACAGTATATATTTATATATAGTTAAGCTACTTGCATCTTCAAGTTTTTTTTAGTGTAATTTGATTGAATAGTGACTGAATGTAATACTTTGTAACACAAAATGTTGTTTCAATATGTAACAAGTCCTGGAAATGTATTAAATATAAAACCAAACAATTTTTTTTTCTGCTATTGCAAATTTTGTTCTATGGCGGATAACTATAAATAACTACATATTTGGTGTATCCGGTGATCTGGTGTTCAGAGGAAAAAAAATTGGCTATGTCTTTTAAAAAGTATACGATACATATTTCTTTTAACTTTTTTATTTCTGGTCGACTGGAATTTGTCAAGTTCCTTCTCTTGTATCCCAAAAGTATTGTATAGTATTTAGTTGACAACAGTGATCATTATATTTAGCGTTCTTGACACTTTTTTTAAAAGCTATAATTCCACATCTAGTAGTATAGTTTGTTGGATAAGTTGATAGGGCCTCGCAATAATAACGCAATGTCTTGGTTCCAATCGCAATACTAGCCGATGTATTTTTCTATATGTCTCAATGAGAAATAAAATATGAGTGTTAAAATTACTCTATTAATTGAACATTTGAACACAAAGGAATTGAGTTTTAAAAAAACCCAACTTCTTTTAACTTAACGACTATGAAACGGCAATGCATTATGTCAAATCTTCGCCATATTTCTAAGGCTAACTGCTTTACATTTTTGATACTGAAGCTCGTGTGACTTGTGAGGGGTGGGGGATATGATCAATTGTATCTACAAGAGAAAGCCATTCGAATACTTTCTAGAATGTGTAGCGTCAACAAAAGTGGGTCACACCTAAGAGAACACAAAAAGCTAGTCAATGATATACTCCTCTAGAATAAAGACATCATCTAGGTGATGTAGAACAGGAAGGACAAAGTGGGGTAGACTTGAAATACACACAAAATGTAACTCAAAATAATCTCATCTTCGAGAAAATAAAAACAAAACGTCATCAAATATAGAGACATGTAAATCATCAGACGTCCATTGTGGACTGTGTATATCACATGACATTCTTTAAAATCACACGACTTTCTTTAAAATCACATGACTCTTTAAAATCACATGACTCTTTAAAATCACATGACTCTTTAAAATCACATGACTTTCTTTAAAATCACATGACTCTTTGAAATCACATGACTTTCTTTGAAATCAGATGACTTTCTTTGAAATCACATCACTTTCTTTAAATCACATCACTTTCTTTAAATCACATGACTTTCTTTAGAATACAAATACAAAACGTAACTATTTGGAGAAGTATATTTCTAGAGGTATAACACTTATGACATTTATTTTTAAATGGAAAGACTATTGACAGCAGCAGTGATTTCTCATCAATAGATGATCACTTTAGTTGAAATCAACTAGTTCCTGGACTATGCTAAAAACTTGTTGTTGTTATTGACTTGCCCATTGAAACGAAATCCATTAAAGCTCCGTCAGACAAAATCAACAAAGTATTGACTATGTCCAACTACCGAGTTACAATCGGGAACGCCATTAGCCGGTCTAGCTTCCAATAAAAATACCTAAATAAACCCAGACAACATAGAAACGTTTTCTCCCATCATGTTTTTTTTTTGTTTTTTTATTTGGAGCAGACGTACACATCGATCACGTGACTGTCACAGCCAATCGAGTGTGACGTTTTAAGTTACTGTCTCTTGAATTTCAATTACTTGGGACGCTCAAACTTACTTGAACTTATATCTCGTCTCCAGACAATCCCGTTCACACATTGATCCATCTAATGATGTTTCACATTAAAATCAGATTTATTTTGGACTCTCTTGGACTGGAAGATTAAATCTTGTCTTTTTCATGGCGGTTTCAGAAGCTTGTAGAGTAGCATCATCTCTATAGAAAGTTTGAAACCCTGTCTCCAGAATCAAAGTACCTGGCATAGGGAGCAGATATAAAATTTCGGGGGGCTATAATCATGACAGATTAAACGACAGGATCTTGTTTTGATCAAGCTCTAATGGTACTTCAAATCTGTGGTGTAGAAAATACAAATGGCTGGTCAGTGGTCATGGTGCTGGCAAAACTCATTCTAGTTAATTGTTTAATAATGGAGCTTCCACGGGAGACATCTTCCTTTTTAAATGGAGTTTAAGATGGCGTGTCTTCTTTAAACAAATGTAAACTTCGTGTAAAAAAGTAACACCATTAGTAAAATCACTTATGTAGAGACACTTTAGGACAGAAGACAAAATAAATAGTAAAGCACTAAACCATAACTTACAAATACAAAAAGAAATCCTAATGAAATACTCAGACACAACCATAAATGTACATTTTTTCTAGTTTCGTTTGCAACGAGAAGTTAGTAAAAGTGGTTTCACTTCCTTACTACTATCATAACACTGAAAGGGTTGTCTGAATTAATTATCTAGTCTTTAAAGTGAACGTCTATAAGCAGAAATTTTGAAAATCTGGTCTTTTCTTTATCTGTAGATCAAGTCTTTTCTTTATCTGTAGATCAAGTCTTTTCTTTATCTGTAGACCAAGTCTTTTCTTTATCTGTAGATCAAGTCTTTTCTTTATCTGTAGATCAAGTCTTTTCTTTATCTGTAGATCAAGTCTTTTCTTTATCTGTAGATCAAGTCTTTTCTTTATCTGTAGACCAAGTCTTTTCTTTATCTGTAGACCACGTCTTTTCTTTATCTGTAGACCAAGTCTTTTCTTTATCTGTAGATCAAGTCTTTTCTTTATCTGTAGATCAAGTCTTTTCTTTATCTGTAGACCAAGTCTTTTCTTTATCTGTAGACCAAGTCTTTTCTTTATCTGTAGACCAAGTCTTTTCTTTATCTGTAGACCAAGTCTAATCTCTATCTGCAGATCAAGTATGCTTTTTATCCGTAGACCAAGTCTTTTGTTTATCTGTACACCAAGTCTTTTCTTTATCTGTAGACCAAGTCTAATCTCTATCTGCAGATCAAGTATGCTTTTTATCCGTAGAGCAAGTCTGTTCTTTATCTGTAAACCAAGTCTGTTCTTTATCTTTAAACCAAGTCTGTTTTTTATCTGTAGACCAAATCTGTTCTTTATCTGTAGACCAAGTCTAATCTCTATCTGTAGATCAAGTATGTTTTTTATCTGTAGACCAAGTCTAATCTCTATCTGCAGATCAAGTATGTTTTTTATCCGTAGACCAAGTCTGTTCTTTATCTGTAAACCAAGTCTGTTCTTTATCTGTAAACCAAGTCTGTTCTTTATCTGTAAACCAAGTCTGTTCTTTATCTGTAAACCAAGTCTGTTCTCTATCTGTAGACCAAGTCTGTTCTTTATCTGTAGACCAAGTCTGTTCTTTATCCGTAGACCAAGTCTGTTCTTTTTCTGTAAACCAAGTCTGTTCTTTATCTGTAGACCAAGTCTGTTCTTACTTTGACTGTCTCAATTTATTTTTGGCCTCCTACTATGATGGCTAAAGCTTGCAGTCCCCAGTGGAAGACTGGTTCGTGTGAGTCAAATTGCAAGACTTCCGGAAGTTAGTTACTCCACCGTAAGGGACATTTTTAAACGAAGAACTCCGGGAAAAAAAACATTAAGGACAGGGGAGAAAAAATAGAGTAGTGTAGAGAGCCAGAGATGGGAGGAGCCGCCTCAATGAAGACAGATTGTGTGGCTGTTACGTCACACGCCATCTCACGGAGACACTTCTAGGATGTTGGTTGCATTTGGAGACTGGTTGCGCTTAATAGTTTGTTACGCTGAAACAAACAAACAGCTAGACAGCGTAACGTAACAACATTCCTCGATAATGGGAAATATTCTCACAGACAAAAACACCAGGGAATAGAGAATTCAATCGGAGTGACTGGCTTATATCTATTTGTTTTCTAGAGAAACAAAAGCTTGCTGATATCAAAGCCACACCATATTAATATCGGAACAGAGAGGTAATCTCTTATTAAAAGTTATCAGAGTGACTCGTCCATTAGTAGATAATCATTTGTGTCAGATGGAAGTGTTTGATTATATAGTTATTTTATTGATATTGATAACATGATTTAAAGTAATTAAGATAGATAGATAGATAGATAGACAGACAGACAGACAGGCAGACAGACAGGCAGGCAGACAACCAGATAGATAGATAGATAGATAGATAGATAGATAGATAGATAGATAGATAGATAGATAGATAGATAGATAGATAGATTATTGTAAGTTCTAGTTGGACATACAAGGAATTTAAAAGATTCCCAAGAAATATTCTTAGCATTAAAACAGATTTTGTTTGTCATAGTTCCAAAATAAATGTTTTGCAATGTACATTTATGAACTTTACATGAACTGAAAATGAAAATTTCTTGTTCATTTAAGATCAACAACTGTGTTCATTCAACAATGTACTCGGAAATTGAATCTGATATGCGCTTGACTACAGTTTTGTTCATTCTATTTCAAACCTGTCAATCATTCTCAGCTGTGTAAAACATTAGCAGATGTGGGAAAGCAATCTTTGATCGACAGAAGTAACATCCAAATAGTGAGTTCTACACGCGCATACCTGTACACGTATGAAGTAGCTAATTGTCTACCCTTCTCAACTCTTTCATTCAATGATCTACTGATTGTTCAGTTTGAGTTTATGTAGGTTGGAATTTTGTGTGTGTGTGTGTGAAAGTATGAATGTATTATTGTATAACCTTCAATCCAAAGTCAAAATCCTCCAATCACATCTCTGTAGTTACAAGTCCTACAGGTGGTGCTAATGTGTTAGGCTAATTAACAGAATGGTATCAGAGAGACAAATAGATTGCTGACCACAATAATCAGATTTATTGTTCAACTGATGAGCTATTGTTTTTAACAAATAGCCTTAAATATATGATGTTAAGGTCACTCTGTCTTTGGTTACTTTGAGATTTAAAAAAAAAATATTTTTTTTTTACTTTAGAGCTAAACATATCAAAATAAGTTGTATAGGTCTTAGCAGTGATACGTATAAAAGTTAAAAACTGGCCTCTCACAGATAAGCTAAAAACAGAAATAAAACATTCCAAAAGGTGAAGAAATTAATCTAGGAAAATACAGACGTGAAACTGTCAGGTTTGTTATGTGTCTATAGGCCTATATGGCTGCAAAGATATTCAAATGAGTCAGCTCAACTGGAGTTGTACATTTATGTTAATGTATAAATAGACATTTATCCAGTTCTACATGTAATAGTTGTTCTCGATTCTATTATTGGTAACATTCCATTTAAGATAAATTTAATGTCAAGGATGCTAAAATAAACTTCAATTTTACTACACGGATCAAAGGTTTGGAACTCACTCCCCATCGACCTCAGACCGACAACATGCTTCACTACATTCAAGAAGAACTTTAAGACCTATTTGTTCAAAACATTGTTTGTAATTATGTCAATGTTATCCCAGCGCCTTGAGCCTGCCTACATCTTGTTTGTTAACAGCGATCCATAAATTCAATTATTAAATTATTTTTAATGTTGCCACTAAATTGATAAAACTAACTACTAACGGAAAAAAGTTTAAAATTCTGTAGTGCTAAAAAGTGAAAACATGAACAAATGCATAGCTTATCAACACTAAATTTATTCTCTACACCGGATACATCAATAAAGAAAAAACACACATTAAGATCTCTAATTCATAGCGTTTGAAGTAATTGAGGCTCAAGAGTCCAGTTATTATATCTCTCAGTTTCTGTTTCGTCTTTAAAACCTGTATCTCCATCAGACGGGAATGGGACCGAGTCCCTCATTGTGATGCCCCAACAGACTAAGGGACAGGGGAAAATGAAAGCACTTTGATGAACATTCGACACACTTTTTTTTTGTTATTGGACAAGAACGTAGTTGCTGTATACAATGATGCAACTCATTGACTACGTGTTTGAAGATACATCTTTAAGTGACACCTTTTATTTGACCATCCAACCAAATACAAAGCAAACACTGCCACATTGTGTCTCTATCGCTTCATAGCACTAGTATTAATGTGTGGGGACAACTGGCTTAAAGGTGTATGATTACAGTCAATGACTCAGCTAAAGACATACATTCGCCTCGTTCCCATAATAACCAAATATTGATCCCTACCTCCGCACTCCAGAGTTCACACCACTGCCCCCTTCCCCTTCTCACTTAGCCTTGTCTAATTAAATTTTCTGGAATGACCGAGACATATTTATGGGTTTAGGGTAAGTGTGTATGTGTGTTTCTATATGTTTGAACGATACATTGAATACATAGCAAACAGTCCAGTAAATAGAACATTCTAGTGTCTCCAGTTACAGTCGTAATGTAAGGACTAGTGACATGGCCCTCAAGGGAAATAACCAGACATCCTGCTCTTGGACTGCAAGAGTAGCTAAATATCTATCTTCTTGGTTTGTTTCCCCTTGTAGTAACAAACCACTGTTGTTTGAGATGCTTCATTTTGCGTTTTAAATATTTGTGTCTTTTGAGAGAATCGGTGTGTGTGTGTGTGTGTGTGTGTGTGTGTGTGTGTGTGTGTGTGTGCGTGCGTGCGTGCGTGCGTGCGTGCGTGCGTGCGTGCGTGCGTGTGTGCGTGCGTGTGTGTGTGTGTGTGTGTGTGTGTGTGTGTGTGTTTTCAACATACAAATGAATATTGCTTGAGCTAGAAATAAATTAACCAGCAAATAGTCAGAGAGATAGATGAATGGACGGACTGAAGCAACAAAGAGAATAAACTGACAGACAGTAAAATCTATTAATAGATAGATAGATAGATAGATAGATAGATAGATAGATAGATAGATAGATAGATAGATTGATAGATAGATGCGAGTATACAAATAAAGATTAATTTCCATTTAAACACATTTATGACAAGAAGAAATGAAAAAAGAATAATCGCAATTACAATTTAGGGTTCTGACACATATTGCGTTTATTGCACTTTATGTCTTGAGAGACAATCTTTTCCCTATGCAACTTCTTGTGTGACAAAAGAGACCAGTATTTAATAGGTCATAGGTTGGGCAGATGTCATTACCAGAGGCTGTTGCACTTTCACCCTTCTTTCTACTTCCGGTGTGTATGCCATCTGCAATCCGTGACCCTTCCTTTATGTTCGCTCTCCATGTGGATCTATCCAGTCTTATTCCCTCCCAACTGTTCAAGTCGATTTTGAAGTGTTTTATGTTTGCGTTTCCATACACCAATACACCTTAGAAGTAAGCGACCAGCGGCTCTCCTGCATTCTCTTAGATCACCAAGCAGAATGTCTTGTGGAAGTCGAGCTTGGGGCATACTGTGAACGTGACCAAGCCAGCCAAGCCGTCTACTGCTGTTTGCAGCACGTATGTCCTGGCACCCTGCTCCTCGTATCACTTCATGATTAGTGATTTTATCTTGCAAGAGACATAAGAGACATTTGCTCAACAGAAAACTTGTTTTTAAAAAATGAAGTTTCTTGCGCATTCATTTCTCAATTTCTCATACCTAAGCCACTTTGTTTTTACTAATTAAACTATCCCCCCCCCAAGTGATTTTCTTTAAATTGGTGCTAGAAGTAGGAGATAGAACTACAAAAGCTAATAGTAAGCATGTATATTTAAAAGAAGAATTCAAGAAAGACAAAGACATAACAATCACGAAAGCATGAGACACCGAGAGATAATGATTGTGTTTATATTCAGTAGAAGAGATGACATTACCAACAACACATAGGACAAAAACGTTAGTTCCCGGTTTACAGAACAATTAATGTTAACATTGATCAGAAACTGTCCAGACTTGACGGTCACTAGGTTGTCCATTGTCCTGTGTTGTAAACGAACGAAATCGTTGATATTTGGGATTCTTTCGGAAGGATCTGTCCTTATTTCCTATAGAGGCCCAAAGGTTCAAAAAAATATGAATGTATTTTGTTGGTGCGTTTACCTACAAGCTTGTATTCCTATTGTAACTGTTTTTATGTACCACAAAGTGGACTAATCAACGCAAAAAAAGCTCCTGTGCATCACTCTGTCATTAGGTCCCACGCCATTGTATACAGGCTGAAAGGTGCAAAGGAACTTCATTACTATGACCGCTTTTACCAAATCACTAGTAGAGAGACCTGCACAAACTGACAGACCCGTACCGGTTTCCAGCTGTTAACTTTTTGTCAACCCTAAATTGAGGCCAAGCAGCTTTGCTTATTAGGAATTTGGAGGACTAGATATAATCTAAGTATAATTATGCTTATATCTTACTCTGGAATAAATGTAACCTAACACAACTACACCAAGCTGCATTAAACTTTCAACAAACATTCTTATTAGAAAAAGACATTAACCAACCAGTCGATGACCTCTGGAATTTCATTAAAAACCATCTTAAAAGCATTATAGAAAATCATATACCAACTAAATACACATCAAACAAAATAAATAAATGCTGGTTTAATAATAGACTAAAGAAGCTTTGTAAACAGAAGGAAAACCTATATAGAAAATTTAAAGAAACCAAGGCAGAAAGAGTTTACCAAAAGTATCTAAAAATTAAACACCTAACCCAAAAAGTAAGCAGACAGCTACAGAGTGAATACATAAACAATGTAATATCTAAAGATAACAACAAAAACCTATGGTCATACATTAAGTCTAAGAAAATGGAAACAACAGGCATAGCGCCATTGAAAGATGAACATAACATAATACATAATGATAATGAAACTAAAGCAAACATCCTAAACAAATACTTTGTATCAGCATTCTCAGCCCCAGGAGACAAAGACATATTTCTTAATTTGAACCAAGTAGACAACATAGAAGATTTAGTAGTACAAGAAAATGGAATTCAAAAACTATTAGCCAACACCAAACCAAATAAAGCGTCTGGACCTGATGGTATTCAAGCTAGATTACTCAAAGAACTAAGCAATGAGCTAGCCCCAGTGTTCAAAATACTCTTTCAGGCATCGCTTAACCAGGGCAGAGTACCAAAGGACTAGAAAGAAGCTAATGTCATCCCCCTATTTAAAAAAGGAGAAAAATCTGATCCAGGAAACTACAGACCAGTATCACTTACCAGCATCACATGTAAAATCCTAGAACACTAGAACACATAATATGTAGCAACATCATAAACCACTTAGACAAACATAATGTCCTCACCCCATACCAACATGGCTTTAGGAAATATAGATCATGTGAAACACAACTAATAGGACTAATTGATGATATTTCAAAAGGTTTAGATAATAGTGAACAAATAGATGCTATCTTACTAGATTTTTCCAAGGCTTTTGACAAAGTTCACCACCATAATTTGCTTAAAAAATTAAAATATTTGGGCATTAATGGTCCACTGCATCAGTGGATTAAAGATTTTCTGATAGGGAGAGAACAAACTGTAATAATAAATGGCTCTAAATCAACACCAATAACAGTAAACTCAGGTGTACCTCAAGGAACAGTCTTGGGTCCACTACTATTTTTAATTTACATAAATGATTTACCAAATTGCATTAGTTCAGGAACAAAAGTCAGATTATTTGCAGACGATTGCATAATATTTAGAACAATAAAAACAATACAAGACACAGATATTTTACATAGAGAATTAGATGAATTACAGAAATGGGAATCAAATTGGAGCATGTCTTTCCACCCAGAAAAATGTCAGTTGTTAAGAGTAACAAAAAAACTAAAACAAATTAATTCCACTTATCTTATTCATGGTAAACCAGTAACACAGACTAAAAACGCAAAATACCTAGGTGTTATAATAAATAATAAATTAAAAACTGGCATGGAATCCACATATTGATGAAACTATAAAAAAATCCAACAAAGCATTAGGATTTATTAAAAGAAATTTCTATAAATCAAATAAGAACATAAAACTAAAATGTTATTTAACCTTGGTTAGGCCAATAATAGAATATGCATCCACCGTTTGGGACCCCTCAACTCAAGAAAACATTAAGAAACTGGAACAAACACAAAATAGAGCAGTGAGATTCATAACAAACGAATATTCACATTTGACTAGAGTAACACCATTAGTAAAATCACTAAACTTAGGAAGCCTTCAGGACAGAAGACTCAAAAGTAAAGTAGCAATTATACATAAAACACTGAACCATAATCTTGAAATACAAAAACAAAATCTAATAAAATACTCTGAAAGACACAAAAATAAAGGCACATTCCTCGTCCCATATGCTAGGACAAATTTGTACAAATACTCCTTCTTCCCTAGTGCTATTAGAGCATGGAATGGGTTGCCTGAGCTAGCCAGAAAAACCAGTGACTTGGCAGAATTTAAGTCATTGGTTAATATGCATGACTAAATGCATGACGCGTAGGAAGTAATCATCTTCTTTTTTGAAGTATCGTCTGTATTATATAAGATAAGATTTTTTCGTCTCGTGTTATTTATTTCTAGTAGAGGGGAGAGCAGCTGGCATAATAAAAATAATTAAAGCCCGTCGGATTTAAAAAAGACATTTGTGTTCTACGATAGCCGCAGGACAGACACACTATCACAGACACATAAAAGGAAATGCTCTACTTTGCACAATAACAAACTATGAAAGCAGAGAGCATTTCATGACATGTTCATGTGAGGAGCTAGTGCTATACACAAATATAACGTTTCCGAACATTAATTCTGATTTTAAAGTTGTTTTTTTAACGTGGACATCCTAGATTATCTCCCCTTACTTGTCTTTACACTTTTATATTGTTTCGTTATTATAGTATTAATGAAAAAAAAAAGGGAAAAAAGTGAGTATATATGTATGCAGCATGGGCGTAGCCGGGGAAATGAAATCCCCGGGGGGGGGGGGTCGGAGTTTAGTGACTGATCTTTTGCTTTAATTTTGTTTATTTTAGGTAAAATTGTAATACTAAACCATCACTTGCCCTAGCACAGCCAAGGGGGTTTTGCATTTAAAACCCCCTACCAGCGGGATTTGACTTTAAAACCCCCTACCAGGGTTTTTTTGCAGTTTAATCCCTCTCTTCTAATAACAAATAACCTCAAAACAGCACTTACAAAGCTCAACAACAACAGCAAAAAAACTGTAATTCAATGGATCCCAGCTCATTTAGAACTAGAAGGAAATGAGAAGGCTGACACACTCGCCAAGAGTGGGAGAACTAACACACTAATTAACTCTGCACTCTATCCAGAAGAATTGAAGAAATTAATAGTAAATAAAATAAATGAGAAATGGACGAGCTCTCATCCAAATCACAAGAAAGATTACGCTTACTATAAGCTATCCCGACAAGACCAACGTCTAATCTTTCGACTCAGGACCGGACACAACAGAATGCGACAACACATGTACCGGAAACTCAAAATTGGAACCAGTGAAATCTGCCCATGTGGAGAATCACCAGAGAATACAGACCACGTCCTCCAAAACTGCTCTCTATACCAAGAGGCCCGTATAAGACTTTGGCCCCAAATCACCCCACTAGAAAGGAAACTATATGGAGAGCTTCCTGATCTGGAAACCACTGCGCATTTCATCTCATGTATTGGTCTACTCATCTGAACACTCTGACATAACAATGAGAACGAAGAAGAAGAAGAAGTAATAACAAAACAAAACAAAAAAAAGGAAACGACTATCCCCAAGTCCCAACAGCACAGTTCAGGAAGATGTTGTTTTTTATGACCCCCCATTCCATATCAAAAAAGCAAATTACGCACTTAAAATGTTATGAGCGTAGCTAAATGGGTTTTGACTCAGCTTTGAGTTTAAACCCCTTTCAGCGGGGTTTCAAGGTAAAAAATACCTCTTTAATATTAAAAAACAAAGCAAATTATACACTCAAAATTCTTTTGAGTGTAGTCAAAGGGGTTTTGAGTTTAAACTTCCCTCCAGTGGAGTTTGAAGCTAAAAAAATAACTGTTCAATATTAAAAAAAAGCAAATTACGCACTCAAAATGCTATGAGAGTTGCCAAAATTGGTTTTGAGTTTAAACCCCCTTTCAGCGGGTTTTGATGCTAAAAAAAATACCTTTTTAATATAAAAAAAAGCAAATTACACACTAAAATTATTTGAGCGTAGCCAAGCCAGTTGGGGGTTTTGAGTTTAAACCCCTCTCTTACAGTTGGCTTTTTTTAAAAGTTTAAAACCCCTACAGATGGTTTTGAGTTTAAAAAAATTTCTAAAGCAAACTACAGTTATCAAATTCTATGACCGTAGCTAAATGGGGTTTTGAATTGAAAAAAACAAACTCCAGAGATTTTTTAGTTTAAAATCCACAACAGATGATTTTTACGATAAAACTTCCGTTTTCGAAATAAAATCTAAAGCAAACTACAGTCCCCTAATTCTAAGAGCTTATTCAAGAGAGGTTACACAATAGTCATCTGTCGAAATTGAAAAAACACTCAATGTGGCTCAACAAAGATGGCTAAGATAGATTTTAGGAGTCAGTTATAGAGATCGGGTCTAAATCAAGGAAATCCTATGCCGAATTGGGAGTCGACCCCTTAGTAAGGTTGTGACAGAGCGTCGCATCAGGTATGCGGGACATGTTCTCCGACAAAATGAATTACGCATACTAAGGGTTGCGATGACATCCTAGTACAACTTGGCGCCAGTAAGGCAGTAAGAATAGGATTTTAGGTTTTTGAAATAAAACTTTTCAAAAGCAGGAAAATTTACTGTAGATACCTCAGAATATTCATTTGTTGGCTTTCAATACCAGAAATAGTGCTTGGCGGCGGGGCTTCGCCCTGCGCTGGGGAGCTTCAAGCGCTCCCCCAGACCCCATTGCTGTCAATGGCCGGGAGACTACAATTTTTCCATTAACTCCAGGAAGAAACATTGAAGGGCATAATAAACATCTATCGAAAGAATGAAGGGTCAGAATGTAAGAAAGATCATGTACATATACACACATACATACCATTAATTTTGTTTTCGCGGGGGGGGGGGGGGGGGGCGGGGGGCAACCCCCCCCCCCCCCCCGAAAAAAAAAATCCTGGCTACGCCCATGGTATGCAGAGTACCTACTGGATATTCCCCGAAGTTTGTAATGAATCAAGTCTTTAATATCCTTTGAGCAAATTCTAAATTATTTGTTTTAGTGCACTTTTTAAATTGTTGGTAGCACTATGCAACAACAGCATTCTTCAATTAATCTTCGGACTCAAAGACAAGCCTTAATATTATAACAGAGAAAATATTTATTTTTCAATTGCAAACCGAATGGCAAGTTTTGAGTGAATTAATCTAAAAGGAAATTTTTTTTGTATTTCTTGGCATATATTTTTTAGTAATTAAAAGAAAATCGTTCAACCATATGCACTTTGTCTATATTTGGGTCCTGAACCTAGTCATCGCTGACACCTACCTCACAAACGCCACTGATTGGTCTCACTTGTTGGGTTAACTACATCTTGAATCAGATCCAACGTCAGTCCAACTGAAAGGTCACTCTGACATACAACGTTGAGAGAGGGGAGGGAGAAACAGAACCGGTGGCGGATGAGAGGAGGGGGGTAGACTTGATGGCAGATGCAAGATTGAGGTCTTGGCCCCCGGGAGTGTGGCTCTGGTGTTGCTCTGATGTGGTTCTTGTTAGAGAAATGGGTGCCGTGAAGACCAATGTGATTTCCCTGTGATAAGTTTACTATTAGAAGCAAGTGACCTCTGACCTCTACACGTAGTTAACTATTAGTAGCAAGTGACCTCTGACCTCAGCACATAGAAAAACCTTTGTTCCGACCAATGTTATTCTTGAACATGGTACACACCATCAACACATTCTCAAAGAAAAAGAGAGCTGAGATGCGCAGACAGCGGTGCGGTCATTAAACTCAATTCAAACTTGCTGCCTTGCAGTCTGCCGAGGTATCACTCAACGATTCTCTGTAAGTCTTTAATGAACTGGCTGATGTTTTAGGTAGAGGAATATTAATTTCAATATTGGCTGTCAAAACAATAGTAATACTAAAATCAACAAACAATTAGTTGAAATTATTTTCGAAAGTTACGTGCGTTAGACGATAGATATTTTTGTGTGTTACGGCACTATTATGATAGGGGGAGGTTTCGACGTAGAGACAATGACGCGACTAGACCAGGCTTTGAGGAATAATAGCAACATTATTAACAGATGTGAACAGACCAGTTTTGACAACTTTAGAGAGAGAGGAAGATTTAGCTTGACGACTTTCGATGGTTCCATTCGTTATTATTAAACTTCTTGTTCTACACTCACTACCAGCGTCGACTAACTTCTAGTCTTGGTCTTTCGACTGTGTTATTGGAGTTCATTATTTGTGTGTTACCTCCGTTTGACTTAGTTGCGTTAGACACAGTGCGTGCGTGCGTGTGTGCGTCTGTTATTGCTTAGTTTTACTTTAGAATTTTTCTACACTTATTTATACAACGAAAAGAAAATGTTTTAGAAAGATTGCCGTTAGCTGCACCAAGATGGCCTCACTGTTAAACAAAAGTAGACAAAATGTGAACGGGAAGATTGAAAGTGTATCTTGTTTAAATGATTCCCATAGCTCACATAATTACAGGGAATAAATGTTCTAGATATAGTTTACTTGGAAACTTACTCTGCAGATGATTTGGTTAGAATTCAGAGGTTTAAGTTCAGAGTTCCGTGATTCAGTTCAGAGTTCAAAGGTTGTTTGAACCAATGTGTTTGTCTTGTTTTTTTTTTTGCGAAAACCGGTTAATATCTAGATGTATTATGAATGTGGTTTTATTGTTTGCAGTTGTCGTTTCTTCTGTTTATAGATTGTATAAATCATCATGAGAATTTATTCACAAATTGTTAGTTATATGTACCAAGTGAGTCATTGATGAGCTTTGATTCTATAGTTTAAACAGATCTAGAACAAGATGGTAAATTGTTTTTTTTTATCCGCGCGTTACTATTTTGCCTGTGAAACTAAAGCTTGTTTTTACAAAACCTAGCCTATATCAACTCTGTCAAGACGCGCTTCTATCCGGCCCGCCAAAACATTGGAACAAAATGTAAAAAAAATGTTACAAAATTAGAATGTTAAAAAAAAATACTCACTCTTTCCTTAAAGAATTCCATCTTTATGTTTGGTATTCTAATATTTATAGTTAATACATTTTTTTAAATTCTAAGAACACAAGTGTTTTGTTTTTTTCAATGACGATAAGACTTGACGGCTATATTTAATTTTTGGAAAATTCCGCTTCTGTCTTGAGCTAGCCGTGTCATTGAAACCTTGTGTGTGAAACAGAGAGCATCATTGATGCACCATTTTGTGTCGTTTTCTTTTGATATCAAAGCGATTGGTACCGCATTGTTTAATGTTTGTGATTGAATGAAATGGCAGAGCCTAAGAAACGAAAAGTGGACCCTGAATGTAGAAACTTTCATGAAAAGTGGACAGATCTTTACTTTTTTATGGAATATGATAGTAAGCCAACATGTTTGATTTGTAAAGAAAGTGTGGCTGTTTTTAAAGAACAAAAGATTAAAAGGCATCATGAAACCAAACGCATAAACACATATGGTGGCATTCTAGGTTTGAGCCTCGAAGACTAGATTTCTAAGTTACGACTAGAGATTGGAGGGGGGGGAGGGGTTGACGAGAATATAGAACAAAAAGAGACAAGAAGCCGAGTCGGCGATAACAGCCAGCCACAGAGTTTCTCACATCTTAAGTAGACCAATGAAGCCTTCTTCCGATGGCGAATGTTTAAAAAAGTGCTTGCTCGCAGGGTTGGAAAAAATGTGTCCTGAAAAAAAGAATGCAGTAGAAGCTGTCAACATTTCTCGCATGACAATTACAAGGCGAATTTAAAATATGGATAAAATCTCCATTAACAATTAAAAGACAGCAGCATAATTCGAAATGTTTTCTATTGCCGCTGACGAGTCCACTGACATAACTGATACCGCGCATTTCTTGGTATTTACTTGCAATACAAACTGCAATTTTTTTATATAACAGAGGAGTTAGCAGCTATGAGGAGCATGCATGGGACTACAACTGGAGAAGACCTGTTCAAAGAAGTGTCAACCATCATAGAGGACCTTGCTCTTCCTTGGAATAAATTAGTTGGAGTGACTACTAATGGAAATATGGTTGGATGTCACAACGGACTGACAGTAAGAGTTATTTAAAAAGTGGTTGAGTCAAAAGGGAATAAACCCCTGCGGCTTTACTGAGTCATTCACCAACAAAATCTCTGTGGAAAGGTTTTGACTCTGGACCATTTGATGATGATTGTGCTCAACACTGTACATTTCATCAGATCACAGAACGTTGAATCACAGAACTTTCAAAGAGTTTCTGACAGAAATAGAGTCTGAATATGAAGACGTTCTATTTCACAGTCAAGTGCGGGTGGGGGCTGGTTAAGTCGAGGAAAGGTGTTCAAACGTTAATTTTATTACTTGAGACCAGAAATTTAAATATTTATGAAAAATAATAAAAAAGTGTCACAACTGAACGACCCCTCATGGTTCTAGGATTTGGCTATTTTATGCGACATCACATCACATCTAAATGAACTCAACACCAAACTACAAGGGAAAGACATTGATTTCACATGAGTATGCAGACATAAGCGCTTTCCAAACAAAATTGCAACTCTTCATTCAACAGGCGGAAAGGGTGCATCTTGTCCACGCTCCAACCTGTACCAATCTACAAAATGATAAGCAGCTAAATATGTCTCTCCAAAAAGAAAGAATAATCCAACTTTTGAGGCTCTTGATGAATAATTTCAGTGAAAGATGTGTAGATTTTCATAATTTAAAAAATAAAATTCATCTTTTTGAAAATCCGATTGCTGCCGATGTGTCAAGTGCCCCGACAGATCTACAACTGGAACTGATTGACTTACAAAGCCAGACATCCCTGATTGACAAATTTCAAGTGATGCAGACCATTGACTTCTACTCCATGTTACCTGCAGAAGCGTTTCCAAATCTTCGAAAACAAGCGCTAAGGATGATCACAATGTTTTCAAGCACTTATTTGTGTGAACAAACTTTTTCAATGATGAAACGGGCCAAAACCAAGTTACGTAATCGCCTCACGGATGAACATCTAGATTCAGTGCTCCAACTTGGTGTTTCATCTATGCAGCCACATATTCAGAAGATGGTTTTGGATAAACTTCATGCATCACATTCATTTATGTAAGTAGGTCCACAACTAAAACTTTTTAAAGAAGCTTATTGTATTTTTTTTTTGAGATATGGCCCGCGACACGAATGCCAAAAATTAAAATGGCCCGCAGACCAAATAAGGTTGCGCATCACTGGCCTATATCACCTCTGACAAGACTTAGCCTATATCAACTCTGTCAAGACTTAGCCTATATCAACTCTGTCAAAACTTAGCCTATATCAACTCTGTCAAAACTTAGCCTATATCAACTCTGTCAAAACTTAGCCTATATCAACTCTGTCAAAACTTAGCCTATATCAACTCTGTCAAAACTTAGCCTATATCAACTCTGTCAAAACTTAGCCTATATCAACTCTGTCAAAACTTAGCCTATATCGACTCTGTCAAAACTTAGCTTATATCAACTCTGTCAAAACTTAGCCTATATCAACTCTGTCAAGACTTAGCCTATATCAACTCTGTCAAAACGTAGCCTATATTAACTCTGTCAAAACGTACCCTATATCAACTCTGTCAAAACGTAGCCTATATCAACTCTGTCAAAACGTAGCCTATATCAACTCTGTCAAAACGTAGCCTATATCAACTCTGTCAAAACGTAGCCTATATCAACTCTGTCAAAACGTAGCCTATATCAACTCTGTCAAAACGTAGCCTATATCAACTCTGTCAAAACGTAGCCTATATCAACTCTGTCAAAACGTAGCCTATATCAACTCTGTCAAAACTTAGCCTATATCAACTCTTGTCAAAACGTAGCCTATATCAACTCTGTCAAAACGTAGCCTATATCAACTCTGTCTGTCTGTCTGTCTGTCTGGTACACATTATCAACACGTTTAGTTCTGCCACTTCCCATTCTCGGATCAAGTTGTAACTTTTCGCAATTATTTATTGCCGAAGATAATACATAACTCAGTCACAAATTAACCTATTCTATAATTAATTAGTGGCAATTAATTAGTGTTGTTTTATTCAGAAAAAAAAGAAAGACGTCAGAGTCAACCCAACACAAAACCCTTAATTGAAACCCAACAGGTAGAAATTTCTGAAATTAATTTTAATCTTCCTAAAACCTCGAAGTGGAGAAAGGAACAGTAAAAAAAATAAAAAATTCGAAAAAACTACTTAAGGAACTTTGCATGTTTTTTTTTTTGGGGGGGGGTGTTTATTCCATTCTATTGTTCAAGTCGTCTGGAAATGTTCATTTACATTTCGGCACTTACTGCGCAGGTTTTTTTTATTTTTATTTGGCTGGGGTGGGGGGAGGAAGAAAATCAAAGTTACAGACCGGAAGTTCGTGGAATCTTGACGACATTTCAGACTATTTGCATACATTGTCTGATTTTTTGGAGTAGACTTGGGGTCCCGGATATAAACTTATTTTTAAAGCTGACCAGGTCCTTGAATCAAATTTTGGTTCGGTTAGGGGCCGGTTAAGTTGAAATAATATTAAAATTTTTCTTTGGCTAGGTCTACGCGCGTGTGTGTGTGTGTGTGTTTCGGTGGGATGTGTTTATGTGTTTGTGAGATATATGTACAAAAGTCAGATTATTTGCAGACGATTGCATAATATATAGAACAATAAAAACAATACAACAGATATTTTACAAAGAGAATTAGATGAATTACAGAAATGGGAATCAAATTGGAGCATGTCTTTCCACCCAGAAAAATGTCAGTTGTTAAGAGTAACAAAAAAACTAAAACAAATTAATTCCACTTATCTTATTCATGGCAAACCAGTAACACAGACTAAAAACGCAAAATACCTAGGTGTTATAATAAATGAAAAACTGTCATGGAATCCACATATTGATGAAACTATAAAAAAATCAAACAAAGCATTAGGGTTTATTAAAAGAAATTTCTATAAATCAAATAAGAACATAAAACTAAAATGTTATTTAACCTTGGTTAGGCCAATAATAGAATATGCATCCACCGTTTGGGACCCCTCAACTCAAGAAAACATTAAGAAACTGGAACAAACACAAAATAGAGCAGTGAGATTCATAACAAACGAATATTCACATTTGACTAGAGTAACACCATTAGTAAAATCACTAAATTTAGGAAGCCTTCAGGACAGAAGACTCAAAAGTAAAGTAGCAATTATACATAAAACACTGAACCATAATCTTGAAATACAAAAACAAAATCTAATAAAATACTCTGAAAGACACAAAAATAAAGGCACATTCCTTGTCCCATATGCTAGGACAAATTTGTACAAATACTCCTTCTTCCCTAGTGCTATTAGAGCATGGAATGGGTTGCCTGAGCTAGCCAGAAAAACCAGTGACTTGGCAGAATTTAAGTCATTGGTTAATATGCATGACTAAATGCATGACGCGTAGGACGTAATCATCTTCTTTTTTGAAGTAACGTCTGTATTATATAAGATAAGATAAGATGTATGTGTGGTTCATGTAGTGTTTTGGTGTGTGTGTGTGTGTGTGTGTTCGTGTGGTGTGTTATGATATTCCACGTTTGCCCATCATTTTAATTCTCCTGAATTTTTACCAAACTTATATCATTTGACTCTGTCTGTCTGGTACAAAGTGTGTACACGTTATTTCTCCCACACCCAGTTCTCGGATCAAGCTGAAACTTCGCACAATTATTCATTGGCATAGACAAGACATGAATCAATATTTAAAGAATTAGACATTGTCCATAAGAAAACCTAAAATAAATATTAAAAAAAAGAATGTGGTAAATAATTAAATTTGTCTCACTGAAAAAGTGAAATAAATATTACACTATTGAGGTATATTGCTGTAAATGTGCAGTTTTTTTCCTCACATAATCTTTGTATTTTTATTTTGAAGTGTGAAGTTTTATACTTTTATTAAGCTCCAAAATTTACAAATTTTTAAAATAAAAGTGAGTTATAAAACAGCTTCACTCGTTTTGTTTATAAAAGTTTTCTGTGCTAGTGAGAGTACAGACATATCCATCTTCTGCTGTCTCAAACCATAGTGTACAAAGAGGCGCGGGAAAATAGATGATTGAAGACTGTCACTTCTGCTAAGCAAGGGATGCTACTCTAGGCATCTTAAAAGAAAAAAAAACAATTTTAGCCTGAAGAAAAAATAGAACAACGTAACTAAGAAGAACCTAGACTTGAGAAGTGATTGTAATGCAATACATATATGCTCTAAAAACAGTTTAAAAGGGGCCCAGCTTATGTTGTTATTTTGGGCGCTTGTTTTAGACCAAAATTTTGGGAACATCTCGAGATGACGTATACTTGCCTAGTAGTGAACGTCACCGAAACCTATCGTTGTAATAAGCCTAACCATAGACCTGTTGCGTGGCAACCTGTGATCAGTGGAGACCAATAGCTCTTTGACACGTCACATGTCTGTGTTTAGGCCTACTATAAAGATTGGTCTAAGTTTAGGCCTACTATAAAGATTGGTCTCGGTTCAGGTCTACTATAAAGATTGGTCTCGGTTTAGGCCTACTATAAAGATTGGTCTCGGTTTAGGCCTACTATAAAGATTGGTCTCTATTTAGGCCTACTATAAAGATTGGTCTCGGTTCAGGCCTACTATATAGATTGGTCTCGGTTCAGGCCTTTTATAAAGATTGGTCTCGGTTCAGGCCTACTATAAAGATTGGTCTCGGTTCAGGCCTACTATATAGATTGGTCTCGGTTCAGGCCTTTAAAAAAAATTTTATTCTCGGTTCAGGCCTACTATAAAGATTGGTCTCGGTTCAGGCCTACTATAAAGATTGGTTTGTTTCTGTGTCCGTAAACCTATAGAGAACTAAACTCTGCGTCGCTTAAGCCGCCAAAAGCAATCAGACTGCACTTTCATCACACACCCTAAGTCTAGTCTTGTTTTTTTTTTTTAATTTCTCACATCAGTTAGAAAAACGTTAACCCTTTTGTTGAAACAAATAACTTTGTGCTCCAAAATCCTAATCGTGTCCTGGCAGAAAATAATTATTTTCCTAAAAAACTGTGCCTTTAGCTCGGGAAACAAAGCTGTTTGGAATAAGAAGCCGGTTTCCAGACTATCTCTAGAAATTACTTTTTTTGTTATTTTTTGCATCAATATAAATAATCAAATTAATGCAGCTAATGTAATAGAAGGTAAATACACATTCATCTAAATATTGATTGTTGATTGCCGTATGAGATAACGGCTATAATTTAATAAGATAAAGCCTGCTGTCAGCTAATATACAATTTCTGCAATGCATATGGACACACACAATCTAGGCGACAGTTGCACACAGGAGAAGGTTTCCAAAACTTGATTTCCAATGCAGTGAATGTGATATGATCGGGAGGTATGTCCGCACATGTGAAAAGAAAATCGAGAGCAACGCATTTTCTTTCCTTTTTTTAATGTATTATTTACTAAATTTTTTAAAAATCTACTTATGTTCTGTAAGTTCTTGTGTGCTTATGTTAAATGTCATAATTAAATGGAATATATAAAAAGAGCGGCCGGAGGTGTATCTTCCTGGGCAGACTATAAGAGAGATGTATTTAGTGCAGGGTTATCAAGAGTGACGTGACGTTATAAAGGCTTTAGCTGTTTAAAAAGCAATAGAAAAAATTAATTGAAACCAAAGCTTATCTAAGGATGAATAGCCGCTAATTACTACCGTATTACTGTAATATACACGGTTTAGCTTCCTTTCTGGTATATAAAACAAAATTAATTAATTGGTACTAAATAATTAACTAATTGTTTAATTTTTGGATTTATTCGTGTATTGTTATTGAACTATGAATAATTATGGAAATGTTTAACTTGTATATATATATATATATATATCGGAAATATATCCACACCTCTCTTTAAGTAGCATTTATTCCCCTTATTTCGAGATCAAACAAAATAATTAATCACCAACAATAAACTTACTAATTGTCTAATTTTTTTATTGATTTATGTCTTGTTTTAACTAGATAAGACTTTGGGAAATGGTAGAAAAAGCATGCTCTAATTTTGTACCAGACAAACGGACAGAATGAGTTTATTTAAGGTTTATAAAAGAAAAAGGTTATGTCTTTCTTTCTGTCATGTGGCAGATTACGGTGTATGCGTATAAATGTGTTAAAGTATTATATTATTGACAAAAACAAAATTATTATGTAAAATAACCGTCAAAAGTGAGACTTAGCTCAAGAGTTTTTGTTTGCTGAATTAAAACGTTTCATTATTTTGTTTTTCCAAATAATGTATCACCAAATTGTTACAAAACTAGGACCAATATTTACTTTCACTTTTCGAAAGAAGTTTTTTTTTTTGTTCAATGTCAAGGTCATGTCTGGAGTTGAGACAGTAGTACTGTTATTCACAGTCACTGACCTACTTATGTAAATGTGAATGTCCCCGGGACCGGGCAGCGGGGATACAATTTAAATAACTATTGTTCTCAGCAAATCTCCCGACGTTTCAGAGACTTGAAAACCTTCACCATAAGTCCTCCACACTTGATGTCCTAAGGTCTAAAGAAGAGGCAGCTAATACTTCATTATAAATTATACAATAAATTTAACTTTTAGTATAATAGCTAAATTTATTCATTTCATTAATCTTATCTTACTCTACCTGCAGAGTGCTTATAGCACACTAAGAAACAATGTTGCAGTGATTGATTCTGTGAATGTGACGAATAAGTTTTTAAATTTGTTTTTAAATCCATGTATTTCAATGTGAAGTTTTACAAAGCTTATATCAACTCACTCTGTCTGTCTGTCTGTCTGTCTGGTAAAAAGGTTGTCCACGTTATTTCTGCCCCACACTTTCTCGGATCAAGTTGAAACTTTGCGTACACAATCATTCATCGGCCTAGACAAGTAAAACTAAATCAATAAATAACAATATACCAGTTGGTGAATTAGTTATTGGTAGTTAATTATATTGTTTGATATCAAATGAGGGTAATACATTTAACATTATTGAGAGATATAGATGTAATTGTGGAGCTCTTCCCGTAAGATAAGCTATTTAAAAAATAATAATAATTTTTATATTACGCTTGTTAAGCTTTTGATGTTGTCAGTTTTACATCACGCGTACTCACACGTACTCACACATACTGACTCATACTGATACATACTCTCTCCTCTAAACCATGATTTGTTTGTTTACAGTTACAGTTGGATTAAGGTTTTGTATTATGTATGCCACTCGACCAGGCAGACGTCCCCCACTATTATCTTAAAATGTAAGGTTTATCATTATATACGATCTGTCGGAATATTTATTCATATCATGTTAAACAGCAACCACATTCCTGTTCCCTCTGATAATAATGAGCCAAACACTTGGTAAAACATTGTATAAGCAACATAGACCATTAGAGAGATAGAAATGATTATTTCTCTGCCTGTGAAAAGCACAGAGCGCATAGACACTTCAACCAAGGGAGAATAACTCTCACAGAGGCGAACCGAATTCCCTGGACATCCCCAGAAATCTATTATTTCCATTTCAAGACGAACTGAACACAATGCAACAACTGACACAACGAGGAGGGAGACAAATAAACAACCTAGATCTACCCACAAGGGAACCAATAGACTCAAATACATGTTTGTGTTTATGTCTTACTTTTGTTTGTTTTGGCAGTCATTGAGTTGGGCACACACTAACTTGGAAACAACATAACGTATAAAAGATAAGAGGAATGTATTTGCAGAGACACTGGATGCCTCGATCCACAAGATCTTAGTGATTTCAGGAGACACAACACAAAATATGTAGGATGAAGGAACACATGAAATAGAACACATGAAATAGAGAAAGAGTATCGCTATTTGTTTTTCTAAAAATTTCTTGACAAGAGTGGGAGAGATACGAAACAAAATGGACTTTAAAATATCATTTTTTTTTAAATAAAAGGCGCAGGGAATGATGGGAAGTATGCTAAGCAATTAGTGACCGGCAATGTAAGTTTTCGATCCTGTTGTATGGGCGAAATGTCGTATAAAACCTGACTTGTAATTCAATTCTTGAGTCTATGTTCTGAAAATCTCCAAGTATGTCTTGACGTTGCATTACAAATTTAAATGTGTGGCTCAAATGGTCACGTGATCTATTTAGTGGTAACATCTTTTTATATGCATCTACATTTACATACTATGTACATCTGATTTCAATTAATGATATGATAACCAAAAGAGTAATAGATAGGAATAAGTTTTGTTATCAAATTAAAACCAGAGATGGTCAAGATTTCTTTATTTATAGAGGTAATTAGTAGGGTCGCGGTGGCTGAGTGGTTAAGCGCTTGGCTTCCGAACCTGGGGTCCTGCGTTCGAATCTTGATGAAGACTGGGATTTTAAAGTTCGGGATTTTTAGGGCCCCTTGGACGACCCAACTCTAATGGGTACCTGACTTTAGTTGGGGACAGTAAATGATGTTGGTCTTTGTGCTGGCCACATGACACCTTCATTAACCGCTGGCCAAAGAAAGCGATGACCTTACCATCATCTGCCCTATAGACCGCATGGTCTGAAAGGGGAACTTGACTTTTTTTTACTTTCTTGTCTAAAGAACAGATGATGTAAAGTTCATCTTTTTTTTGTGGCCCACGGTTAACAAGGGTGTCATGTGACAATGGCTAGTCTCTTCCCACTGTCACCATAGAAACACACACACACACACACACATTCCATAGCAATAACATGATAAAATATTGCATAGCAAAACATCATTTTAGATTTCTTTAGCATTAAAGAATTCAAATATAGGCTGGGTATATTTGTTGTATAAATCAATATTAGAGTTCATGTTTGACATAAGTGTGTATGATGGAGCTGCGATTAAGTGCATACATTGAGATTTAAAGAGAACAATTGGATCATAAATACAAATGGATACAACTAGATATGTTTTTATAAGAATAATTGAACGAATCGCTTCAACATTTTTCTTTTATTTCATTTCAGTAAAACATTGATCTGTGTTTGTGTATAAGTAACGCCAACAAGAGCCTCTAAGATGTAAAGACTAGAAAGGGGGGGGGGAAGATTAGAGCAGCCACTGGATAGATGGTTCGTGCTCATTTAAATCTATTTTGTTTTATTTTCACTCAATACACAAAACTCTCCAGTGAAGGCTCTCCAGTGAAGGCTCTCCAATGAAGGCTCTCCAGTGAAGGCTCTCCAGTGAAGGCTCTCCAGTGAAGGCTCTCCAGTGAAGGCTCTCCAATGAAGGCTCTCCAGTGAAGGCTCTCCAGTGAAGGCTCTCCAGTGAAGGCTCTCCAATGAAGGCTCTCCAATGAAGGCTCTCCAGTGAAGGCTCTCCAGTGAAGGCTCTCCAATGAAGGCTCTCCAATGAAGGCTCTCCAGTGAAGGCTCTCCAGTGAAGGCTCTCCAATGAAGGCTCTCCAGTGAAGGCTCTCCAGTGAAAGCTCTCCAGTTAAGGCTCTCCAAAGAAGGCTCTCCAGTGTTTAACAATTAGTATTATCATCAAAGGGACAAGAGAGAGAGAGGAGATGAAAGTGGATAAATAAAACTATAAAAGAAGATAGAGAGAGGGAGAGAGGGGGAGAGAGAGGGAGAGAGAGGGAGAGAGAGGGAGAGAGAAGGAGAGAGAGGGAGAGAGAGGGAGAGAGAGGGAGAGAGAGGGAGAGAGAGAATGGATGAGAGAGAGACAGACAGAGAGAGAGAATGGAGGAGAGAGAGACAGACAGAGAGAGAGAATGGAGGAGAGAGAGACAGACAGAGAGAGAGAATGGAGGAGAGAGAGAGACAGAGAGAGAGAATGGAGGAGAGAGAGAGACAGACAGAGAGAGAATGGAGGAGAGAGAGAGACAGACAGAGAGAGAATGGATGAGAGAGAGAGACAGAAAGAGAGAGAGAATGGAGGAGAGAGAGAGACAGACAGAGAGAGAGAGAATGGAGGAGAGAGAGAGACAGACAGAGAGAGAATGGATGAGAGAGAGAGACAGAAAGAGAGAGAGAATGGAGGAGAGAGAGAGACACACAGAGAGAGAGAATGGAGGAAAGAGAGACAGACAGACAGAGAGAATGGAGGAGAGACAGAGACAGACAGAGAGAGAGAATGGAGGAGAGAGAGACAGACAGAGAGAGAGAATGGAGAAGAGAGAGAGACAGACAGAGAGAGAGAATGGAGGAGAGAGAGAGACAAACATAGAGAGAATGGAGGAGAGAGAGAGACAGACAGAGAAAGAGAATGGAGGAGAGAGAGACAGACAGAGAGAGAGAATGGAGAAGAGAGAGAGACAGACAGAGAGAGAGAATGGAGGAGAGAGAGAGACAGACAGAGAAAGAGAATGGAGGAGAGAGAGAGACAGACAGAGAGAGAGAGAATGGAGGAGAGAGAGAGACAGACAGAGAGAGAGAGAGAATAGAGGAGAGAGAGACAGACAGAGAGAGAGAATGGAGGAGAGAGAGACAGACAGAGAGAGAGAGAGAATAGAGGAGAGAGAGACAGACAGAGATAGAAAATGGAGGAGAGAGAGAGACAGACAGAGAGAGAGAGAATAGAGGAGAGAGAGACAGACAGAGATAGAAAATGGAGGAGAGAGAGAGACAGACAGAGAGAGAATGGAGGAGAGAAAGACAGACAGACAGAGAGAATGGAGGAGAGAGAGAGACAGACAGAGAGAGAGAATGAAGGAGAGAGAGAGACAGACAGAGAGAGAGAATGGAGGAGAGAGAGACAGACAGAGAGAGAGAATGGAGGAGAGAGAGAGACAGACAGAGAGAGAGAATGGAGGAGAGAGAGACAGACAGAGAGAGAGAATGGAGGAGAGAGAGAGACAGACAGAGAGAAAGAGAATGGATTAGAGAGAGAGAGACAGACAGGGAGAGAATGGAGGAGAGATAGAGAGACAGACAGAGAGAGAGAATGGAGGAGAGAGAGAGACAGACAGAGAGAGAGAATGTAGGAGAGAGAAAGACAGACAGAGAGAGAATGGAGGAGAGAGAGAGACAGACAGAGAGAGAATGGAGGAGAGAGAGAGACAGACAGAGAGAATGGAGGAGAGAGAGAGACAGACAGAGAGAGAGAATGGAGGAGAGAGAGAGACAGACAGAGAGAGAATGGAGGAGAGAGAGAGACAGACAGAGAGAGAGAATGGAGGAGAGAGAGAGACAGACAGAGAGAGAGAATAGAGGAGAGAGAGAGACAGACAGACAGAGAGAATGGAGGAGAGAGAGAGACAGACAGAGAGAGAGAATGGAGGAGAGAGAGACAGACAGACAGAGAGAATGGAGGAGAGAGAGAGACAGCGAGAGAGAGAGAATGGAGGAGAGAGAGAGAGACAGACAGAGAATGGATGAGAGAGAGAGACAGAGAGAGAGAGAGAGAATGGAGGAGAGAGAGAGACAGACAGAGAGAGAGAATGGAGGAGAGAGAGACAGACAGAGAGAGAGAATGGAGGAGAGAGAGAGACAGACAGAGAGAGAGAATGGAGGAGAGAGAGAGAGACAGACAGAGAGAGAGAATGGAGGAGAGAGAGAGACAGACAGAGAGAGAGAATGGAGCAAAGAGAGAGACAGACAGAGAGACTAAAAAGATAAATGTGGAGCCTAGAGAGCAGATGTTGAATAATTTCTGGACTAAACAATAATGCTAATTAAGCACGTGCTTGTGTTGGTCTCGCGTGAGTGTTTGGGTAGGAGGGGAGAGGTAGACAAATGTTTAAGTGAGCTCAAGATATGGAGGAGGTGGCGGTTGATTGTGAGTAGTTCAGAACTCATGGGGGAACACTGTCATGAAAGTCATACTCTCGCGTGTGTGCTTCGGTATGAGTGTGTGTGTGTGTGTGTGTGTGTGTGACAGAGAGAGTGAGCAGTCAGGTGTGCTTGAAGGTTTCAAAGGTGAATGAGGTGAGCGTGTACAACTGGGAAATGTGATCGGTTTCTTTTACACGAACACTCAACACGCACACTCTTACACACACACATATCAACACACTTACCCTCACATTTATCATGTACACATTGAATAAATAAATAATTTTGCATAATGAGCTTTTCAAAAGTTAATGAGCTACATAAAATGGCAGCAAGAAGTAACTAGTACAATGTGACGTCTAGGAAACAAAACGTCGATCAGACAAGTACGAAGGTATCAGAAGTATAGTTGAAGCTGTTTGAATAGTGTATAATCCAACAAAGTACACACGATTTGAATATATCTATCCAGGACATTCACAATTCTTAAAGACAACCTGCACCCATTAAACCACTGTTACATAAGATCTGAACGAAGTGGTCGTCTCCTTTCATAAAGCACTGGTTGTGAATGTGTGGTCCCTATGGGAATGTTGTTCGATTGAGCATCATTTTTGTTATTGTACAGAAGTTACGCTGAGGTGGTCAAGGTAGTCAAAATAGATTTCCTTTTGATTGGACTAATAAAAATTATCTTATCTTATCTATCTATCTTATATTTCAAACATAAACACCCAGTGTGACTCTAGATATAGGTCTACAATCAGGGGAGGCTAACTAAGTAGGTGACTTGATGAAGGGACAGCATAGTTAAAATATTTTCCCCTTTTCTTAAGGCTCCCATCAAACAATAGACCATCTGCAATATTTCCCCGCGACACATCCAAGGTTATAGATGAATATTTGATAAAGTGCATTAAAAATAAGTAAAGCAAATGTTATAATCGTATTTAAAATTACAATCTTTAAAAAATTATTTTACGAAAACAAAATGTCAATGTGCACAACATGTAACATTTGCTCTATATGAACAAATAGATATAAAAATATTAAAATGTAATTGACATTTTCCATTGCATAATAAACTGATATAAATAGAAACAAAGCTGTCTCTAGTGTTATGGTAGTAAGGTAGAAACTCTTGTGCTATCAGCAGACAGACTTGAACGACGGACACTTTAAACACAGTGTATTATAATTGGAGTATTTAAGTGTTATTCATGTTGCAACCCAAGGTAACATGTGTCCAGACCAATGACTAATCGTCGGTCCACTCTGTATGCAGGAATGACCAAGATGTCCAAATGTGCTGACCTAACACTATGACCTCTGTCGGTCTAGTGATCAAATGGAACTCATTGCACCCACAACACAGCCAGTATAACTTACGTTATTTCTTGTCCCCCTCCATGTGGTTCTATATTGTTGAGTTGTTAAGTTTCTAGTTAGACTTGTCCCCCTCCATGGGGTTCTATATTGTTGAGTTGTTAAGTTTCTAGTTAGACTTGTCCCCCTCCATGGGGGTTCTATATTGTTGAGTTGTTAGTTTCATTATCACTGTTGGGATAATTTAGGCCAATTTTTTTTTCAAACGTATTTATTAACCATTGTAAGCCACATAAGAACTTTGTTTAGTTTTTAACAGTAAAATTATTTATAAGTCTTTTGAGAATACGAAAACATGGGAGAAAAGAAAGTCCATAAAAAAGGAATCAAAAAGTAAATGGTAAAGATGTGTATGTATAGGAATGAAGAAAGAGAAGAAAGAATACATCAGGTGTAAACAATTAGTTTGTGTGAGTACACAGATGTGTGAGTACACACATTTACCATGAGAGATATAGCAATTGTATGAAGACCCACCAATAGTGACTGAAAAAATGTCAGATAACAGAGGAGCGAAAATCGTATACAGGCAAAAGACCAAAGGCAGACGACCCAAAGGCAGACCCCGAATGCGATGGATTGATGATGTGGAAGCAGAACTGCAACAGCTTGGGGTTAGTGAGTGGAGACGAAAGGTCCAGGAGAGATCTGAATGAAAGGATGTGTTGAATCAGGACAGAGCCCTCCATGAGCTGTAGCGCCACTGGGATGGATGGATGGATGGATGGAGTACACACATTATTCTGAACGTGAGATAGGCGACCATGTTGGAAGTGTCAGAAAAGGGAAGAGAAAGAAGGTGAATGGAATGAAGAAGAGAGAGAGAGAGAGAGATGTAGCCATATTTACACTAAATAACTTGGCAACGCTCAAACTTTGGCTTGCCTTTTTTTTTTTTTGTTTGTTTGTTTATATTACCCACATCTAGATTTTACTCTTTTTTTCATTTCCTTCAATTAGCTATTCAATGTCTGGGTATTTTGTCTCAGGAGAAACTAGTTTTATTTCTGTGTAGGGAAAAGTTGAAAGGATTTAGTGATTGAACATCACAGTAGTGCTAGTAGTCCACCAATGTAAGGGGAAGACATGTTTAGAGTTAAACTCTAGTGCGGTTTGCTTCATGGAAAACTTTCACACAAATGAGATTCAGCTTTTTTCATTTTATTTTATAATCATAATCTTTTTTTTTCTTTTTTTTTATTCCTTATTAAGTTTATTACTATTACTAGTAAATTATAGACTGGAGACCAATTTTAGCGGTCCCCGAAAGGGGAAAAGACGCTATTAGTTTTGTGCGAAATGTACGTCCGTCTGTCCGTCCGTCCCGTTTAGATCTCGTAAACTAGAAAAGATATTGAAAATCCGACATCACAATATTTTAGACCATTCAAAGTTCTGATGCAACGGCTACTTTTTTTTTTCTGAAAGCGAAAAATCTAATTTTTAAAATCAGTTATACAAGCTGTTTTTTAAAGAGAAAAAGCTAATTAGCATGCATTATAAATTAGACCTAAATTAAAACGAATAGTAATCTTGTAAACATCCTTTTCGTGAACAATGTTTATTGCGAAGATGAGTTTTTTTTTTTTTTTTTGAGCATCCGAACAAGAGATTGAGCCTGTTCATAACAATTACATCAATTATAAGACTTCAGTTAGGCCAGGAGAGGCGCGGTAGCTGAGCGGTAAAGCGCTTGGCTTCCGAACCGGGGGCCCGGGTTCGAATCCTGGTGAAGACTGGGATTTTCAACTTCGGAATCTTTAGGCGCTTCTGAGACCACCCAGCTCCAATGGGTACCTAATATTAGTTGGGGAAAAGTAAAGGCGGTTGGTCGTTGTGCTGGCTACATGACACCCTCGTTAACCGTAGGCCACAAAAACAGATGAACTTTACATCATCTACCCTATAGACCACAAGGTCTGAAAGGGGAACTAGTTAGGCCAGGTTCACATCTAACTTTACATTGTTATGACCTGATTAGGAATTAGTTATTTGTTTCGGGAATAAGAGGAAAGTTTTACTTAGCGACAAGTCACGTGACAGATCTTTGAAAAAACAAGAACGCTCTAAGTGACGCTACAAAGAAGACGCTACGTGGAGAGCAGTACAATAGATATACGGATGTACGGACATAGCTGACATCGGACGATTCCCTTCTTGATGATTAAATATATTTGTAGAACAACATCAGCGTCGACTACATATTTTGATTGTTTCGGCCTTTCGCCGGTGTTACTGAAGTAGTTTGAGTTCAGCATTACTTCCAGTCAGACGTAGATCTACACTAGATATACCTCCAAGCATCAACACCGCGCGGAAGCCTTAACAGCATTCACTTGCATCTATCCTTTGATCTGCTGTACCGTTGGGACACTACACAAGATCTGTCAACCTTCTTTCTTCATTCTTATCTCTCATTTGTCTTTGATATAATTTTATTTGGATGTTCTTTCTGAAAATATTGAAGCCTGTTTGGGTGGACCACTTCGGGGGCCGATTTTGAGTTTGTGTTTCCACACAAACTGTCTTTGTAATCTTGTTTTAAATAAATTTATTTTTTTACATATTGTAAAGATTCAACTTTTACTATTACGTAACTTTCTAATACATAGGGTTTCATTGAGTCGCCTCCCCTATGCATATAAATAAGTCAGAAAAGTGTGGTCTTGAAATGTTCTACAGCTAATTAGATCGAACTAGTTCCGCATCAACTTAGACTTTGAAATCAGACTCCTGTATAGACCTTATAATCACACTCATTTATATACTTAGTCATCACATTCCAGTATCTCTTGATGCTAATAACAGACATGGAGTCCACGCTGCTGACGGCCAGTCTATAATCTACTTATCTGTTTATCTCGTTATCAGAATATCTTCTTCATAATCGCTATAAACAAAATATTTTTTTTCTCTGCTCTTGCTATCTCCCTTCACAAAAAAATGTACATCTATAAATATATATGTTATATATATATGAGGGGGGAGTGAAGGTTAAATAGATGAGCCTCTAATCAATCGTGACGTCACCATTCTATATTTTCATGAGACTTCCTTAAGTCCAAAAATAACAAATAACAACAAAAAAAATAACAAGTCCCCAATAAAATAATACATTGAGAACAAAGATGTAAATGATACTAATAACCAGAATTATTATTTTTTTTTAATTTTCTTTCATAAAATGTATTTGATCGAAACTATTTCTTACCTTAATGTACAGTCTTTCCCACAGAGAAATGTCTAATGTGTAAATTAATTAGTCATGAAATCCAAGGGAGAGTAATGCGTTCGAATTGCGTTAAAACTGTTTGTAAATCAAATATCCATAAATAGGTAGTGATGAATTCTTGAGAGTCCAGAGTTGATATCCATACTGGTCAGTGAATCCAAGTACTGAATGTCAGGTAGTAAGCTAAATATCTGATAGATGAAAATAATAATAATGTTTAGAAAAAACAACAACGGTATAACTAAAATAAGAAAAGAAAGGAATTAGTTTTAAGATATATTTCATAAAGAGATCTCTACAGTTAATATATAGGAAGAGAGAGGAGTAGAACTGATAGGCTTACATTGACTTGTGTAGATTGACAAGACAGGCTTACATTGACTTATGTAGTCCTAGCTTTCCTTGTGTAGATTGACAAGACAGGCTTACATTGACTTATGTAGTCCTAGCTTTCCTTGTGTAGATTGACAAGACAGGCTTACATTGACTTATGCAGTCCTAGCTTTCCTTGTGTAGATTGACAAGACAGGCTTACATTGGCTCATGTAGTCCTAGCTTTCCTTGTGTAGATTGACAAGACAGGCTTACATTGGCTTATGTAGTCCTAGCTTTCCTTGTGTAGATTGACAAGACAGGCTTACATTGGCTTATGTAGTCCTAGCTTTCCTTGTGTAGATTGACAAGACAGGCTTACATTGACTTATGTAGTCCTAGCTTTCCTTGTGTAGATTGACAAGACAGGCTGGAACTACACGGATTGAAAACAATGATGGAACTCTTCTGACAAGAAGCAGACGTGATGGAACTCTTCTGACTCAAGAAGCAGACGTGATTAGAAGGTGGACAGAATATTGCAACTATTTGTATCATTTCGAGATAAATCCCAACTAGAGTTTAATTAATCAAACACCTTGGGACAACAGAAAACTTGTCGAGGCTCCGATACTAGAGTCTGAAGTAGAGGAAGCAATAGAATCACTTAAAGGTGGCAAGTCGTAATGATTTGATAGCATATCATCAGAAATTGTACAACACGGAGGGTCACATAGAACCCCTTTTTTTGTTTAGGACAATCTGCCAGAAAATATGGGACGAAAGAATATCATGGCCAAAAGAATGCACCCAAAATGTTCAATTATCTCACAGCCCAAGAAAGGAAACATGAGACAATGCCAAAACTATAAAATGATAAGTCTGATCAGTCATCTGAACAAGATAATGCTTAGAATAATTCTCAACAAACTTAAGAAAAAGCAGAGGAATTCCTTTCCTTTCAACACACAGAATATCAACCTACAGGATACCAGCACACAGGGTATGAAACACACACGGTGCTAACAATTATTTCACGAGCACATTTTAGTTATGTTACATCAACACTTTTATTGAAATATTCTTTGGACCATAGCAGAGATCAGAGAAGTTATAGTTTGTAAGGGGGTGTAGTGGCTGAGTGGCCAGGCGATTGGCTACCGAACCGAGGGGTTAGAGTTGGAATCTCGTTAAACACTGGGATTTTTTTTATATTGGGATAATGACGCCCCTGAGTACACCCAACTCTAATGTGTGTCTGATATTAGTTGGGGAAAATAAGGTGGTATGTCGTTGCGCTGGCCACATGACATCCTTGTTAATCGTGGCCCACAGAATTATCTAACCTTTCCATCATCTCTCCTATAGATAGAGAGGTCTGTAAGAGTTACTTTACTTGAGTGGTACAGCTTGTAAATAGTCGCCCTTTACAAGTCATTGATTAAAAATATTTACTTACAGAACTTACAATGTTTCACTCATCTATCGACATACATAAAAGAAGGCGTTCGTATCTATGACAACCGTCGGTTTTCTTATAATACACGCGCATTGGTAAAAACACACACACTCAAATACACACACATACACACACTCAAATGCACACACACACACAGATAGAGTGTTTATTTTATTCCAGTTCCACTTTACATCATGTCGTTATGAAACTTAATACATTCGTTTTGAAATTAACAAAAGTTGTGATTTTCACAAGATAATCTCCCCCTCGTACCAAGCCGTCTGCTACATCTGCGAAGGATTAGGGCCAGGTATTTATGGAAATTAAAGTCTTAGTTTAAAAAAAATAGATCTAAAATTTTATTGAGGTAGTAAAAAATATAGAAAAAAAAAGAAATTATAAAAAATCTGTCCTCAAATTATCATGTCCTTTGATGCAATACGGATATAAAACGCAGGATAATTAGCACACACGATAATTAACACTCAGGTTACTTAACAGAAAATAAAAAATACTCAGGGTGATCAACACACATGATGATCAGCACACTGAATATCAACACACAATATACTAACACAAGATAAAAACATACATGAATCAACAACCAGGATAGTCAACACCCACGATATCAACACACATGATATCAACACACACGATATCAGTACACGTGATAGTCAGCACATAGGATAATCAACAAACATGATCGAGACACAAGATATCAACAGACAAGATAGTCAATACACGAGACAGTCAACACAAAAGACAGTTAACACACAGATTAGTAAAAACACATTGGATTTTAATGCACAGCAAAATCTAATCACAGGATAGTTAACACACAGAATATAACATTGACAATCAACACTGAGTATAGTCAACTTTAGCGTTATTTAAATTTTTTAATGGAAGTTGATGCATTTAAATGTTTGATGGTATAATGGATCTTATTCACCAATCGTAATCAAACAACATTTAGTCACGTGATCTTATTGATAAAACAATGAAAAAACTGTCACGTGACAACCATCATGAATTAAACATGAGATCGTAAATTATAAAGAAGAGATAGAGTCCACGTGGCTAAATGTTGTTTGTTTACGATTGCTGAATGAGGTCCATTGTCTTTCAATTCAACGCGCAATTGCGGATTCGTCTTATCCAATACACTAACGTGACAGAATGTCGATATTTAGTGAATACAATTTTATTCCTTTGAAACTCATTCCACAGAAAGTTGACTATAAATCCAAAATATAAAATAAATTGCAGTGAAAAGAAAACCTTATTTAGGTATATACACTGTGTGTTATATTCAAACGATCAAAAATCAATGAATAGTAGAAGAGCATAACCATTATTCTTACACCTTCCCTGGAATATTCTTTGGAACATTTCTTTGTGCGTATTTATTGACAATACAAGACTAAATCTGAACATGTGAAAGACACAAAAATAAAGGCACATTC